>CAMZMU010000126.1:3857467-4261158 GCA_947311845.1 Poa pratensis
TTTTTGTATTCCAGAAAAGCTAGTCTGTAAATATTCTCGGAATTGGACGAAACTAATACGGGGGTCCCTATTTTTCCAGAACACACCAGACGGAGCAAGGAAGCACAGAGGAGGGCCACCAGGGAGCCACACGCACCTAGGGCGTGGGCCCCCCTCTGCGCGCCCTAGGGTGGTGTGGGCCCCTCGGGGGTCGCAGCCGCCGCCCTTTCGCCTACTTATTCCCCCCGAGAAAATCCCTAAGCCGAGCAAATCCACGAAAAGTTCCAGAGACGCCGCCGCCGTCAACCCTAGCTCGGGAGGGTTCAGAACCTCTTCCGGCACCCTGCCGGAGGGGGAATCGTCACCGGAGGCTTCTACATCGCCATGCCTGCCTCCGGAGTGATGCGTGAGTAGTTCATCCTTGGACTACGGGTCCATAGCAGTAGCGATGGTTGTCTCTCCACTTTGTGCCATCATGTTTAGATCTTGTGAGCTGCCCTACATGATCAAGATCATATTATTGTAATGCTACATGTTGTGTTTGCTGGGATCCGATGAATATTGAATATTATGTCAAGTTGATTATCAATCTATCTTATATGTTATTTAAGATCTTGCATGCTTTCCGTTACTAGATGCTTTGGCCAAGTAGATGCTTGTAACTCCAAGAGAGAGTATTTATGCTAGATAGTGGGTTCATGCCTCCGTTAACCTGGGACAGTGACAGAAAGTTCTAAGGTTGTGGATGTGCTGTTGCCACTAGGGATAACCTAACGATGCTATGTCCACGGCATATGTGTTTGTTTACATTACGCACTTTACTTAATGCAATTATCCGTTGCTTGCAACTTAATACCAACGGGGGACTCGGATGACAACCCGGCGGTGGATTATTAGTCATATGCGTTGGATAACGGTCTATGTATTTGTCGTAATGCCCAATTAAATATCATAGTAGTCAATGTCATGTATATGCATTGTCATGCGCTCACTATTTCAATTGCCCAGCTGTAATTTGTTCACCCAACATGTTAGTTATCTTTTATGGAGAGACACCACTAGTGAACTGTGGACCCCGGTCCATTCTTTTACACTGATTAAACAACCACAAACTGCAAACTGTTCCTTTTTCATTCTCTGCAATTTAATACTCATTTTCCACACCATACGTTTAATCCTTTGTTTTCAGCAAGCCGTGAGATTGACAACCTCACTGTTTCGTTGGGGCAAAGTAGTTTGATTGTGTTGTGTGCAGATTCCACTTGTGATCGTGTTGCGCCTGGGCCGCCAACAACCTTCTGAAGAGTTGCTGCTCCTACTGGTTCGATAACCTTGGTTTCTTTCTGAGGGAAAACTTGCTGCTGACTACATCATACCTTCCTCTTGGGTCTCCCAACGAACGTGTGTTTCACGTCATCAAGCTATTTTTCTGGCGCCGTTGCCGGGGAGACAGTCTTCTGCAAGGGGAGTTTCACGCTTCCAATCTCTTTACTTTGTTTTTGTCTTGCTTAGTTTATTTTATTTTATCTTGTTTGCTTTCAATTATCAAAAACACAAAAAAATTAGTTACTTGCATCTAGTTTACTTTCAAGTTATTTTCTGTCTGTTTTTATTTCTGCTAAAATGAGTACTCCTGAGAACACTAAGTTGTGTGATTTCACTAGCACGAACAACAATGATTTCATATGCACACCTATTGCTCCACCTGCTGCTTCAGCAGAATTTTATGAAATTAAACCTGCACTTTTAAATCTTGTTATGAAAGAGCAATTTTCTGGTGTTAGTACTGATGATGCTGCTGTTCACCTTAATAACTTTGTTGAACTTTGTGAAATGCAAAAGCTCAAGGAAGTAGATGGTGATATTATTAAACTGAAACTTTTTCCTTTCTCCTTGAGAGGACGTGCTAAAGAATGGTTGCTATCTTTGCCTAGAAATAGTATTGATTCATGGACTAAATGCAAAGATGCTTTTATTGGAAAATATTATCCTCCTGCTAAGATTATTTCTTTGAGAAGTAGCATAATGAATTTTAAGCAATTTGATAATGAACATGTTGCTCAAGCATGGGAGAGATGAAATCATTGGTTAAAAATTGTCCCACTCATGGACTGACTACTTGGATGATCATCCAAACCTTCTATGCAGGATTAAATTTTTCTTCAGGAATTTATTGGATTCGGCCGCTGGAGGTACCTTTATGTCCATCACTTTGGGTGCTGCAACAAAGCTTCTTGATGATATGATGATTAATTATTCTGAGTGGCACACCGAGAGAGCTCCAACAGGTAAGAAGGTAAATTCTGTTGAGGAAACCTCTTCCTTGAGTGCCAAAATTGATACTATTATGTCTATGCTTGCAAATGGTCAAACACATGTTGATCCAAATAATGTTCCTTTAGCTTCTTTGGTTGCTCAAGAAGAGCATGTTGATGTGAACTTCATTAAAAATAATAACTTCAACAACAATGCTTATAGGAATAATTTTGGTAATAGCAATTATAGGCCCTATCCTTCTAATAGTGGCAATGGTTATGGAGATTCCTATGGTAGAGAATGCCTAGTGAGGAAAGGATGCTAGAAATTGAAAAGGCCACTAAAATTTTTATGCAAAAGCAATATGAGCAAAACCAACTGTTTACTAGACTATGGATGAACAATCTGCTATGCTAAAAAATATAAGCCATCAACTTGAGAATTTAAATAGGGAAATTTCTGGTTTGCAAGGTAAAATTTCTCATGCTGAAACTTGTATTTCATCGATGTCTGAAACACAATCCTCTTTGATTAATAAGATGGCAGCTAAGCCCGAAACAATTGAGAGTAATACCTTTGCGCCAATGCTATACAAGTTAAAATTGATAACAATGTGAGGATGTTAGCTGAATTGCATGCTAGATGGGAAAGAGAGGATGAAATTGCTAGAAAGAATAATATTGCTAGAGTTTATACTATTACTACTTCTGAAAATGCTTCAAACTCAAGTGTTACAAACCTCCTACCATTAATGGCAAGATAATTGGTGTTGGTAATGTTTCCACTTCTATTGCAAAATGTCCTAAATTGCCTGATAACTCTGAAACTGTCCTTGATAAAGATGCTGAAATTTCTAGCAATAAGGAAGATAATAACTCCATTACTTTTGATGATAATGACTTTGATTTTGATGGTTGCAATATTTCTGAAGTAATTAAGTTCTTGCAAAAGCTAGCTAGAAGTCCTAATGCTAGTGATAAACATGGCTTTTACTAAACATATTACTAATGCTCTCATACAAGTTAGGGAAGAAATTAAACATGAAGCTTCTATCCCTAGGAAGTTAGAAGATGGTTGGGAGCCCATCATTAAAATGAAATTGAATGACTTTGATTGCAATGCTTTGTGTGACCTTGGTGCTAGTATTTCTGTTATGCCTAAAAGATTTATGATATGCTTGATTTAGCACCTTTGGAAAATTGTTACTTGGATGTTCACCTTGCTGATTCTACTATTAAAAAACCTTTGGGAAGAATTGATGATGTTCTTATCATGGTTAACAACAATTATGTCCCCGTTGATTTTATTGTCTTGGATATTGAATGCAATCCATCATGCCCTATTGTGCTGGGAAGACCTTTTCTTAGAACTGTAGGTGCTATTATTGATATGAAAGAAGGGAATATAAAATATCAATTTCCTCTCAAGAAAGGTATGGAACACTTTCCTAGGAAGAAGATTAAGCCACCTTATGATTCTATTGTTCGAACAAATTACAATGTTGATGCTTCTTCACTTGGTAATACTTGATGCATGCTTTGTGCCTAGCTAAAAGGCGTTAAAGAAAAGCGCTTATGGGAGGCAACCCATTTTTTTTTCTGCAATTTTTCTTTTATTGAGTCAAGGAGTTGTTTACTTCTGTAGCAACTCCTTTGTATCTTTATTTTCTCGCATTGTTGTGCCAAGAGTAGCCTCTAATGTTATGATGCTTAATTTTGATTGCTGCGCAGAAACAGATTTTTGCTGTTCACTGTACGAAATTCCTAAAATCACCAGATTGTTAAAAATCTGAAATTTTGTGCGTAATCTTTATGAATGTCTGAAACTTTCATTAGTTCAAAGTTTTCGATCTGAGCGTCGTAAGTGCCTCGAAAAAATTCGTCTTTGCGGACTGTTCTGTTTTAGACAGATTATGCCTTTTTATTTTGCATTCTCTCTTTTACTAGTGTTGAGTGAAATTCTTTTTTGGGTGGAAGAGCTTCACATAACATCAGTGGCTGTAGCTAATGTTTAAAGTAACAAATCATATTGCGTCTTTATAGAACATGTGAATTTTTGATTATGCACTAACCCTCTAATGAGATCTACTTTGAGTTTGGTGTGACGGAAGTTTTCAAGGGTCAAGAGAGAAGGATGATATATAGGATCAAGAAGAGTGAAGAGCTTAAGCTTGGGGAGGCTCCCATGGATCTCCCCAGCATATTTCAAGAAGACTCAAGCGTCTAAGCTTGGGGATCCCCTTCTTCATCGTCAAAATTATCAGGTCATCTCTAGTGAAACTATATTTTAATTCTTTCACATCATATGTGCTTTTCTTGGAGCGTCTGTGTGCTTTTATTTTCAGTATTGCACTTTTATTTTCAATAAAGCTTGACTGGACCCTAGCATTCTTGATTGGGAGAGAGACACGCTCCGCTTTTTCATGAGAATACTCCTATTCTTCACTTATATTTGTTGAGTATTCATATCTAGCGCTGTTCAGCTTTTAGCTCTTGTTTTCATGTATCTCTTGTCAGAGCTATTAGCTTTCTTTTGTAGAAAGTACTCTCTTGCTTCACTTATATTTGTTTGGAGAGTTGATAAATAAATTGATTGGTGTTTGGTTGGTTCAGAAAATGTTGCATGTGGTAATTGGTATAAGGAAAAACTTGCTTAATCTTGTAGATCACTAATGGATAACTTGATGCTTGTCAATTGTTTTGAGTTAACAAGTAGATCATGATTAAATTGTGCATCACATGAGTTAAGCCTATTAGTGAAGAACTACCGTAAAGCTTGTTGAAAATTTGGTTTGCATCGGTGGTATCTCTAAGGTCTAGATATTTTCTAATAAACGGGTTTGGTTAACAAGGAAGACGGTATGAAGTCTTATAACGTTTGCAATATGTTTGTCATATAAAACTTGGTGTACGGGTTGATATTCTTGTTTGCTTACATAACCTTGCTAGCCTAAACTCTGTACTGAGAGGGAATGCTTCTCGTGCATCCAAATCCTTGAGCCAAAATCCATGCCATTTGTGTCCACCATAACTACCTATATGTGGTATTTCCTTGCCACTCCAAGTAAATTTTTCATGTGCTACCTTTAAATTATTCAAAATGTTATTATTCCCTTTTTGTGTCAATGTTTACTAGCTCATGAGGAATTAGTGTGGTTATTCTTTATTCTATTTGTCAAATGGACTTTACACCTGGACTAGTGGCATATACATCCGCTTATCCAATAATTTGCAAAAAGAGCTGGCAACGGGGTGCCCAGTCCCAATTAATTACAACTTTAACCAATTAATTCTCTTCACACTTTTGCCCTGATTCATCAGTAAGCAATGACAAACAGTGAAAAATCTGCATGTGTGTAAACAAAAGAGAAAGAGGGATGATCTGCCTTGCTGGTAGAAATAACGTCCTTCATGGGAGCCGCTCTTAAAAGTCCGTTTGACAGGTAGAATACTGTTCTCACCCGCTACCATTCGTTGACAATTAACAAACACCTCTCAAAAATAGATACTCCTCCATGGTATGTGATTGATGGAAGGCACCCGAGGATTCGGTTAGCCATGGCTTGTGTTAGCAAGGTTGGGAGGAGTATCAAATATTTTATGCAATCTCTATATGCTTTCAAAAACCTAAAAGCTCTAGCACATGACTTAATCCCTGCTTCCCTCTGCGAAGGGCCTTTCTTTTACTTTTATGTTGAGTCAGTTTTCCTATTCCTTCTGTCTTCCACAAGCAAACACTAGTGTCAACTTTGTTACAACATGCGTTATATGCAACGTATTGGACTTGTTATACTACTTTGTGTTGACATTATCCATGAGATAAATATGTTGAAAGTCGAAGCAAATGCTGAAGCTTAATTCTTCCTTTGTGTTGATTGAATACCTTTTATTAGGAACTATTGCTTTATGAGTTAACATCTATGCAAAACAGTTTGATGCTTGTCTTGAAAGTACTATTCATGAAAACATTTAGCTTGTGCGATTCATTGTTTACTCATTATCTATTTGATAGCAAATTATAGATCATTAACTTGGATCACTTCATTCATTTACATGTGCCTTGCAATATTATATGATCAAGATTATGATGGTAGCATGTCACCTCAAAAATTATTTTGTTTTTATCGTTTACCTACTCGAGAACGAGCAGGAACTAAGCTTGGGGATGCTGATACGTCTCAAATGTATCTATAATTTTTGATGTTCCATGCTTGTTTTATACCAATTGCTACATGTTTTGCATCTACTTTATTCACTTTTATACATTTTCTGGGACTAACCTATTAACAAGATGCCGAAGTGCCAGTTCCTGTTTTCTGCTGTTTTTGTATTCCAGAAAAGCTAGTCTGGAAATATTCTCGGAATTGGACGAAACTATACGGGGGTCCCTATTTTACCAGAAGACACCAGATGGAGCAAAGAAGCAACAGAGGAGGGCCACCAGGGAGCCACACGCACCTAGGGCGCGGCCACCCCCTCTGGCGCGCCCTAGGGTGGTGTGGGCCCCTCGGGGCTCTTCAGCCGCCGCCCTTTCGCCTACTTAATCCCCCAAAGAAAATAACCCTAAGGGCCTGAGCCAAAATCCACGAAAAGTTCCAGAGACGCCGCCGCCATCAACCCTAGCTCGGGAGGGTCCAGAACCCTCTTCCTGGCACCCTGCCGGAGAGGGGAATCGTCACCGGAGGCTTCTACATCGCCATGCCTGCCTCCGGAGTGATGCGTGAGTAGTTCATCCTTAGACTACGGGTCCATAGCAGTAGCTAGATGGTTGTCTCTCCTATTTGTGCCATCATGTTTAGATCATGTGAGCTGCCCTACATGATCAAGATCATATTATTATAATGCTACATGTTGTGTTTGCTGGGATCCGATGAATATTGAATATTATGTCAAGTTGATTATCAATCTATGCCCTATGTTATTTATGATCTTGCATGCTTTTCGTTACTAGTAGATGCTTTGGCCAAGTAGATGCTTGTAACTCCAAGAGAGAGTATTTATGCTAGATAGTGGGTTCATGCCTCCATTTAATCTGGGACAGTGACAGAAAGTTCTAAGTTTGTGGATGTGCTGTTGCCACTAAGGGTAACCTAACGATGCTATGTCCACGGGCATATGTGTTTGTTTACATTACGCGCTTTACTTAATGCGATTATCCGTTGCTTGCAACTTAATACCAACGGGGGACTCGGATGACAACCCGGCGGTGGATTATTAGTCATAGATGCAGTTGGATAACGTCTATGTATCTTGTCGTAATGCCCAATTAAATACCATAGTAATCATCTTGCCATGTATTTGCATTGTCATGCGCTCACTATTTGTCAATTGCCCAGCTGTAATTTGTTTAGCCAACATGTTAGTTATCTTTATGGAGAGACACCACTAGTGAACTGTGGACCCCGGTCCATTCTTTTACACTGATAACAACCACAAATTGCAAACTGTTCTTTTTCATTCGCTGCATTTTAATACTCATTTTTCACACGAGACGTTTAATCCTTTGTTTTCAGCAAGTCGGTGAGATTGACAACCTCACTGTTTCGTTGGGGCAAATTACTTTGATTGTGTTGTGTGCAGGTCCACGTTGGTGATGGTGTTGCGCCGTGCGAGCCGCCAACAACCTTCAGAAGAATTGTTGCTCCTACTGTTCGATAACCTTGGTTTCATACTGAGGGAGAACTTGCTGCTAAACTACATCATACCTTCCACTTGGGGTCTCCCAACGGACGTGTACTACACGAGCATCAATACACAACGCAGTTAACATATATACGATTTATTTGATACATACAGAAATGTATCATATATATGGTTAAACAGTGCGCTTTTGACATTACGACAACCTATTCTCAGTGATTGTGACAAAAAACTGAAACCAGAAGGTCATATTTGTGTGGATATAGGGATAATACTGTACCATGCTACAATTAAAAGGAAGCTAAAACATGAAAGCAAAACCAAAAAACTTTTGTGTACATTTGAAATACAGCTCAAAATTAATTCAGACCAAATTCAAAAAAATTGTAAAAACCAAAACAGCCATTTTAAATACTTTGGGACCTATTCCAAATTATTTCAAACCTTAAATTTTTAAAATAATATATACAAGCTCATTTCTCACCTTCATGCCGTTTTTCAAAAAATAAATTTCGTAGTTTGGTGCCGGAAAAAAAAACCAAATTTAAAATAGAACATGCTTCAAACAATTTGAAACGATTCATAGTATCTATTGTTCTATGTTATTTGAACAATTTTCAAAAATTACTAAATGCTACAAAATTATTTACTTCAAACTTCAAATATATCCATCAATATATCAAAATGACCACAAGTTTAAATACTAACTATTTACGGCATACGATCAAATTTCACATTTGGATGCTTGAAACATTTAAATACCTTCCAAATCTGATCATTTTACAGGTGTAAAAGAAACCCAAATCAATTTAAAATAGAACATGCTTCAAACAATTTGAAACGATTCATAGTATCTATTGTTCTACTTATTTGAACAATTTTTAAAAACTACTAAATGCTACAAAATTATTTACTTCAAACTTCAAATATATCCATCAATATATCAAAATGACCACAAGTTTAAATACTAACTATTTACGGCATACGATCGAATTTCACATTTGGATGCTTGAAACATTTAAATACCTTCCAAATCTGATCATTTTACAGGTGTAAAAGAAACCCGAATCTGCAAAACTTTCCAATTTGAACAAATTTTGAAATCTGAACCCTTTTGAAAGTAAGTTTTTTTTTTAAGTACAACATTTTAAGTCCTAAAAATATTCCTGAATACGTCCATTTTCAAATTTAAATTAATGTTCAAAAAGGTTAATTTTTATATATAACCATAACGTACTTCCTCTGAATATGGTGCTAAATAAGAAAATTATAGCAAAATTAAACCAAATTGGATCATTCGATTTGGCAAACAAATTTGGAAGATTCATAGATATTGTTCTACGGTATTCGAACAATTTTCAAAAACTATTAAACGCTACAAAATCAGTGACTTTAATATATCCGTCAATATATCGAAAAGACCACAAATTTAAATACTATTTATTTACGGCATACGATCAAGATTTGTGATATTTTCACAATAAATATTTTCCCCCTTTTCGTCAGGAAAATATGCCCACCGTATCAAACCAAAATTTTGAATAATATTTAACCAGCTCTTAATTCTTCCTAATTGACAATGTGGTCGCATTTTTCAATAAACAGAATGTCCTGCATGAACAAAAATGAACTTCAAACAAATCATGAACTATTCATTCCAGATATGTGCATTTCCCTCTCTACTCATAAATCATATTTTCCATCAATTTTCTTTTCCAAAAAATATATGACATAACGTTCTACATAATATGAATTTACAGTATATCAAAAAAAAAATCACCAGTCTCAGAACAATATAGATTTAACAAATTTGCACCAAATATCCATTGTATACAGAGGTGAAACTGACAAATTTTCAAATTTTCCACACAAGCTAAGAAATGTTCATTTTGTTGATGATTTGTTGGTTATTTTCCCGAAAAATTCTTTCTCACCAAAAAAATATTCAATATTTTCAGCAAATTTCAAAATAGTTCCAAACAAGATTTGTTGAATTTTTCCCAACAAATATTTTTTCCCTCCCATAAATATTCAACATTTTTTATAAGTTCAAAAAAAAAAAAATCCACGCACGATTTGTTGGAGATTTGTTTTTCAAATTTTCCACACAAACTAAGAAATGTTCATTTTGTTGATGATTTGTTGGGTTATTTTCCCGAATAATTCTTTCTCAACCAAAAAATATTCAATATTTTTAGCAAATTTCAAAAAAGCCTCCAAACAAGATTTGTTGAATTTTTCCCAACAAATATTTTCCCCCTCCCACAAAATATTCAACATTTTTTATAAGTTCAAAAAAAAATATCCACGCACGATTTGTTCGAGATTTTCCAACACTTATTTCTTCCCAAAAAATATTCAACAACACGAAAATATTGTTTCCCCAGTAATATTCATGAATGTTTCAAATATGCCTTATGTTGGAAGTTGTTCATTACATTTTATAGATAAAACCATCCGAATATACACAAATAATTTATCACCACAGGTGCGGCGTGTCGCCGCGCCCAGATGACTAGTATTCCTAAAACCTTGCAATTCGGCCGGCGTGTGCAGTGCTGGAGTCGCTGACATGAGCAAATACAAACAGAAAAATAATCACCAACCTGTAAGGAGTAAGATTGCTGTGTGCACGACTGCACGGCATGTAGCGTGCACGACTGTTCGCCATGTGTCCTCCCTCCCTCTCCTTCTCTGCATGGCTTAAATAGCTTCTCTCGGCCGTGCCGATACGTGTGCCGTGTCGCGACATGAACCTGGAGACCTCGCAGACGGTCTTCGTGGGGCCGTACCTCGCCGGGGAGGCCAGGGAGAGGTTCGCCAAGGATTACACCCTGTTCAACGTCGGCCTCATGGCCATGCCCGTGGACCTGCCAGGGTTCGCGTTCCGGCGCGCGAGGCTGGCCGTGGCGCGGCTGGTGCGCACTCTCCGGGAGTGCGCGAGGGAGAGCAAGGCACGCATGCGCGCCGGCGGCGAGCCGGAGTGCCTCGTGGACTACTGGATGCAGGAGACGGTTCGGGAGATAGACGAGGCCGCGGCCGCAGGCATCCACCGCCGGCGCACACCGATGACGGAGTGGTACACGGTGCCCAAGGGCGCCATCTTGTTCCCGTCGGTGTACGAGTCGTCCTTCCAAGGGTTCCCGTCGCCGGAGGCGTTCGACCCGGAGCGCTTCTTCTCGGAGGCGCGCAGGGAGGACGTGGCCTACAAGCTCAACTTCCTGGCCTTCGGCGCCGGCGTGCACCAGTGCGTCGGGCAGCGGTACGCCCTGAACCACCTCGTGCTCTTCCTGGCGCTCTTCGTCTCGGTCGCCGACTTCAGGCGGGACAGGACGGAGGGGTGCGACGAGCCGGTGTACATGCCGACCATCGTGCCCAGGGACGGCTGCGCCGTGTTCCTCAAGCAGCGTTGCGCCAGGTTCCCATCCTTCTGACTTCGGAAGTTCGGAGCCGGCCTTCCACACAGTTTACTCCTCTGTTTGTCTTGCCGTTTCTCTTTGTTCTAAAGCTCTATTTCTTTTTTTTTGAAAGCCCACGTATAATTAACAAAGTACCACATACAGAGTACAAAGTACAAGTACAGAAAACAAGCACCCATACGTAGGGGATACAGAGCTCCAGCAAGCATCGACAGCTTCACCGGCGATGAAGACAAAGACGGCCGTCCACCCGCTAGCCTCAGCCGGAGGGTACCTTCTCCCATGAAGAACGCCGCATAGCCCGCCCGTCGCGCGGCGACGGAACTTGTGCCGATGGAGGAGCACGGCGAGCACCCTTTCCCACCCGCCAATCCACCTTGCCGCAGCCATCTTCAACCTCAGCGCTGGATGAAGCCACCAGAGCCGCCCGGCCCTGCGTTCCAGCCACCAGCTCCGCCGCCACCGCGATCTGATGGAAGGCAGACGAACTCGAGCACCACGCCGGGCCTCGAGCTCCTGCAAGTCGCGCGCGACGACGACGAGCCCCGAAGAACACCGCCGCCGGAGAAGACCACGCCGACACCAAACCACCCACCACCAGCACCCACTCCTCCGAGGCGCCGCCGGCGGAATCTCCACCCTATCCTACCGTATGTACAGGCCGGAGACGGGGATCCCCCACCCTCCCGCCGCCGAGGCGGCCGGCGGAGGGGAGGAATCCCACGCCTCAGCGGCGCAGACGCTGTGGATCGGCGAAGTCGCCCAAAAATCGCCTTCCTTCCTTTGCTACAGTGGCGGGGGAGGGATAAGGCCGAGTGACCCTGTGTTTCCTTCGTCTGATCGTGTCGATGTGATGATTTGTACGTGGTGGTGTTCATTGTGTGTTGTGCAGGTTGACCTTGTTCGATTCATATGTGGTCTATCGTTTACATGTTCAAATCTAAATAGTACGATGAATATCTAAAAATAAAACTAAATTGGTGTTCTAGATATTGATATATTATTCTTTAAACTCTTTTAATCACAAACTAGTTTGACTTAGCACAAACGTAGAACATCAATTATTTGTGAACAAATGAATAGCCAGTTTATTTAGGGTTACTCTTAGAATTTTAAGTTGAGTAAAAGTAGAGAATTAGCTTTCGTTTTGTTTTATAAATACAACCAAAACTTCCGCACGACACATGGTGTTTTGAAATTACTTTGACAACATGATGTCTGCAAGTGCACAAGGTGTTTTTACAAATGCTTTCGAAATAAGAGTATCGAAACACGAGTATTTATATAAAAAAGGTTCTAGACTTAGAGGTTAATCGAAGAGTGCCTAGACATTATGTTAAATTTCAAGCAAGAGAGTTGTGATTGTAAATTTTTGTGAATGTGTTTGAGAGCAATATTAAAGTGCTTAATTGTTACATAGAAAAAGAGCACATGAAAATGATGGAAACTACAATAGGGATAGAAGCGTCTCCTGTGATTTTAGATTCATTTTACCATGAGCGGATTCCAGATTTACCACTGTAAAATATGTAATTGTGAATAGCATATTCTATCTCTATGCAATGGTTCTATGTGAGGACGAGACAATATAACACACTAATCGAGGTTGATTTGCATCACTCACAACCACCACGAATATCCCAAGAAATCACATGGTCGATAATGATTAAGGGTCTCCCCATGGATGCGGCTTAAAGTATATGGGTCTATGTTCCTTCCTTACCCAATGGTCAACCAAGGAAAGAGGTAGAACTTGTCACTGATGCGGCTTAAAGTATATGGGTCTATGTTCCTTCCTTCTGTTGATTCTATCTTTGGACCCCTTTACATAAACCACTGTGATAAAACATAAGCTTGCCTTTTTAATTCCCATAAACCTCTATGCTTAGTTGGACTATAACATCATATCATCTCATTTTGTAATGAAGTTATATATTTTATTAGTAGATTGACAAGTATCTTACGACCGTAGGACTTGATTACCACGTAATAGTTCTAGATTCTTGTTGCACATATAATTTATAACTTTTCTTAGATCAACAGGAAGCTGGTTGATTTAATTCATGTTTCTCGATACTTATATACTTGTTGTTGACTGCCATATGAGAGAGAGAGAGAGACGAATAAGAGCTTGTGTCTAGGAGGAAGAAGGTCCCTTCGGTCTCATTACCCCCACAACAAGTTGGATTCTAGTTATTTTTATTAAAGAACAAACACAATTCCAGGAGACCGTATGTTCCCGTATCTATTAATTCCTGCCATCACATTGGATAAGTGCTAGGACTAAATTCAGAATTCGACGTGAGAATGGATCCACATGAAAGTGACTTGGATTGGCAAATTTTTAGACAATTGTCATATAGCCAGACCCTAAACTTACATTCAAAAGTTCGGTAGCATGTCCTGAAGAATGGAGCCCAAAATTTTCTTTTTCAAGCAAAGATTTCTGCGTACTCCATAACTAATCCCGGTGGCTTGTCATGCATCCTGATAAGGTCATGCAAGTTGTCTCTTTTATTTCCGAGGGAAAAAAGAGCCAAAGAGTACAGGAGATAGCGACCGAGAAAGACAGGGGAGGAAAAAGGGCCAACGAAAGACAACGTGATTTTTCCACAACTAATAGGATCTCCACATATTATCATGACCGTTGATTATGCATCCAACGAACTATATTATTCCTATTATTTTATGTGTTCAAAAACTAAAAAATATGTTAACGCGTGGTTTTAATTTTTTTTTCAATGCATGCACAGAAAAATCATGTTAGTACATGAATCTAAAATTCATGTTACATAAATCCATCAATTATTGATAATGCGTTGACATTTGAAAATTCGTTGATGAATTTGTTGCACAAATCTTGATGAAATGAAGGGTGTGGATAGTTGGTGGATATCATGTTAGCTGTGGTGTTGCATTTTCGAAAGAGTACAGGAGATGCGGACGTCGACGTCGTTGAGGGCCATGGAGTGGAGCAGCTCGACGGCCTTCCGGACCTCCTGCATGCTCTGGGAGAGCTTCACCAGTTCACCATCCCTTGCTTCACCATGAACATCTTCACCTCCTCCACCCTGCTCAGGTTCCTGAGCACCGCGAAGGACGAGCCGAGAAGCCTGCCGCCGCTGCCAAGCTGCCGGCGTCGGCGACAGCGTGCAGCAGCGTGGTGACGCCCCCGTGCGCGCACACTGCCCACACATTGTCTGAGTTCTCCGTCAGATCATGTAGCGCTGGTGGCTCTAGGTTAATAGTGCCAGAAACAATTGCTTGTACGTCACACGTCAGTTGGGAACCCCAAGAGGAAGGTATGATGAGTGCAGCAGTAAGTTTTCCCTCAGTATGAAACCAAGGTTTAATCGACCAGTAGGAAAACGAGGTTTGCTTCGAAGGTGTTGGTGAAGGAGTGTAGTGCGGCGCAACACCAGGGATTCCGGTGCCAACGTGGAACCTGCACAACACAACCAAATTACTTTGCCCCAACTTAACAGTGAGGTTGTCAATCTCACCGGCTTGCTGAAAACAAAGGGTTAAACGTATCGAATGGAAAATGATGTTTGTTTGCATAAAACAGTAGAGAACAATGATTGCAGTAGATTGTATTTCAGATGTAAAAGAATGGACCGGGGTCCACAGTTCACTAGTGGTGTCTCTCCAATAAGATAACTAACATGCTGGGTAAACAAATTACAGCTGGGCAATTGACAATTGATAAGTGCATATAACATGCATGTGTGAGCTGTGGTGTCTACTATGAGATTCATTTGGGCATTACGACAAAGTACATAGACCGCTATCCAGCATGCATCTATGCCTAAATAGTCCACTTTCCGGTTAACATCCGTACCCCTTCCAGTATTAAGTTGCAAGCAACAGACAATTGCATTAAGTAATGTGCGTAATGTAAACAATACATTCATCCTTGAATAAAGCATTGCTGTTTTACCCCTAGTGGCAACAACACATCTACAACCTTAGAACTTGCTGTCACTATCCCAGGTTAAATAGAGGTTGAACCCAACTATCATGCATAAATACCCCCTCTTGGAGTTACAAGTATTCACTGGCCAAGGCTTCAACAAGTAACGGAGAGCATGCAAGATCACAAATGACATAGACATGATAATATAATATTCAGCTCCACATAGGTATCAATATAAGTCAGATCCCAGCAAACACAACATGTAGCATTACAATAAGATGATCTTGATCATGATAGGCAGCTCACAAGATCTAAACATGATGGCACAAGTGGAGAAGACAACCATCTAGCTACTGCTATGGACCCATAGTCCAAGGATGAACTACTCACGCATCACTCCGGAGGCGGGCATGGCGATGTAGAGCCCTCCGGTGATGATTCCCCTCTCCGGCAGGGTGCCGGGAAGAGCTTCAGAACCCCCCGAGTTAGGGTTGACGACGGCGGCGGCAGCGAATATGTTCTGGATGAAAGGCTCGGTGTTTTAGGGTTTTCGCGTCTCGGGGAATAAATAGGCGAAGGGGCGATGTCGGCGGACCCCCGAGGGGCCCAAACCACCAGGCGGGCTGGGCCCACTGCCGCGCCATGGTGGTTTGGCCACCTCGTGGCTCTTCGTCTCTCCTTCGGACTCCGTGTACGTGCTGGAAAAATAGGGACTGGCCTTTTGTTTCGTGCAATTCCGAGAATATTTCCAGAAGTAACTTTCTGAAACCAAAAACAGCAGAAAACAGGGAACTGGCACTGTGGCATCTTGTTAATAGGTTAGTCCCAGAAAATGCATAAAAGTGATACGAAGTGTATATAAAACATGTAGCAAATGGTATAATATAAGCATGGAACAGCAGAAATTATGGATACGTTGGAGACGTATCAAGCATCCCCAAGCTTAGTTCTACTCGTCCTCGAGTAGGTAAAACGATAACAACAAATAATTTCTGAGGAGACATGCTTTCACACAATCTTGATCAATATATTGCAAGGCTCATGTCATGAATGAAGTGACTCAAAGCAATGATCTATAGTTTGCTAACAAATAGATAAAGAGTAAACAATGAATCATATAAGCAAAAACTTTTCATGAATAGTACTTTCAAGACAAGCATCAAAAAGTTTTGCATAAGAGGTAACTCATAAAGCAATAGATTCAAAGTAAAAGGCATTGAAGCAACACAAAGGATGATTAAGTTTCAGCATTTGCTTTCAACTTGTAACATGTATATCTCATGGATAGTTGTCAACATAAAGCAATATAACAAGTGCAATAAGTAAATATGTAAGAATCAATGCACACAAAGTTGACACAAGTGTTTGCTTCTAAGATAGAAAGGAGTAGGTAAACTGACTCAACATAAAGTAAAAGATAGGCCCTTCGCAGAGGGAAGCAGGGATTAAATCATGTGCTAGAGCTTTTTAAGTTTTCGAAAGCATATAGAGAGCACAAAATAAGTATTTGAGAGGTGTTTGTTGTTGTCAACGAATGGTAGTGGGCACTCTAACCCCCTTGTCAACCAGACTTTCAAGAGCGGCTCCCATGAAGGACGTTATTCTACCAGCAAGGTAGATCATCCCTCTTCTCTTTTGTTTACACATGTATTTTAGTTTCTTTATAGATGACACTCCTCCCAACCTTTTGCTTACACAAGCCATGGCTAACCGAATCCTCGGGTGCCTTCCAACATTCACATACCATGGAGGAGTGTCTATTGCAAAATTAAGTTGCTTACTGATAAATCAGGGCAAAACATGTGAAGAGAATTATTAATGAAAGTTGTAATTAATTGGGGCTGGGCACCCCGTTGCCAGCTCTTTTTGCAAATTATTGGATAAGCGGATGTATATGCCACTAGTCCATTGGTGAAAGTCTGTCAGAAGTAAATGACAAGATTGAAAGATAAAACACCACATACTTCCTCATGAGCTATAAAACATTGACACAAATAAGGAGTAATAAAGTTTTGAATAGTTTAAAGGTAGCACATGAAATATTTACTTGGAATGGCAGGAAATACCACATAGTAGGTAGGTATGGTGGACACAAATGGCATGGGTTTTGGCTCAAGTTTTGGATGCACGAGAAGCATTCCCTCTCAGTACAGAGTTTAGGCTAGCAAGGTTGTTTGAAGCAAACACAAGTATAAACCGGTACAGCAAGAATCACATAAAAACATATTGCAAGTATTATAAGACTCTACACTGTCTTCCTTGTTGCTCAAACATTTTACCAGAAAATATCTAGACCTTAGAGAGAACAAATATGCATCCCAAGTCTCAACAAGCTCTACGGTAGTTCTCCACTACTAGGCTTTAACTACATGATGCAAGAGCTTAAACATGATCTACTTGAGAGCTCAAAACAATTGCAAAGCATCAAATCAAAACAAGACAATGATCTACAAGAATGCATATGTCTTTTCCAATACCAACTACTACATGTAGCATTTTCTTTCTTCCAAACAAACACCAATAATTTATTTAAACATAAACTCTCCAAATGATAATATAATGCAGCAAGAGAGTATTTATAAACAAGTGCTAACAGCTCGAAGAGATGCATGAAAAACAGGAGCTAAAAGCACTGCAGTAGCTAGTTAAGAATACTCAACAAATATAAGTGAAGAACATGAGTATTCACATGAAAAAGCGGAGCGTGTCTCTCTCCCACACAAGGATTGCTAGGATCCGAATTTATTCAAACAAAAACAAAAATAAAAACACACAGACGCTCCAAGTAAAGCGCATAAGATGTGAAAGAATTAAAATATAGTTTCACTAGAGATGACCTGATAAGTTTGTTGATGAAGAAGGGGATGCCTTGGGCATCCCCAAGCTTAGACGCTTGAGTCTCTCTGAATATGGTTGGGATGAACCACGGGGGCATCCCCAAGCTTAGGCTTTTCACTCTTCTTGATCACATAATATCACCCTTCTCGCTTGATCCTTGAAAACTTCCTTCACACCAAACTCAAGACAGTTCTCATTAGAGGGTTAGTGCATAATCAAAAATTCTCATATTCTGTAATGATACAATCAATCCCAAAGCTTCTGGACATTAGCTACAGCCACCAATGCTTTGTGGAGCAAAGAAATCCACACAAACACAGTAAAAGAGCGAATGCAAAACAAAAGGCAGAATCTGTCAAAAACAGAACAGTCTGGAATGACGAATTTTTTCGAGGCACTTAAGTTGCTCAGATGGATCTGGCCTAAAATAATGAAAGTTGCGTACATATCTCAGGAATATGCGTGATTTTTCTCAGAATTTTTTGAATTTTCTACAGGGAGATAAGCTCAAATCCGTGACAGCTAAAAATCTGTCACTGCGCAGAAATCCAAATCTTGCATCAACTTTCAATATAGAACTTTACTTGGCACAACATTGCGATAAAATAAAGATACAAAGGAGTTGCTACAGAAGTAACAAAACTCCTTGACTCAAAGAAAACAAAAATAACAGCAAATAAAAACGATGGGTTGTCTCCCATAAGCGCTTTTCTTTAACGCCTTTCAGCTAGGCGCAGAAAGTGAAAATCAAGTGTTGTCAAGTGGCAAATCATTCAAATCATCAAAAGCTTCTTCCAACACACAGCTTGTAACAATGGGTATCTTAGATGTTCCTGGAGGTGTTTCATTACCTTTAACCGTACTAAAAGTTTTATCAATTTTAAGCTCATAATGAGTCTTTGGTTTTGGCACTTTAGGAACATACATAAACTTTTGCTCTCTACCCACATAAACTTTCTCCTTTTTAGACTTAAGAGAAGTAAAGGTTGAACTTAAGGTTTCAATAGCTTCCTCTAACTCATCAATTCTATGATTTTGGGTGTCATGGATATTATTATCCTCAAGAACAGTGATTCTTTCATTGATGGTGGCTATTGATTCATTAGTCTTACCAATACAATCAAGAAAATTTGGAAAAAAATTCTCCATAGAGTCTAACTTATTTATAACATCCTCCAAGGTGATCTCAACTTTAATATCTTTAGTGGGTGGTGTTCCTACCAAACTTTCAATAATATTACAGGCTTCTAAAGCAGGAGTACCCAAGAAATTTCCACCTGTAAGAGTGTCTAGAACATACCTATACCAACTAGAGATACCAACATAAAAGTTCCTAAGGAGGATAGTGGTAGAGTGTTTCTTAGTACATCTATGATGAGCATCACTAATTCTATACCAAGCATCTTTCAAATTTTCACCTCCTAGTTGCCTAAAAGAACGAACTTCAACTTCAGGAGCATTCATTTTGAAAAACAAAATCAAACGAATTAAACAAGTAACTAATTTTTTTGTGTTTTTGATAAAAGAGCAAACAAACTAAATAAAAATAAACTAAGCAAGACAAATAACAAAGTAAAGAGATTGGGTGTGAGAGACTCCCCTTGCAGAAGCAATTCGTTTTCCCCGGCAACGGCGCCAGAAAACGTGTTGGTGGCTCTAGGTTAATAGTGCCAGAAACAATGCTTGTACGTCACACGTCAGTTGGGAACCCCAAGAGGAAGGTATGATGAGTGCAGCAGTAAGTTTTCCCTCAGTATGAAACCAAGGTTTAATCGAACCAGTAGGAAAACGAGGTTTGCTTCGAAGGTGTTGGTGAAGGAGTGTAGTGCGGCGCAACACCAGGGATTCCGGTGCCAACGTGGAACCTGCACAACACAATCAAATTACTTTGCCCCAACTTAACAGTGAGGTTGTCAATCTCACCGGCTTGCTGAAAACAAAGGGTTAAACGTATCGAATGGAAAATGATGTTTGTTTGCATAAAACAGTAGAGAACAATGATTGCAGTAGATTGTATTTCAGATGTAAAAGAATGGACCGGGGTCCACAGTTCACTAGTGGTGTCTCTCCAATAAGATAACTAACATGCTGGGTAAACAAATTACAGCTGGGCAATTGACAATTGATAAGTGCATATAACATGCATGTGTGAGCTGTGGTGTCTACTATGAGATTCATTTGGGCATTACGACAAAGTACATAGACCGCTATCCAGCATGCATCTATGCCTAAATAGTCCACTTTCCGGTTAACATCCGTACCCCTTCCAGTATTAAGTTGCAAGCAACAGACAATTGCATTAAGTAATGTGCGTAATGTAAACAATACATTCATCCTTGAATAAAGCATTGCTGTTTTACCCCTAGTGGCAACAACACATCTACAACCTTAGAACTTGCTGTCACTATCCCAGGTTAAATAGAGGTTGAACCCAACTATCATGCATAAATACCCCCTCTTGGAGTTACAAGTATTCACTGGCCAAGGCTTCAACAAGTAACGGAGAGCATGCAAGATCACAAATGACATAGACATGATAATATAATATTCAGCTCCACATAGGTATCAATATAAGTCAGATCCCAGCAAACACAACATGTAGCATTACAATAAGATGATCTTGATCATGATAGGCAGCTCACAAGATCTAAACATGATGGCACAAGTGGAGAAGACAACCATCTAGCTACTGCTATGGACCCATAGTCCAAGGATGAACTACTCACGCATCACTCCGGAGGCGGGCATGGCGATGTAGAGCCCTCCGGTGATGATTCCCCTCTCCGGCAGGGTGCCGGGAAGAGCTTCAGAAACCCCCCGAGTTAGGGTTGACGACGGCGGCGGCAGCGAATATGTTCTGGATGAAAGGCTCGGTGTTTTAGGGTTTTCGCGTCTCGGGGAATAAATAGGCGAAGGGGCGATGTCGGCGGACCCCCGAGGGGCCCAAACCACCAGGCGCGGCTGGGCCCACTGCCGCGCCATGGTGGTTTGGCCACCTCGTGGCTCTTCGTCTCTCCTTCGGACTCCGTGTACGTGCTGGAAAAATAGGGACTGGCCTTTTGTTTCGTGCAATTCCGAGAATATTTCCAGAAGTAACTTTCTGAAACCAAAAACAGCAGAAAACAGGGAACTGGCACTGTGGCATCTTGTTAATAGGTTAGTCCCAGAAAATGCATAAAAGTGATACGAAGTGTATATAAAACATGTAGCAAATGGTATAATATAAGCATGGAACAGCAGAAATTATGGATACGTTGGAGACGTATCAAGCGCCTGCGCCACCCTCTCCCTGGCGGGCACAGTGGCTCCCGCGGCCGCGTTCTCCAGAAGCTGCACGAGCGGCGCGATCACGCCGGCCTTGACCATTCCTCTGTAGGAGTCGGAGCTCGCGACGAGGGCAACGGCGCAGCGGCCTCCTCCTGGATGCGCGGGTCTCGGGACTCGAGGAAGCCGGCGAGCATGGCGATGCCGTCGTCGATGTCATAGACCTTCACGTCGCCATGGGAACCACGCCTGCATCTTGTTCGTGAGAGACGGAGAGTGGGGATTTTTCTGAAGTGGACGACAAGGTAGATGCTTTGAGATATGTGCGATCGAGCGACGTGGTTATTAGAATTTTTTTCCTGCTCCCACGCCTGGACGTCCATCAGCGAGGACGGTGCTATGCCCCCATTATTTCTCACCAAATAATCAGTAAAACACTCGCTGACTGTTCATCCAAGAAATACAACAGCTTAGCACAACGTGTTCGTCGTCGCCCTACAGTCCATCAGCGTATATAATACTCCCTCCGTTTCAAATTGGATGACTTCCATTTGTCCAAATATGAATATATCTATACTTATAACATGTATAGATACATACACATATGGTTAAGTGAAAATCATCTACTCCCTCCGTATCAAAATATAAGACTTTCTACCTACATGAGGTAGAAAGTCTTATATTTGATAGGGAGGCAGTAATTTGGAACGAAGGGAGTATAACACCCAGGTTTCGGATACATTGGCTTCACATGAGAGTATGAATCGTGGAGCCACATCGGTCAAATCATACACGTATATATGCAGCGGCGTGGGAGCGCTCTGTTGAACTAGGAAAACTCGCAGACTCTAATTCGTTTCCTGGCTTTGGCCCCTTTTGCAGACGCACGCTCGCACGCGCCATGGCTCTTTCCAGCCCGTACTTCTCGGTAAGACCTTTTTTTCAAGGGGGAGGAGGGTCGACACATGAATTAACAAGCGATAAAGCAAAAGTATATAACAACTAAACATTTTGTAGTCGTCCAGAGTATATTGTTAGCCAGCCCGGTGAAAATAAGCTGAGCGATCAGCGTGCGCATCCACACGCCATAAGCTCCCATTGATCCGCGGAGGAGGAATACCACAGTTGGATCCAATGCATGCGCATATGAATAACCTGTAAAATATGAATATTTCATGTCTTATTGAAACCCATAATGTTTCTACCATTTCAAAATCGACCGACAAAATGAAACTCCGATACCAACTCTAGCATGTCGACCCCGTTCAAATAATTCCCAAACATTTATAATAGTGACATTGGTTAGTGGAGCTAGATTATAAGTGTGATAAACAATGTGCCACTCAAGGCGCGCAAAAGGACATGAGATAGACAAATGCTCCACGAAAAAAAAGACATGAGATAGACAAATGCTCCCCTGTTTTCTTGAGGCATGGAAAAAGCATTTATTACACCCATCCCAATTTTTATAGCAAGGTTATTATTAATAAGACTTTTCTACTTAAGAACCACATAAAAACATTTTTCTTGAGAGGTATTTTGAGTTTGTGTTGACTACATTTTTAAGTTGGTATCGTGGTATCATTTGAGGGCTCTGTCCAACACCCGTCAAGATGGTTCCATGTCATTTTTTAGTTCCGTGACGGTTTGGAAACCATCATGTATCCAGGCATTTGTTGTAGTGGGTTGCAGAGGCCTCGAAGCTCCGCAACATCATTATGATCCTCTAGAGCCTCCTCGCGGGACAACGAGGATGTGTTGGAAGTTGCGTGCGGCGACAGTGCTCCTAGCGGCCTTGCAACGCGCATCCAACCTGGAGCGTCGCGGGGAGGTGGAGGCCGGGTGTGGCAATACCACCATCTCAGACCAGAGGCAGGGAGTCCCTCGCAATGAAGGGGAGGCGACAGCGGGCCCGAGAGAGAGAGCGGGATCACACCGAATTTGAGGAGGAAGATCCACAGTTGGATAGAATCATAGAACAACTTGCTTCACATGGCCTCAACGAGGCGGTGAGCATTGCGAGAAGAGTGGCCGCCGGTGCCAGCGTTGACACCGGCGTTAGGAGGGTGGCCGCTGGCGCTAGGAGCGACGAAACGGGGTAGGCTCGGTTCATTTTTGACTAATAATATATAATACATCAATTTTACGTTCAAAGTGTTGTCAGTTATTGAATAAGAAACCACACGTATAAATGCGGAGCCCACTCTCAAAGGAATCGATCAGCTAAATGGCACGTTATCCGAAAATTTGCTCAACTGAGTTCCCATTCTCGACAGTGCGCAGGAATTAATACGTATCGCTGACATACTTGGTACGCGCGATGCGTAGGATACAATCGTCTAGACTCCCAAAAAATAGAAGGACGTGTAGGATACAATCACTGAAATCAGGAAATAACGTAAGCATTACAGGTAATCATGTACTCCGTACTAGACTGCAGTCCAAAGAAGACATAACGTAAAGTCGCGTGCTACGCTAGCTACAGCCGGTCTGCGGGATACGCGATATGTCGTTTTCAAGTTGTTTAGGACCCAATCCGTGACACGACTTTTCTCGCATGCATGCGTGGCTGAGCGAGAGACGCCAAGTACGAGAACTTGCCTGTGGCAAGATGGTTAGTTGGTGGTTGTACCCCTAGCCACCAGAGTTCAAACCCCAGGTTTGACGCTGGTTTTCTCATTTAAGGCGGAATATTCTTCAGTGGGAGGCGACGTTCCCGTCGACAGCGAGGCGCCCGTGGTGACTTCGTCAATCTCAAGACTCGACCCGCCGACTCAGTCTCTCGGAGGTGCTCATAGGGGTAGGGTGTGCGTGCGTGCGTTCATAGGGGTGAGTGTGTGCGCGTGTATATGAGCGCTTGCGTTGTACTGTGTTTCGAAAAAAAAGAGACGCGCAAGTACTGCTACTGGCTAGCTGCACGCTGCTGCTTTTATACTCCATTGATAGGACGTGAGGTGAGACCTAGCTAGACTTGCTCTGCACGCCTGCACACATGTGGTGCGATCCCTAGCTCCTGCTAGCTGGTCCCTATATGGCACAAACACTACAAAACCCATTGTTACTCCAAGCACAAGCTAATGTACATAGAAATGCCGGATATTCACAACGGGTAGAGATGCACCCACTACCAAAAAAATAATTTTCCAAATGTCAAAAATTCAAAAAATTTGTTTGCATTTAGTCCAACACATTTCAAGTCAGCACAAAAAGTTACGCGAAAGAAAAAAATTATTTGCAACCTGTGCAAAAAAGACAAATTCGGACATACCGAAATGTATATATACGTGTCAGAATTTTGGCTTTTTGTACAGGTTGCTAAAAAAGTTTTTTCACCATGCCAATTTTTGTGCTAACACATCACGCTGTAATGTACATCCGGATTTTTTTCTGGAATTTTTGACATTCTGAAAAAAAAACCAAAAATAAATTACCTAATGGGTGCATCTAGACCCACTACCCAAATCGCCGCCTCCATAGAAATGCACAACATGTTGTTACAAACCGATGAAGCGAATAAAATTTAATAATAAATTCAGTCAACCAATGCAACAAATGAAATTGAACATGTATGATAAATTTGAAATATTAGCACGCATAACATGAATTCATATTTGGAACAAAACCTTAGAGGAATTGTTGCAAATTAATTGCAACATCGCAACAAGGAACAAGAAAGATCGAAACAAAATTTGGTAGCATAATTTTTTATTTTCAAGCAAAAAGCTACTATGTAGCATTGCAGCAAAAAGCTCACAACAAATAATGAACTGGTCGAACCAAAATCATTGTATATTTGTAGCATTTTTTATTTTATGAAAAAAGGTTCTATGTAGCAGCAAAAGCTCGCAACATCAACAAATAACTATTGAAGCAAAATAGTTGTACGTTTGTAGCAAAGTTTCTCTACTTTTGCTGCCAAGAAAAAGACCGCATGTAGTATTGTAGCGAAATTCACAACAAAAACGAAAATGATTGAAGCAAAAAAAATATATGTTTGTAGCATAATACATGTGCTTTTACAACAAAACAAAAGCAAGTATGTAGCATTGTAGAAAAAAAAGGTAACATCAAATATAGAAAACGATCGAAGATGATCTTATGTAGCATTACACCAATAAAAATGTACTTATGTAGCATTACACCAAAAGCTTACAACAAAATATCAAAGATGATCCAGCATCAACGACAATCCCTTGAAAACACCGGCAGTGGACGCTCACAACAACAATATAATGTTGCTTCTTTGGTCCCCTATTAGCGGCTTTGTAACATTGGTGGTTTAGTCACTGTGGACACCTTGATTCGATGTCGGCTTTGCAACGCCAGCCTACGGTAGACGACGCATGGGCTTGCACAAATAGCGGTCGTGAAAAGACAAACATAATATACATCAAAAAAATACCTAACAACAAAAAATTAAAATAACTATGTGGATATAGGAGATCAACACTGCATGCATATGAGTACATTGCTCATGCGTAGTGTTCACTAGGTGTAGGTAAAAAATTCAGCTGGAGCAAGGATCTGTGTGGTCCACCACATGTGAAGGCCTTACCCGCGGGCAGGGTGAAAGAGCTTTCATTAATAGTATGAACTGGTGGATCAAAAGGATAGCTAGAGCTTCTTAAAGGAAAGCAAAATCGAATTCTATATTAGAAAGCCTCAAACTATAAAGCAAAGATGAGGAAGCTGACTTATTTGCAAGTGGGGTCTTCTATATTAGTGAGAAGAAGATCCAAAACACGAACATTAGAGGAATACGTTCTTTTGAGAAAAGAAGATATCTTAACTTAGTGTACTAGTGCATGCGTACTATTGCGTACGAACACTCAGCAGTAGATAGCGTCCACCATGTGTGAACGGGAGAAGCACTTGTGATGGAAAAGCAGCGCGGAAGCAGCGGAGCGCGCACATGGAACTGGCTGATGGGATACGTACGACGCGCGCGTCACGCGACCAGCTGTAGGTACAGTCGGTAGATAAATAGCCTTTTCCTAACGTAAAATATATCATATCCAGAAAAAAGAAAACAAAAGTAACATTTCAGCTAATAATCATATCTACTCCCTCCGACCCAAAATAAGTGTCGCAGTTTCAACTGGGGTTAGTTCAAAACTATGACACTTATTATGGATCGGAGGTAGTAGGTTTTTTGGTTTTGCACAGTACGGCCGAGCTGGGCGGATGTGTGAATAGTTGGTCGGATACATTAGTGATGCCCGCAATTTGTTTCGTCGTACCCTAGAAAGAAAACAACAGTTCTGTTATAGCAACAGCAATCACCACCTACCTCCTAAGGGTCCACTTCAGGTTCCAAAAGAAGTAATTGCAAAACTTGTCTGTCATGACTCTTGTGCATAATGATACAAAAACTTGCAAGTTGCGGTGTAAAAAACTTTTCCTCTTCGGTAAATTCATCCAATCGAAAGTAATTCTATCACGTCGGGACCTTGCGAGTGATACTCGCTCTCAACTCCGAGCCTTTTTTTAGACGGTAGGCTCGAGCAGAGCTCAACTTTAAATTAATGAAGCCACACCGTGATGCATGTAAAATGCATACATGAACTTTGCACTTTAATTGCTTATATTCCAATCATATTTGCATCATATAAGGGTTATATCAATGTTTTATCATGATTTTGGGAATACTTCATAGTTTTTCCTATTTATTTGGAATTAACCCTGCACAGGCAGAAAACCCTGGTTTTGTATTTTAATGTTTCAGGGACCCAAACGTCAATGAAATCACCTGTAAATTTACGGGCGTCAATATTTGGAAGGAAGAAGGACTACGGAAAAAGGAAGCAAGCAAACGGAGACCCGAGGCCAAACGGGCATGGCCCACGCGGCCACAGTACCAGGCCACGTGGGACCCACCCGTTGGGCCTCGTGGCTCCGTTGCCTTCGATCTCTTCTCCACCGACATCGTCTTGACCTAAAAACGCCTATAAAAAAGGTCCCCCGTCGTTCTCTGGAAGAGGCGGCGGAGAAACACAAAACCACGAAACAGAGAGACAGAAGGCTGCCGCCGGAGAAGATCGGAGGGGGGAAACGCCGCCGGAATCGCCTCCGGAGGGCTCCACCCCCCTCCGGCGTGTTCATCATCAACATCTACAGCAAGAACTTCTCACCATCATCACCATGATGAAGGGGGAGTAGTCCACCCCTGGACTAGGGTTTGTGGTGGTAACTTTTGTATCTCTCCTCTCTCTTGAGCTTCACTAATTAGTACCGTATGAGCTGCTGAACATGATTACGGTCATCTATGTAATACCTTTGTGGTGAATATTGTGGTGTGAGATGATTTGTTATGCATTTACCGTTGTGTTGGAGCTTTTGTGATTTGTCATACTTTGAAGTATGATGTATGTGGGTACGGGATGGCCGATGTGACACGGCATAGGTATTGAGTGACACAGTACCGCCCAACATCCTTTATCTGGGGTAAAAAGAAAGAGTATGATGTGGGAGTGAGAGAAACCACGCTAGCCTTACGAGGGGTGACCTAGCAACACAAATGAGTATTTCTTTCAACTATGTGTTTTAGGACATATAGCCGTCATAAAAAGCTACCATTAAAACATGACAATTGTGTGTACTTTATCTATAACATGATGATCACCGTAGATGAGAGAGAGAGGATTAAGTGAACCCATGAACCATGTCCATTGTTCCTATAAGAAACACACACTTGAGCTTGTCCTCTTGCTACATAGAGGATTGGGCTTTCTCTCTTTGAGAGCTTTCACTTGCTACTACCTTTGTCTTGTCCTCTTGCAAAGAAGAGGATTGGGACACTTTTACATCCATCAAACCAACCATCTTGTTCTCTAAACTTGTTTAGTGCATAATCAACTAAAACTTGTGACACTTTAGTTGTAGGGAATAGATAACTTTTCCTTCTTGCTCCTGCGGATCGATACCTTACTTCCACATTGAGAGGTGCTACAGTGATCCCTTGCTCTTGGGGGTTATCAAGTACTTTTCTGGCGCCGTTGCCGGGGAGCGTAGCGCTTAAGTTTCTATTCTTGTGTGCACTAGACTAAGCTTGGGGAGGTTCCTTTTATATCTTGCAATCATCTAAGCTTGGGGAGGTTCTTTGACTTGTTTATGATACTATGTCTCCCATTTATGATGATGAATATGATATTTTCAGTCCACCCACTATTGAGTATAAAGTTTATTGTGATTATGATATGCCTCCTATATATGATGATTACAATGATTATTATGAATGTTTTACTCCCACTATTCCTAATGAAACTGTTTATGCTTATGTGGAGAGTAATGATACTTTTATGCATATGGATCATGATAAGAATGTTTCATGTGATAGCTATATTGTTGAGTTTATCAATGATGCTACTGAAAGTTTTTATGAGAGAGGGAGACATGATTTCATATATCTCAAAAATATTAAGTCTTCTCTCTTTTTGTTGAAAATTTTGAAGTTGCACTTGCTTTGCCTTCCTATGCTAGTCACTTTGTGCTTTATTGATTTATTTTCTTACAAGATCCCAATGCATAGGAAGTGGGTTAGACTTAAATGTGTTTGATATTTGCTTCTTGATGCTCTTTTATATTCAACTCTTATTCCTATGGGAGCATCATTAAAACTATCAAGCCTAGCTATATGGCTATAAAGAAAGCGCTTTGCGGGAGGCAACCCGGTTATTTTTGTGTGATTTTCTTTGTGTCCTCTTGCTGTACAAGAGACTTTGTGTCTAGTTTAGTTCTGGAGTTTTCAATAAAGTGCCAAGTTTTACCCTTTTGGTTTGAAAAAGTTGCTTATAGCGTTCGGAGATTTTATTCCTGCACGAATCAGTGCACGGTATGATTTTTAATTCTTATTCTGTAACTCCGAATGAGCTCATATTTGAACTGTAGTTGCAACTTTTCATCCTCTGTATGCATGAATTTTTTCGGAATTTTTCGAGAAAGTTTGGTAGGGTAGAAAAATACGTTTTGCTGCTGCTGTTTTTCTGGACAGATTCTGTCCCATTTTGTTTGATGCATGCTTTGAGCTTTTAAGTTGAATCTTTTTGATCCAATTGAGTTTATGAGTAGGCATACAACATTATACACTTTCTGGACATTCATATGAATTTTTGTTCAAGGATTATATGCAGCAAGGAACCTATTTGTTTATCACTATTAATGCACCCCACAGAAAAGAGATGGGAGAAACGGTGTTTTGAAGTTTTTTCACAGGGATTGGAGGAGATGCACCAAGAGCTATCCAAGGATGGTGAAGACCATAAGCTTGGGGATGTGAAGACAACCCCGCTGGACCTACACACTCTCGGTTTGCACACGTCCAACTTCTGTTTTTCGATCGAAACACTTTATCGCATAAACTTGGAGCGTCGTTTTTTGTTTTTGTTTGAGTCTTGAGAGACCACCACACTATCATTATATATGAGAGAGCTACTGGAAATATGGGTTGAAATATGTTGGATGCTTTTATAAGATTGGGAAAAGGGATGTTTGACTTGATTTTTAATGATACATATAGTTGCATGATTCATGAGCTTGTTTATGAGTAATAGTTTGCAAATTCTTTTTGTAGAGCTATCACTTATTCATGTTTTGGTGCTGATTGTTATTTTACTTGGTTTAACATGGATTAGTTAGTTCTATGGACACTCATGCATGCATCTAGATGGTCAACTTTCTCCCTTTTGCTAGCCCAAAAACTCCAACAAGCAAAAACTTGTTTCCAACACCTTCAACCAAAGTTATTCCAGTGAGTCCACCATATCTACCTATTGGCTTTATGCTATTCCGAGTATGTTTAACATGTTGTTTGTGTTATCTTACCTCTGAATGAAAATGTTTATGTTATTGATTGCAATGGAAAAATTGGTTATATAGCTCTCACGAACTTGATGCACAATGTTCTTTTATTTGCATAATAAAACATGACCCATTGTGATTAAGATTATGATGTAGTGGCTTGATAAATGTTTTGGGTTGGAGTTAGCCCATATGTGCTGTCACATGCAAGCTTTCAACATGCTCTTCATCTCATTTAGTTGATATCATGTGCTTTTGTTATGGATGCTATCATGTGAAATAGTGGAAATGAAGTAGTTTAAATGAGTTTGTATAAATGGTTAGAGAGACGCCTGGGCCGCTAATCTAAGCCATGCATCATTCATGGTGGAAATTTACTTACATACTATGGTGAATTCTGTGATACACCTTACAATAAAAAACTATTCCAATGGTAAATAAAAAGGGTGTTGAGATTGTTCATTTTGTTTGTTTGTCTTGTCATTTTGATATGGGCTTGTTCCATATCTTGGGACAAGAGGTACCCCAGTTGACGCTCTTGATGATACTATTATGACTTACAATGATATATAACTTGAACTTGCTTTGTTTCCTAAGTTGAGTAACATGGTGTAGTACTTGTATTCAAGGGGCATGAGACATTCAACCTTACTTTGTCAAGCACACTACTCATATTTGCTTTCACTTTAACCTTAATCATTCAAGATGCTATGATAGGGGCAATGAGAGCTTGACACCAATGAATACCTTATTGCAATCATTAACTTAAGTAGAAGAGTTTGGAAGTTGGATGAAACTTATGCATGCTTTACCTCTACTCACATATACATCTTTCCAAAGTGTACACCTATCATATTCAGATTTTCATCTACACTCTATGACCATTGTAGGATGTTCTACTTATCATTATGCATACATGTGTTCCATATTACTTGCTACTATGTTACACTTTGTGAACTATCAATGAACATCCTTGTCTTGAATACTTGATATCACTTCATAAACTATTTGCATATTGCTACTCCTTTGAAGAATGAATCATTTGACTATATGTAGCAATAGTAATCATCTTTGATATCCATTGTTAAGTATTAAATTGCAAAGTCCATGTTAGTTTTATCATCTTCATACTCGAGGACGAGCATGGATTAAGCTTGGGGATGTTGATGCATGTAAAATGCATACATGAACTTTGCACTTTAATTGCTTATATTCCAATCATATTTGCATCATATAAGGGTTATATCAATGTTTTATCATGATTTTGGGAATATTCATATTTCCTATTTTTATGGAATTAACCCTGCACAGGCAGAAAACCCTAGTTTTGTATTTTAATGTTTCAGGGACCCAAACGTCAACGAAATCACCTGAAATTTACGGGCGTCATATTTGGAAGGAAGAAGACCTCGAAGGAAGCAAGCAAACGGAGGCCCGAGGCCAAACGGGTGGCCCACGCGGCCACAGTACCAGGCCGCGTGGGACCCACCCGTTTGGCCCTCGTGGCTCCGTTGCCTTCGATCTTTCTCCACCGACATCGTCTTGACCTAAAAACGCCTATAAAAAAGGTCCCCCGACGTTCTCTGGAAGAGGCGGCGGAGAAACACAAACCACGAAACAGAGAGACAGAAGGCTGCCGCCGGAGAAGATCGGAGGGGGGAAACGCCGCCGGAATCGCCTCCGGAGGGCTCCACCCCCCTCCGGCGTGTTCATCATCAACATCTACAGCAAGAACTTCTCACCATCATCACCATGATGAAGGGGGAGTAGTCCACCCCTGGACTAGGGTTTGTGGTGGTAACTTTTGTATCTCTCCTCTCTCTTGAGCTTCACTAATTAGTACCGTATGAGCTGCTGAACATGATTACGGTCATCTATGTAATACCTTTGTGGTGAATATTGTGGTGTGAGATGATTTGTTATGCATTTACCGTTGTGTTGGAGCTTTTGTGATTTGTCATACTTTGAAGTATGATGTATGTGGGTACGGGATGGCCGATGTGACACGGCATAGGTATTGAGTGACACAGTACCGCCCAACATCCTTTATCTGGGGGTAAAAAGAAAGAGTATGATGTGGGATGAGAGAAACCACGCTAGCCTTACGAGGGGTGACCTAGCAACACAAATGAGTATTTCTTTCAACTATGTGTTTTAGGACATATAGCCGTCATAAAAAGCTACCATTAAAACATGACAATTGTGTGTACTTTATCTATAACATGATGATCACCGTAGATGAGAGAGAGAGAGGATTAAGTGAACCCATGAACCATGTCCATTGTTCCTATAAGAAACACACACTTGAGCTTGTCCTCTTGCTACATAGAGGATTGGGCTTTCTCTCTTTGAGAGCTTTCACTTGCTACTACCTTTGTCTTGTCCTCTTGCAAAGAAGAGGATTGGGACACTTTTACATCCATCAAACCAACCATCTTGTTCTCTAAACTTGTTTAGTGCATAATCAACTAAAACTTGTGACACTTTAGTTGTAGGGAATAGATAACTTTTCCTTCTTGCTCCTGCGGATCGATACCTTACTTCCACATTGAGAGGTGCTACAGTGATCCCTTGCTCTTGGGGGTTATCACACCGTCATGACAACAAGGTTTTACAATCCAACAAGGTTCGGCGGTCCGAAAAGACAAAAACACACACACGGTTAGAGCACGGGATGAAGCATAGCCCAAAGGGAACGAAGATGAACGTGCATGAAACCGAAAATCACCCAATATCTAACAGGACACAAGATGAAGGCAGGGGAGAACGCCTAGCAACCCTCTCGGACTGACAAGTGGAGCATGCGGATCCTGCCAATAGCCAGCTCCAAAGCTTCTTGATCCTGAGTCCTAGCCACTGGTTTTCACACCTGCAAATACATAGCATTTTATACATGTCATCGGTCGGCTGAGTAGGGAAGATCTCCTCAATCAAAAACTTATTCCTAATGTTCCAGAGTGACCAGCATAAAGCCGCACAGCAAGTCCAAAGAACGTGTTTTGATTGGCAAACATCGTTGCATAATAGGCGGTGTAAGTCCGTGAAGCACGAGGGATATTCCAGGTGCAACTGAGCAGTTTGTAAACTACACTCCACATGAACTTGGCTAGAGAACATGAGAAGAAGATGTGGTTCGTGTCCTCCACGTCCCACATAAGGCGCAACGGCCGTTGGAAGATCCCTTCCCCTGGCGAATGTAATCATGGGAGGGGAGACGCTTCCAAACAAGCTGCCAAAGAAACACTCTTTCATAGGAATGATGATCTTACAAATATCGTTGTAGTGTTTCCTTGGAGTGTTATGGCACCGTTTCCTATATAAGGATCGCACCGAGAACCTCCCCGAAGGTTCAAGAGCCCAGGATATGCAGTCTGGCGTCGAGGAGAGCCGCACATGCTGGATCTATCTATAGAGACTCCGAACCTTCCAATGTACACAAATAAATTGTGACATCTTAAGTGTGTGACTCTCGATAACAAATGGTCATTACCATAAACTTTTTCTGATCAATAATCAATAGCGGAGCCGTAAGCTCCCATATTGACTCCCACTGTTATATGAAAACATTATGTGGAACCTGTCAAGTATGCTCCTGTTACTGCATGATACGGTACCTGAGGTGAGATATGTGACACTCTGTGAATAATCTCTTTAATCACTTATATCAGGTTATCCTCATTACTGGTATGATACCCCCATGATGTGTATCATGCCTTTGTCTATGTAGACTTATTATGGATAGTATCATACCGAGTAGGCCATGCATGTATCTCTCTATTATCTAGAGGCTCAATTCTCAATCTTAAACTATCACGAATAAATGCACGTTTTCAATATTACCCAGTAAAACCATTTTTACCCTGTTACGGTGTGATACTTGACAATACCAAATCAATCCTTTCAGAATACATGGTAATATCCTCACGGTCAAAGCAATCAAACAAGTTAACTTTTTAGTGATGATACTACATGGTAAAACCAAAACAAGATCTCCTAGGGCGTGTTTGGTTTCCTGCATCGTTTTTGACCATCTCGTATCCGTGGCCCAGCAGGGACTGGCCCCAGAAAAACGAGGTCTCGGCCACGTTGTGCATGTCATTTGGTTGCCCACAAAGACTCAGCCAGGCCCGTTTGACTGGATACGAATTTTGAAGACCCGGTGTTTTTTGTACATCTCTGTTTCACATACTCTCACCTCATCTCTTGTGGTGAGTTTAAGGCACACTATCTCAACACCGGTGATGACTCCGGCGATGGAACGGCGTGGCGGTGGTGCAGTGACGAAGGTTGTGATGGAGGTTACATACGCACTTACACAAGCGCTATAGCTGCTATTGCACTGGTGAAGCTCACGGCGACGAGCGGCGGCGCTAGGTGCAGTATAAACGTGCATGTATGAACTACAAACTCGACTTGTATACGACCTCTGAAACAGAAAAGTTACAACATGAAAGTTGTGCGGAATGTCGAGGTGAACACGCTCGTCAAAGGGTATTTCAAACGGTCAACCGAGTGCGATAAATTTGACAAAATTCATTTGAAAACGTTCTGAACGTCGGTTCTAAATAGAGAAGTTACAGTCAACGAAACTTAGAGGTGAGCACAGGAATGGAACCTACTCGTCAAGACGCATCTTTTTTATATACACTTTAATTCGATTCAAGGTATATTTGAAGAGTCACTAAGTGGAGAAGATTAAGGAGGTGACCGGAGACTAACCATCATGCCTAGCGAGATGTGCAGAGATCCCGTATCGGCCGTTCCTCCAGGGCCAGTCAAGGGTGTTTTGAGCTTCGTGCTATGCAGGAACACGGAGGCGAGGCAGCTCACCAAACACTCGTTTTTGCACCCAGTGAGCCTTGCCCGAGTCCCTGCAGGAGACCAAACACGCCCGTAGTATATATCACATAAGGTAAGACTATTTGATATTATTGCGAGTTTGCTTTATTGAATAGTGCAGGACTATTTGCCATTCCGGTTCTTGGTGTGGCCATGTCTTCCCAAACACCCCGCCTTCTCTATTTAGCCAGTCATTAGCAGTTGCGAAACAGCATGTGGTGCTACTGTTATCCTGAGCTCGTGGCATCGGATATTGGAAAATGGTCGTCGCGTGTGACCACCAGGAGGGATGCGAGACCGACGGCAGCGGCGCCGAGTCACCGGCGCTCGGTGCGCTGTACCTCTACGAGGACGTCCTCGAGTCGGTGGTGGGGAGCTTGCCGGCGGCCGACCTCGCTGCCACGGCGGCGGTCTCGCGTGAGTGGCTGCGCGCGGTGCGATCCGTCCTGCGCCGGCGGCCGCGGCGGCTACCCTGGCTCGTCGTCCATCTCCTCGGCCGCCGTCGTCAGACCGCGGCGTACGATCCCCACTCCGGCTCGTGGCTCAACGTGCATGCCGCTCTGCGCCACGGCACGCCGTCGACCGTGCGCCACGTGTGCAGCGCGCGCGGGGACCGCGTCTGCGATCTTTCCTTGTCCGGCCTAGACATCGCTGCCGACCCTCTTGGAACGTCGGTGTGCGTCGCACTGAAGGCTCCGAGCGTGTGGCGCGTCGACCCGGTGTTGGCGGTGGTGGGCGACCGCGTGATCGCCCTCGGCGGCGCATGTCAGCTTGCGCTCGCCGAGGGAGAGAACGCCGGCGTAGTGGAGGTACATGAAGGAGGCATCTGGACAGCATGTGATCCGATGCCGCCCGCGCTCCTGGAGTCCGCCTCGGCGACGTGGCTCTCGGCGGCGGCGACGGATCAGAGGGTGTACCTGACGGACAGAACAACCGGGTGGACGAGCTGGTTCGATCCAGCAAAGCGGCGGTGGGGTCCCACACGTCGCCTCAGACCAGACGCCGGCGTCTCCACGTGGGGCATCGCGCCTGGTGCTGAGCGTGAGCGTCTCGTCCTGTTCGGAGCGAAGCGTGAAGGCCAGGGAGCAGAGAACAGAGTCGTCGTCCAGACATGGGAGCTGGACGGTGACGGTCTCTATCTCTCGCCTACGACGCGCGACGCGATGCCGAGCGAGATGTCGGAGGCGCTTTTCCCCCGCGACGACGACGAGGAGGTATCCCCGTCGATTGGGGTCTGTGGCAATGCGACGGGAGGGTACGTGTACAACGCGGCCGAGCCGGCGAACGGCGCCGTGTTCTACGAGCTGCGGCAAGGGGAGAATGGGAGCGCCGTGGGTCGATGGGAGCGGGTGCCGTGCGCGCCGTCGGTTCGCGACGAGCCGCTGGGCCGTGTCATCCTTGCATGCTCTCCGGTGGGGTTCGACGAGCTGCCCGGGGGACGGCGACCGCTAGGCTCACGACTGCCACGGACGGACGCACTTTGAACAATCCATCAAGCACCGCGGTTCAGAGATCGAAGTGTCGCTTTACTCAAAAGTTGCACGTACGTACTATGTTTTCACCTGAAACTTCGCCTCATATTTCTACTCTATCTTTTTTTTTGCGAAACACAGTACAACGCAAGCGCTCATATACACGCGCACACACTCACCCCTATGAACGCACGCACGCACACCCTACCCCTATGAGCACCTCCGAGAGACTGAGTCGGCGGGTCGAGTCTTGAGATTGACGAAGTCACCACGGGCGCCTCGCTGTCGACGGGAACGTCGCCTCCCACTGAAGAATATTCCGCCTTAAATGAGAAACACCAGCGTCAAACCTGGGGTTTGAACTCTGGTGGGCTAGGGGTACAACCACCCAACTAACCATCTTGCCACAGGCAAGTTCTATTTCTACTCTATCTCCAATTCTCCATCTGTCTGTTTGTATATACTATGCTGTAACACCTTTGTCTCATCCTGGTGTGCGACTGGACAACAACTACTGATTAACAGTTGCATCCTCAGTTGACAAGCATTTCAGACTTATCTATGTCCTCTTAGATCTGCTACTGGTTAGTAGTGTTAGAGATTGTAATACATGTCTATACCGTATTGGTACGGTGTAGTACACCGCCCAATACGGTACTTCTGTACGCCACAGTGAGAGCTCTTCTCACCTCATATAAACACGTAACCCGAGCCCCGAGAGGGGCATCGTTTCCGCTAATATGGTATCAGGGCCTATCCTCTTCCTACCCTAGCCGCCGCTACGATCTACAAGAAAAATTCCGCCGCCGCCGCTCCAAGCCTACCGCCGCATACCCTGCCGCCGCACCCAAGACCAAAAACCTGCCGCTGCACATCCTGCCGCCGCATCCAAGAATCAAAACCTAAAACCCAAGACCAAAGCGCCGATCCAAAAACCCAAGACACCAAAAACTACGACATAAAACCAAGACCTACGATCCAAAAACCCAAAACCCGATCCTCTGCTGCCTAGTCCATGGCGTCGTCGTCCTCCTCGATGCCTTCCGTCGCTGCCCAGCTCGGATCTCCTCCAGCCCAGAAGCTTGCAAGTGGGAACTTTCTTTTCTGGAAAACCCTCGTCTTCCCGTCTCTACGTGGCGCCCAGATCACAGGCCTCCTCGATGGCAGTGAACGTGCCCCACCCAAGACCATCGAGATTGAAGATACTGACAAGGTCAAGAAGCGCATCCCCAACCCTCCATATGCCACCTGGATTGCACGTGATCAGGTCGTCCTCAGCTACTTGATCAACTCCCTCTCGCCAGACATCCTCGCGCATATGGTCGGTCTTGAGACCACCAAGGCCGTCTGGTCAGTGATTTCTGGTATGTTCTCCACGTAGTCCCTTGCCAAGGTAAATCACCTCCGTGGACAACTGAATAGCACCAAGAAGAACTCTCTTACAACTGCACAATATTTTGCAAAAATGAAAGGTTTTAGTTCAGAACTTGTTTCTCTCGGAAAGGAAGTCGATGAAGGAGAACTACTAGACTACATCCTTAATGGTTTAGATGGTTCTTAACAACGTTGTTGCAGCTGTTCATGGCAATCCAGGCACCACACTTGATGAACTATATGATCAGATGCTCATGACATTAGCAGAACATGCTTCAGGAAGCTGGCGATTCCTTCACTTCGTAAGTAAATCTTTCTCGCCGCGGCCGTGGGCGTGGTGAACGTGGTGATCACGGCCGTGCTGATGATGATCGTGATGGTCATCGTGCTGATGATGATGACCGTGATCGTGGATATCGTGGACAGGACCGTGGCTATCGCCGCAATGATGATGATCGGGACCGCGGCTACCGTACTCGTGGTGATGATCGTGGTCGCCGAGAGGACATGTGTCGCTGTGACAATGGCAGGCGCGATGACCGTGACTACGGACGGCGTGATGATCGTCGTCGTGAAGATGGTGGGCGTCGTGATGGTTGAAGGCGAGATGATCGTCGCCGTGACCGTGAGCTCACCCCATATGTCAACACCACATGCCAGATATGCAAGATTCATGGGCACCCCGCTAGTGAGTGCTGGTGGAGATATCAGGACAGGGATGACTCTGATGACGACACTGATCACAGGGACAAGACGGTCAACGTTGCTTCTTATGGTGTTGATACAAATTGGTACCTCGACACTGGTGCAACAGATCACATTACTAGTGAGTTGAGCAAGCTGTCTACACATTTGAAATACAAGGCCCGCAAACACGTCCACACGGCAAATGGTCATGGTATGCAAATCTCTCATGTTGGTCATTCTATTTTGCACACCCCAATAGTTCTTTACATCTAAATAATATACTTCATGTCCCAGTGCTTCCAAGAATCTTTTATCTGTCCACAAACTTACACTTGATAATGATGTTTTTATCGAGTTTCATCCTTCTTTCTTTTTTATCAAGGGTCAGGTAACAAAGAGGCTTCTGTATGAGGGTCCCTGTCATGGCGGTCTATACCCCCTAGTACCTATATCTAGCAGTCTTCCAAGCAAGCCTTTCTTTCAATAAAGCCGACGTCTTCTACGTGGCATCGTCGCCTAGGTCATCCCTCCTCGTTTGTGGTGCAACAAATTCTTAGGAAAAATGAACTTTCTCATACGCTAGAAATAAATCCTTATGTTTGTGATGCTTGTCAACTTGCTAAGAGCCATCAGTTGCCATAACCTATTTCCATAGTGTCTCCATTGTTTCGTTGGAACAAGTGTTTTCTGATGTATGGGGCCCAGCTCCCGCCTCTGTTGGCAAACATTCATACTATGTGAGTTTTATTGATGATTTTAGCAAATTCACTTGGATATATTTGCTTAAGAATCTTTCTGAAGTTTATCAAGTCTTTCTTAATTTTCAGAAATTTGTTGAACGAAAATTTGATAGAAAGATCAAAAACCATGCAAACTGATTGGGGTGGAGAATATGAAAACTCAACAGTTTCTTTCAAAAAGTTGGCATATCTCATCATGTTTCTCTTGTCCACATGCATATCTCCACATGCAAACATTGCCATATAGTAGAAGTTGGTTTATCTCTTCTAGCTAATGCATCCATGCCTCTAAAATTTTGAGACGAAGCCTTCCTTACATCAACCTTTCTCATAAATTTGCTTCCTAGTAAGGTCATTAATTATGACACCCTTGTTGAACGTCTCATGCACACTAAACCCTACTATGACTCTCTTCATGTGTTTGGTTGTGCCAGCTGGCCCAATCTTAGACCCTACAACAAACGCAAACTTGCTTTTCGGTCAAAATGTTGTGTGTTTCTTGGCTATAGTCCCCTTCACAAAGGTGTAAAATGTCTTGATGTTTCAACTGGACGTGTCTATATATCTCGAGATGTCGTTTTTGATAAAAAAACATTTTTCCCTTTGCTACGTTACTTCCCAATGCTGGTAGACGTCTTCGTGCTGATATTCTTCTACTTCCTAAAGATACACCTTCAAATTCTTCCACTATTGGGGATGCACAAACAAGTGATTGCATGCCTTTGCCTATTGTACCTATTGTTACTTAACCTGGCCAAGAAACAGAGAACCATGCAGCTGCAAATGATAGTGCTGAAAATTCTGAGCACACAGAACAAAATTTGGCTAAAAATGATCAAGAAATGCAATCAGAGGAGCAAGAAACGTGGTCAGCTCCGTCGCCGCTATAGGACAACAGCACGGACTCTGATACTGATGCGGCATCAGCCTCGGATCTCGTGGACACCGATCCCACACTACAAGAAATATGCTTCTCTATGACCCTCAATATTGGTCACCGAATGGTCACATATTTTAATTTGTGACCATTTTGTGACCAAAAACACTTGGTCACGTTATGAGCGTCACTAACTAGCCAATATGACCTTTTTGGGGGATTGGTCATAGAACTCTATGACCAATCACAAAGGTCACAGATTTTATGACTAATATTTTGGTCACGGGCAATCTGGCCACGCCACGTCAAATCCAACGTGGCAAAGCTGACGTGGCAAATTTGTGACCAAATGAAATGGTCACGGAACAGATTCAGCCCAGTCCGCTTCGGCCATTTAGATGGGCCTGGCCCAATAAATTTGCCCATTTAAATTTTGTTTTTCGGTTAATTCTCGTTAACAACATGGGCCAAGCCCGACATTTAAGCCTTTTATTATTGGGCTGTGGCCTTTTGCGTAGACTTATTTAGATTTTCTTTTTCTCAAAAGATAGGCCCACCAGTCAGAAGGGTCCCAGTTGTCAGTTTCTGGTTAGTGGGTCCATGCTGTCAGCACCGTTCTTCCAATTACAGTTTTCCAGTAAATAAATAGCTAATATCTAAACTGGAGCAGACAACAAACAGAAGTAATACTTCAAACAGAGCAAACCATAAACATTAATATATCACAATCAAACAATCTTCACATCAGGTTTACAATCAAACCAACAATGTCGAAATATTACAAATAAAGAATTTAACTGCAACAAAACAATCTAGTATTTCAAGTCAAAACCATCTCAGATACATTACACTACATTACAACCAGATGATATTTTTCAGACTTCGCCAGTTTTTCTTCGGACCAGCTCGACATTACCCCCATGCTTATGGCACATCTGATTATACATGGGACAAACATACATGTCAGTAGCTAAACATACAAGAAAAGGAAATATCAACTACCAATTTAAAGATGCAAGCAAGTATAAGCAGCGTCATATGGCATTGACATTTGACAGGAGGAAGAAGCGACAGATTGAGGAAATCGTCTCGCCTGCAGCAGCAGAGGGGAAAGTCGAGGAGGGTGGGTGGCAAGGAGCAGCTACCGCGTCCACAGCCTGCCTAGCGTCAGGCGCGCCGTGAAGATGCCGGAGGAGGTGGAGGAGCAGCTTAATAAGAGGAATAGAGTAAGATTAACTCACAGCAACAGGAAAACGATAAATACGATAATTTTACAACAGGAAAACGAAAATTCAAGAGTTGTCTTTTACATGATTATCTATACTGGTTACTTATTTATTCTGCAAGGAACCACAACATATTTCTGCAGAAAAAGAACATGTATCCAAACCAATCACCAAATAAATAACGAGATGGTTCATCTTATCTCAGAATGAAACCCTCAATCAAATGAGAGCAAGCAATCGAGAAAATCATGGAACAAACCGTCAAACGACTAAATTATTGGACTTTGGTTTCGATCTCATACCGGAGCAGCTGGATGCCGGTCAGGGCGTGGTCAGCGTACTGCACGGCGCCTCAAACTGCAGGTCCACAGCTACATCACGCAGTAACAACAAGTCAACAACCAGGTAAGATATAGAATTATAAGGTATAACCAAGCATCAAAAAGGAAACAACAACCTATTGAGCAAGTTTGCTATCATTTCACTGTTACAAAGGAAATACCATAGGAGAGGTATAAAAGGCATGTAGATGCAACCTCATCTTGATACACCAATGTGTTCATCTAACAAGCAGATTCAGAAGCTAATGATGTTGTGCAATGTAGTAAATGTTTAATTTCCTTTCTAATATGGCAATACTAGATTCTAGAAACTATACCCAGCAAGTACCACGAAATAACCATCTCATTGTTCAACTAACCTATCTAATTGCTCAGCTAGAGGATCTGCACTTGAGAACCCAATATGAAACTAGTGGATACAAAGATTTTCTGTTTACCAAATTTAAAGATTTTATGTTGTACCTAACAGAAGTATGAAAGGTTAATTCTCATTGGCACTGAACTACTTGGCTTCTATGGGAGTCATAAAACTATTACCATTTCAAGTTGCACAATTTACTGAAAAATCATTCGAGCCACTAATCATTATTGATCATTTTGATGTGGGTATGCTGTAGGACTGAAAGCAAGAATCCCTGCCAACCATACCGAATTGAGGCTTCCAATATAAGAAGGGATAAATGCACCTAGATTGTAGAGAAAAAACTGCATAGTTGATGTCACATATCATAGAACTTGCGCAACAACACCAAAAAGGAGACATTACAAATTTCTAAAAAAGACCTCACGAGCTAATGAACAAATCCTTTGCAAGAGGTTGTGATATCCTTACAATCATGTGTATGTTCGAATTGGCAGTACGGATTAATTATTCACACTCACCATGTCGTTCAACTCTGAAACCCTACAACATAATCATGCAAATAGAACTAGGAACACTATGGAGATAGCATCCGGATCGCAATCACAACCTACAAAGAGAGAAATGACACCGATGCGTGATGGGGAGGAGGAAGGGGGAGGGACTCACCTTGGAAGAGGTACTTGCCGGTGGTTCGTACTTGTCGGTGTAGAGGCACTGTCGGTGCTTCCCCGGCGTCGGTGAGGAAGACACAGGCGGAGCGGATCTGGTCAAGTAGATGCAGCGAATTAGATTAGGTTGACGTAGTGCAGGACGTTGAGAAGGAGGTGATGGGGTCTCAGGGAAGATGGAGAGATTGGTGCCGTCGTCGGTTGACCGGGAGCGCTACGCCTCGAGCTCCTCCTGCCATCCCGATTTGGTGCCACGCGACGGACTCGCGGAGCGCCGCCGCCGCCGCCTCGTCGCCGGGCCCCGCCACGGCTTCCGCGTGCAGGTCCCGCTTGTGGAGTGTGACACGTGAGGGGCCGGCCGTCAGCGCGTCTCCACCGCCGCCGCATCTGGGCGTGCTGGCTAGGCGACGACGCCTCTCTCTCCAAGCGAGGGTGATGCGGGTGTGGTCGATCTGATGCGTGAGGTGGACCAGGAGGGCCGGAGCTGGGGAAGGAAGTGGCGGCGGGGGAGGTCGCGGTGGTGGAGATCTGGATCGAGGTGGGAGAGTGGTTCGGAGCTGGGGAAGGAAGTGGCGGAGGAGAGGGGCGACGTCGAATTTAGGGTTAGGGTTTCGCGCTGCTGTCTTTTCTGTAGGAGAAGTGAGCCAGTGCGTCCAAAATATCTGGATCTCTCGCGTCGCTCTTTCAGATAGGGTATAGACGGTTTGGATGGTTGTGTCAGATGTGGCGTGGACGGTCAGATCGATAATCTGTGGGAGGCTGCTTTTAGGCATCTGATTGGCTCCACCTCGTTTTTATTTTCTGAATGCGAAAAATGGGTTATTTTGTGAAGCTACTACCAAAACTATGGCGTAAAATAGGAGCGGTAAATTATTTGAAAATACTAGATCACACTGAATTTACAAATAACCAAATGGTCACGTGTCAAACCGTTTCCATCTACCTCTCGTAAAAAAGACAAATTCATGTCGATTCAGCTGGAACGGGGTCAAATTTGAACAACAGGTACCCCGTAGTTTTCTCATGATTTATTGCAAAAATCATATTTAGGTACACAAGTACCTATTTCATCAGAGATACAACAAAAGTTTCGCAAGATTTAACCCCTAGCTACAAACGGTCATGTCTTCCGAGTTGACCGTATATTGAAATCGGCATACGAAATTCAAAAAAATTAAATAAATGGAAAACCTTCACGTTGTGTCATTATATGTGTCCTAGTATCCATAAAAAATTATAAACTTGGAATACAACATTTTTCTTAAGAAAGTGTTCTCAGAAATGAGGTATCATCTATGAAGATTCATGAATACACCGTTTGTGTCTAGTGGTTTAATCATGTGAATATTTTGGCGTATCTCTGATGAAATGGATACTTGTGAACCTAAAAATGAAATTTAGGAAAAATAACGGCAAGCTATGTGGTGGTTGCAGTTCAAAATGTAGCGGTTTTCAGCTGAATCGGCAGGGTACCGTTTAAATGGGCATAAATAGGTAAATAGCTCGGAAATGCATTCTTTTGGGTGAATGTACATAGAATGATGTCTACTTTGTGGCAAACATGTATCGGTGCCATTTTGGACGACACTCTCGGTAGCCGCTTCACGAAAAACGCTATTTTAAACACTTGAAAAATGAAAAGTGGTTTTTTTTGTGAAACATGTCGAAAACTTTGTTCGACAACATTGTTTGCCATCCCATAATGAACACATGTGCCAAATTGGGGCACATTTGGACAAACTATGTCATGAAAGTGGCCGAAACATTGCTCCTTTATCTTGAAAGCTATGAATGTTTATTCGTGATAACAACTTTCTGGGAACACTTTTTATATAAAACTTTCTTATTGCAAGTTTATATTTTTTTCTCGTAACTAGGTCACATATGTTGACGCTACGCGAAGGTTTTCCATTATTTTGATTTTTTTTGAATTTCGTATGCTCATTTGAAAATCTAGTCGAATTCGTGGCCGTGACCATTCGTGTCTAGTGGTTGAATCATGTGGATATTTTGATGTATCTCTGATGAAATGGATACTTGTGAACCTAAAAATGAAATTTCAAAAAAATAACGGGCAAGCTATGTGACAGCTGCAGTTCAAAATCTAGCCGTTTCCAGCTAAATCGGCAGGGTACCGTTTAAATGGGCATAAATAGGTAAATAGCTCGGAAATGCATTCTTTTGGGTGAATGTACATAGAATGATGTCTACTTTGTGACAAACATGTATCGGTGCCATTTTGGACGACACTCTCGGTAGCCGCTTCACGAAAAACGCTATTTTAAACACTTGAAAAATAAAAAGTGGTTTTTTTGTGAAACATGTCGAAAACTTTGTTCGACAACATTGTTTATGGTGGCTCTAGGTTAATAGTGCCAGAAACAATTGCTTGTACGTCACACGTCAGTTGGGAACCCCAAGAGGAAGGTATGATGAGTGCAGCAGTAAGTTTTCCCTCAGTATGAAACCAAGGTTTAATCGGACCAGTAGGAAAACGAGGTTTGCTTCGAAGGTGTTGGTGGAGGAGTGTAGTGCGGCGCAACACCAGGGATTCCGGTGCCAACGTGGAACCTGCACAACACAATCAAACTACTTTGCCCCAACTTAACAGTGAGGTTGTCAATCTCACCGGCTTGCTGAAAACAAAGGGTTAAACGTATCGAATGGAAGATGATGTTTGTTTGCATAAAACAGTAGAGAACAATGATTGCAGTAGATTGTATTTCAGATGTAAAAGAATGGACCGGGGTCCACAGTTCACTAGTGGTGTCTCTCCAATAAGATAACTAACATGCTGGGTAAACAAATTACAGCTGGGCAATTGACAATTGATAAGTGCATATAACATGCATGTGTGAGCTGTGGTGTCTACTATGAGATTCATTTGGGCATTACGACAAAGTACATAGACCGCTATCCAGCATGCATCTATGCCTAAATAGTCCACTTTCCGGTTAACATCCGTACCCCTTCCAGTATTAAGTTGCAAGCAACAGACAATTGCATTAAGTAATGTGCGTAATGTAAACAATACATTCATCCTTGAATAAAGCATTGCTGTTTTACCCCTAGTGGCAACAACACATCTACAACCTTAGAACTTGCTGTCACTATCCCAGGTTAAATAGAGGTTGAACCCAACTATCATGCATAAATACCCCCTCTTGGAGTTACAAGTATTCACGTGGCCAAGGCTTCAACAAGTAACGGAGAGCATGCAAGATCACAAATGACATAGACATGATAATATAATATTCAGCTCCACATAGGTATCAATATAAGTCAGATCCCAGCAAACACAACATGTAGCATTACAATAAGATGATCTTGATCATGATAGGCAGCTCACAAGATCTAAACATGATGGCACAAGTGGAGAAGACAACCATCTAGCTACTGCTATGGACCCATAGTCCAAGGATGAACTACTCACGCATCACTCCGGAGGCGGGCATGGCGATGTAGAGCCCTCCGGTGATGATTCCCCTCTCCGGCAGGGTGCCGGGAAGAGCTTCAGAACCCCCCGAGTTAGGGTTGACGACGGCGGCGGCAGCGAATATGTTCTGGATGAAAGGCTCGGTGTTTTAGGGTTTTCGCGTCTCGGGGAATAAATAGGCGAAGGGGCGATGTCGGCGGACCCCCGAGGGGCCCAAACCACCTCAGGCGCGGCTGGGCCCACTGCCGCGCCACCTGGTGGTTTGGCCACCTCGTGGCTCTCTTCGTCTCTCCTTCGGACTCCGTGTACGTGCTGGAAAAATAGGGACCTGGCCTTTTGTTTCGTGCAATTCCGAGAATATTTCCAGAAGTAACTTTCTGAAACCAAAAACAGCAGAAAACAGGGAACTGGCACTGTGGCATCTTGTTAATAGGTTAGTCCCAGAAAATGCATAAAAGTGATACGAAGTGTATATAAAACATGTAGCAAATGGTATAATATAAGCATGGAACAGCAGAAATTATGGATACGTTGGAGACGTATCAAGCATCCCCAAGCTTAGTTCTACTCGTCCTCGAGTAGGTAAAACGATAACAACAAATAATTTCTGAGGAGACATGCTTTCACACAATCTTGATCAATATATTGCAAGGCTCATGTCATGAATGAAGTGACTCAAAGCAATGATCTATAGTTTGCTAACAAATAGATAAAGAGTAAACAATGAATCATATAAGCAAAAACTTTTCATGAATAGTACTTTCAAGACAAGTATCAAAAAGTTTTGCATAAGAGGTAACTCATAAAGCAATAGATTCAAAGTAAAAGGCATTGAAGCAACACAAAGGATGATTAAGTTTCAGCATTGCTTTCAACTTGTAACATGTATATCTCATGGATAGTTGTCAACATAAAGCAATATAACAAGTGCAATAAGTAAATATGTAAGAATCAATGCACACAAAGTTGACACAAGTGTTTGCTTCTAAGATAGAAAGGAGTAGGTAAACTGACTCAACATAAAGTAAAAGATAGGCCCTTCGCAGAGGGAAGCAGGGATTAAATCATGTGCTAGAGCTTTTTAAGTTTTCGAAAGCATATAGAGAGCACAAAATAAGTATTTGAGAGGTGTTTGTTGTTGTCAACGAATGGTAGTGGGCACTCTAACCCCCTTGTCAACCAGACTTTCAAAGAGCGGCTCCCATGAAGGACGTTATTTCTACCAGCAAGGTAGATCATCCCTCTTCTCTTTTGTTTACACATGTATTTTAGTTTCTTTATAGATGACACTCCTCCCAACCTTTTGCTTACACAAGCCATGGCTAACCGAATCCTCGGGTGCCTTCCAACATTCACATACCATGGAGGAGTGTCTATTGCAAAATTAAGTTGCTTACTGATAAATCAGGGCAAAACATGTGAAGAGAATTATTAATGAAAGTTGTAATTAATTGGGGCTGGGCACCCCGTTGCCAGCTCTTTTTGCAAATTATTGGATAAGCGGATGTATATGCCACTAGTCCAGGTGAAAGTCTGTCAGAAGTAAATGACAAGATTGAAAGATAAAACACCACATACTTCCTCATGAGCTATAAAACATTGACACAAATAAGGAGTAATAAAGTTTTGAATAGTTTAAAGGTAGCACATGAAATATTTACTTGGAATGGCAGGAAATACCACATAGTAGGTAGGTATGGTGGACACAAATGGCATGGGTTTTGGCTCAAGTTTTGGATGCACGAGAAGCATTCCCTCTCAGTACAGAGTTTAGGCTAGCAAGGTTGTTTGAAGCAAACACAAGTATAAACCGGTACAGCAAGAATCACATAAAAACATATTGCAAGTATTATAAGACTCTACACTGTCTTCCTTGTTGCTCAAACATTTTACCAGAAAATATCTAGACCTTAGAGAGAACAAATATGCATCCAAGTCTCAACAAGCTCTACGGTAGTTCTCCACTACTAGGCTTTAACTACATGATGCAAGAGCTTAAACATGATCTACTTGAGAGCTCAAAACAATTGCAAAGCATCAAATCAAAACAAGACAATGATCTACAAGAATGCATATGTCTTTTCCAATACCAACTACTACATGTAGCATTTTCTTTCTTCCAAACAAACACCAATAATTTATTAAACATAAACTCTCCAAATGATAATATAATGCAGCAAGAGAGTATTTATAAACAAGTGCTAACAGCTCGAAGAGATGCATGAAAAACAGGAGCTAAAAGCACTGCAGTAGCTAGTTAAGAATACTCAACAAATATAAGTGAAGAACATGAGTATTCACATGAAAAAGCGGAGCGTGTCTCTCTCCCACACAAGGATTGCTAGGATCCGAATTTATTCAAACAAAAACAAAAATAAAAACACACAGACGCTCCAAGTAAAGCGCATAAGATGTGAAAGAATTAAAATATAGTTTCACTAGAGATGACCTGATAAGTTTGTTGATGAAGAAGGGGATGCCTTGGGCATCCCCAAGCTTAGACGCTTGAGTCTCTCTGAATATGGTTGGGATGAACCACGGGGGCATCCCCAAGCTTAGGCTTTTCACTCTTCTTGATCACATAATATCACCCTTCTCGCTTGATCCTTGAAAACTTCCTTCACACCAAACTCAAGACAGTTCTCATTAGAGGGTTAGTGCATAATCAAAAATTCTCATATTCTGTAATGATACAATCAATCCCAAAGCTTCTGGACATTAGCTACAGCCACCAATGCTTTGTGGAGCAAAGAAATCCACACAAACACAGTAAAAGAGCGAATGCAAAACAAAAGGCAGAATCTGTCAAAAACAGAACAGTCTGGAATGACGAATTTTTTCGAGGCACTTAAGTTGCTCAGATGGATCTGGCCTAAAATAATGAAAGTTGCGTACATATCTCAGGAATATGCGTGATTTTTCTCAGAATTTTTTGAATTTTCTACAGGGAGATAAGCTCAAATCCGTGACAGCTAAAAATCTGTCACTGCGCAGAAATCCAAATCTTGCATCAACTTTCAATATAGAACTTTACTTGGCACAACATTGCGATAAAATAAAGATACAAAGGAGTTGCTACAGAAGTAACAAAAATCCTTGACTCAAAGAAAACAAAAATAACAGCAAATAAAAACGATGGGTTGTCTCCCATAAGCGCTTTTCTTTAACGCCTTTCAGCTAGGCGCAGAAAGTGAAAATCAAGTGTTGTCAAGTGGCAAATCATTCAAATCATCAAAAGCTCTTCCAACACACAGCTTGTAACAATGGGTATCTTAGATGTTCCTGGAGGTGTTTCATTACCTTTAACCGTACTAAAAGTTTTATCAATTTTAAGCTCATAATGAGTCTTTGGTTTTGGCACTTTAGGAACATACATAAACTTTTGCTCTCTACCCACATAAACTTTCTCCTTTTTAGACTTAAGAGAAGTAAAGGTTGAACTTAAGGTTTCAATAGCTTCCTCTAACTCATCAATTCTATGATTTTGGGTGTCATGGATATTATTATCCTCAAGAACAGTGATTCTTTCATTGATGGTGGCTATTGATTCATTAATCTTACCAATACAATCAAGAAAATTTGGAAAAAATTTCTCCATAGAGTCTAACTTATTTATAACATCTTCCAAGGTAATCTCAACTTTAATATCTTTAGTGGGTGGTGTTCCTACCAAACTTTCAATAATATTACAGGCTTCTAAAGCAGGAGTACCCAAGAAATTTCCACCTGTAAGAGTGTCTAGAACATACCTATACCAACTAGAGATACCAACATAAAAGTTCCTAAGGAGGATAGTGGTAGAGTGTTTCTTAGTACATCTATGATGAGCATCACTAATTCTATACCAAGCATCTTTCAAATTTTCACCTCCTAGTTGCCTAAAAGAACGAACTTCAACTTCAGGAGCATTCATTTTGAAAAACAAAATTAAACTGAATTAAACAAGTAACTAATTTTTTTGTGTTTTTGATATAGAGAAAGCAAACAAAACAAAATAAAAATAAACTAGCAAGACAAGTAACTAATTTTTTTGTGTTTTTGATATAGAGAAAGCAAACAAAACAAAATAAAAATAAACTAAGCAAGACAAATAACAAAGTAAAGAGATTGGGTGTGAGAGACTCCCCTTGCAGAAGCAATTCTGTTTTCCCCGGCAACGGCGCCAGAAAACGTTGTTGGTGGCTCTAGGTTAATAGTGCCAGAAACAATTGCTTGTACGTCACACGTCAGTTGGGAACCCCAAGAGGAAGGTATGATGAGTGCAGCAGTAAGTTTTCCCTCAGTATGAAACCAAGGTTTAATCGGACCAGTAGGAAAACGAGGTTTGCTTCGAAGGTGTTGGTGGAGGAGTGTAGTGCGGCGCAACACCAGGGATTCCGGTGCCAACGTGGAACCTGCACAGCACAATCAAACTACTTTGCCCCAACTTAACAGTGAGGTTGTCAATCTCACCGGCTTGCTGAAAACAAAGGGTTAAACGTATCGAATGGAAGATGATGTTTGTTTGCATAAAACAGTAGAGAACAATGATTGCAGTAGATTGTATTTCAGATGTAAAAGAATGGACCGGGGTCCACAGTTCACTAGTGGTGTCTCTCCAATAAGATAACTAACATGCTGGGTAAACAAATTACAGCTGGGCAATTGACAATTGATAAGTGCATATAACATGCATGTGTGAGCTGTGGTGTCTACTATGAGATTCATTTGGGCATTACGACAAAGTACATAGACCGCTATCCAGCATGCATCTATGCCTAAATAGTCCACTTTCCGGTTAACATCCGTACCCCTTCCAGTATTAAGTTGCAAGCAACAGACAATTGCATTAAGTAATGTGCGTAATGTAAACAATACATTCATCCTTGAATAAAGCATTGCTGTTTTACCCCTAGTGGCAACAACACATCTACAACCTTAGAACTTGCTGTCACTATCCCAGGTTAAATAGAGGTTGAACCCAACTATCATGCATAAATACCCCCTCTTGGAGTTACAAGTATTCACGTGGCCAAGGCTTCAACAAGTAACGGAGAGCATGCAAGATCACAAATGACATAGACATGATAATATAATATTCAGCTCCACATAGGTATCAATATAAGTCAGATCCCAGCAAACACAACATGTAGCATTACAATAAGATGATCTTGATCATGATAGGCAGCTCACAAGATCTAAACATGATGGCACAAGTGGAGAAGACAACCATCTAGCTACTGCTATGGACCCATAGTCCAAGGATGAACTACTCACGCATCACTCCGGAGGCGGGCATGGCGATGTAGAGCCCTCCGGTGATGATTCCCCTCTCCGGCAGGGTGCCGGGAAGAGCTTCAGGAACCCCCCGAGTTAGGGTTGACGACGGCGGCGGCAGCGAATATGTTCTGGATGAAAGGCTCGGTGTTTTAGGGTTTTCGCGTCTCGGGGAATAAATAGGCGAAGGGGCGATGTCGGCGGACCCCCGAGGGGCCCAAACCACCTCCAGGCGCGGCTGGGCCCACTGCCGCGCCACCTGGTGGTTTGGCCACCTCGTGGCTCTTCGTCTCTCCTTCGGACTCCGTGTACGTGCTGGAAAAATAGGGACCTGGCCTTTTGTTTCGTGCAATTCCGAGAATATTTCCAGAAGTAACTTTCTGAAACCAAAAACAGCAGAAAACAGGGAACTGGCACTGTGGCATCTTGTTAATAGGTTAGTCCCAGAAAATGCATAAAAGTGATACGAAGTGTATATAAAACATGTAGCAAATGGTATAATATAAGCATGGAACAGCAGAAATTATGGATACGTTGGAGACGTATCAGTTTGCCATCCCATAATGAACACATGTGCCAAATTGGGGCACATTTGGACAAACTATGTCATGAAAGTGGCCGAAACATTGCTCCTTTATCTTGAAAGCTATGAATGTTTATTCGTGATAACAAGTTTCTGGGAACACTTTTTATATAAAACTTTCTTATTGCAAGTTTATATTTTTTTTCTCGTAACTAGGTCACATATGTTGACGCTACGCGAAGGTTTTCCATTATTTGATTTTTTTTGAATTTCGTATGCTCATTTGAAAATCTAGTCGAATTATATGTGTCCTAGTATCCATCAAAAATCATAAACTTTGAATTTCGTGTGCTCATTTAAAAATGTTGTCGAATTTGTGGCCATGACCGTTTGTGTCTAGTGGTTGAATCATGACATCTTTACAAAATTTTCAAAATTTATTTGGTTAAAATTGGACTTCAAAATCAAAAGTTATAAAAGAAAACTAAAAAGAATAAAAAGAATAGAGGAAAAAAAAGAACTAGCTGAACCGAGCCGGCCCAGCCCAGCACAGCCGATCCAGTGGAAAAAAAAAAGAACTAGCTGATCCCACACGTTTCTTGCATTGGCTTTGGCCCAGGATGAGTTGCGTATGGTATAAAAGTATGTCCTGTCCACATGTTTCACCAAAGGTTGCTTGGTCTGGTGGTTGTGGCATGCTAGCAGCGGGAGGAGGTCGTGGGTTCGATCCCCGCTGGGCGCGCATTATGCCCATTATTTGTTTTGCGCGTTCGCCGGTTCTACTCCATCCGTTCTGGCAAGTGGGTCCCGCTCGTCCTCAAAAAAAAAGTGGGTCCCGCTCGTCCTCAAAAAAAAAAAAGTGGGTCCCGCTCGTGGTTGGTCCCATGCGTCAGTTTGGTCATGGGTCCCACCTGTCAGTTCGGTGGGTCCCACACGGTGGGTCCCACATGGCAGGGTCCCACCGGTCACACGGTGGGTCCCACATGGCGGGTCCCACATGTCGGTTGGGCTGGGCGGGTCCCACCGGTCATTGTCTGTGCTACTCCTGACAGTGGGTCCCACATGTAAGAGTGGCACGTAGGCAAAATGACACCTAAACACTGACACGTAGGCGAGACCGCTGAGTTGGCTGTCCAGTCAGAGTGACACATGAGCGAAAATGACACCTAAGCACTAACACGTAGGCGAGATTGCTGAGTTGGCTATCCACTAATGCGAATGACCATTTAAATTGGTCGTAGTCGTCTAGAAAAAAGGTCATAGGCCAGGGCTGTCTGGATTATGACCAATTCATGTTAGGGGACCATGACCTTTCTGACAAAATTGGTCATAAATTTGTGCTGTTTACACCCTCAAAAACAGCGTATGACCAACTGGTTCAAAATGGTCATAGATCTATGACCATATTTTGATCGTCACAATAAAAGGTCATAGGATAGCATATTTCTTGTAGTGCCAGCGAAGATTCTCCCGCGTCGCCTGCTTCGCGCCATCCCGAGGTGGAGCGTGGCCCGCCTCTGGCTCCACGCGCGTCACGCGCCAGCGCCTCACCGGATTCGTCCACGCTATCGCCTGGCGGGACCTCCTCTGAAGATTCCTCCGCTCCCGAACCGGAGGACGACACGTCCCCTACGGACAGCTCCGATGGAACTTCTTTTCCTGCTGCTGCTGGTCACATGCCGACCGGATCGGTGGGATGTTCTGCTCCACCCGACGCTGCAGCTCCTCCTGTCCCTGGAGTCCGCACTCGGCTACAACAAGGTATAAAAAAACCCAAAGTTTTTAAAGATGGTACTATTCGTTATAATGTCAAGAAGGGTACTGTTCGGTATGGTCTTCTCACATCCACAGGAGAACCTTCTTCTCTTTCAGAGGCTCTCGATCATCCACAATGGCGTCAAGCTAAGAAGGAAGAGTATGACGCCCTCATTGAAAATCAAACATGGCATCTTGTTCCATCTAGTTCCAAGAAAAATCTGATTGATTGCAAATGGGTGTACCGTATCAAGAAACGTTATGATGGCACTATTGATCGGTACAAGGCTCGTCTTGTTGCAAAAGGGTTCAAACATAGATACGACATTGATTATGAAGACACCTTCAGTCATGTTGTTAAAGCCGCCACCATCCGTACTGTCTTGGCAGTTTTGGTCTCTCGAGGGTGGAGTCTCCGGCAGCTAGATGTGAAGAACGCGTTTTTACATGGTGTTATAGAAGAGGAGGTTTATATGAGGCAACCTCCAGGTTTTGAAAATCCACATGCTCCTCATCACATTTGCAAGCTTGATAAACCTCCCCTCGGGTAGCCGGCGCGGGCGCCGTCGCCGGCCTCATCCAGCAGCAGGAGGCGGCCGCGGCCGCCGGCGCCGTCGCCGGCGTCCTCAGCGGTAGCCGGGCGCAGGTGCCGTCTCCGGCCTCCTCCAGCTCACCTCCACCAGCAGTCGCCGGGCGCGGTCGCCGGCCTCCTCCACCTCCCCTCCATGACAGGATCCGCCAGCGGGCGCCCTTGCCGGCCTTTCCCTCCACCACCTCCTGGCGCAGCAGCAGGATCCGGCCTCAGGCAAGGCGAAGCTCGCCATCCTCTGGCTTCTTGACCTTGCCGCCATCCCCGACGCCAGGTTTTCACCGCCTTATAGAATCAGAGAAGGTGAGAGCTCCCTGATCTCTTCTCTTTAGTTCTGTTCATTGCGATGTTGCTTGATTCCGGCAGCTTTTGAGCTGATTTTAGCACTTGTATTGTTACTTGAGACATGTTGAACAATTTATGCTTCAAGATTTTATACTGATGTAGTTCTAATGTAGGATAGTATGTACTGCCGTTGTCAAAGCTATGTACCATGTTCTGTTTGTGGAGTATTCAGCTTCATCTGTCTACGGTAGAGGTTCATATGTAGGATTCTCTATCAATAAGATTGTAACTGAGATTGTTCTGATCAGTATGGTGTATTTTGAATATGTCTTGTATAAGCTTTGACGGTATGTTATTTGTGATGCTACTTAATGAGACGTGAATAAATCATTTGTTTTTTATGCAACTTAGGTCATGAGGCCAGAGAGATGTTTTCCGGGACGTCAAGGTCGAATGGCGCAAATGACATGGTCGAAGAGGATGCTACAGGAAGACCCCAATGATCTCGTTTGCTGCTGCTGAATTTTTTGAGTAAGTCTCCTTTGTTTTGAGACTCGCATGTCCAGTACATTGGAAATCTTGGTTGTGCATATCAATTAGTTCATGTTCATTATATTTTAATGCCTACTTTTACTTGTTCAAATTGAGTCTTCTGTGTATTAGTATGTCAATCTGATCACATTGAACAAGACTGAAATGTTACTTGCATAGTGATTCATGAAAACAAGAAAGTGTAAAAGCTGGAGCACTGTCTCAAGGAATTCATGACCTACAAGAGTTGTTTAAAAGCAGTAGCTTACAAATAATTTGAGAAAACGAGATAACATAATACAACTGCCAGCACTGTAAACTTCGTGGCGACTTGTATGGGTCCATCTTCAGGCGTGATTTGGTGCGTATACGTTTGCCCTCGACAATTTCAGTGAGATTCTTGGTGGAAAGTTGTTCTTTGAATGTACTTTCAGCAGTGACAATCCTTCTCGGACGTCCACGTTTCCGCTTGGGTTTTCAGGTGAAATAGTGGGTTTGTTGGGACCATCGGGATTAGGGATTTCTTCGATGATATCGTCTTCTGCACCATTGTTTTTCTCTGCAATGCTTGCATCGTACTCCTCCTTCTGTACAGGAGAAAGCAGTGCGTTAGTTGCAATCTTGAAAGGTAGAAATTAGGTGACATTCAAAGTCAGTTCTGTATCACTAACCGTTATAGGATTTTCGTAGGATTCTCTTCGAACCCCGTTGCAATCAGAACGCAGCAGCCTTGAACATACTTTGATGCTAAAAATATCTCCAAGTGGAGTGGTCGGAAATCTCGAACGACCACCTGGATTCATGAGATTTATGCAACCCCTCCAAGTGGAGTGGTCGGAAATGCAGGATCATTTGTCTCCTCATGGTACAGATATAATTCTGATGTGTACTACATCATGCCTGGGTCCAAACCACCACAGGGAATGGTTTTGATTTCCTGTGAAGAGCATGTGCATGCAATGATGGAAGTACTTCAAGGGAGAAAGAGATGTGATCTGTACGTTGTGAGGAATTATCCATCCTCAGATGATAGTGACGATGACATGTATTATATTGCAAGCTTTCTCATATTTCAAATTTTACCCACAGTCATATTTAACCGTTGATATTAATACATTTCTTTGAATTTGGACAGGATAAATATGCTCCAGTGACATTGGACTGTGACTATATACGCCACACGGACTCCGACGACGACATGGACTAGATCAATATGGGTCATCGCCAAGCATGAAGCAACACTTAAAAATCCCAAGAAGACATTTACTTTTGGCATCGGCGACAGAAACATGAGCGCATAATCAGTCCGAACGAATAAATAATTTGTAGTGTTCGATGAACAGAAATTATCTGTGATCATTTTTTGCTTTAAGTTTTGATAAGATATACTATTTGAATGGTTCTTCAGTGTGCTATCTATTCATAAATTATTACAAATCTAGCAATGGAGTATGCTATCTATTCATTTTCAGTACGTTGATGTGTGTTCAAACGAAACAAGTCAAATACCGAAGCACTTCAAAACTCCAGATGAAGCAGAAACAAGTCAAATACCAAAGTTTGAGTCTTTCAGTTAGTTATTGAAGGCAGGTCGCATCATGCTATTGTTGCTGAACATTTACCGGACTGAGCACATTATGGCACAAGTCAGATTTATTTTGTGCAACTTCCAATGATATCTAGCTAACAATGATGCCAGCACACTGAAAAAGAAACTGTAATATCAAAGGTAATTTCGTGTAATACCTCTAAAACAAGCAGAGCCCGCACAGGATAACCAAAAATGAAACAAATGTGGCAAACCGTGAGTACATTGCCGCTAGCAGAGTTGTTGGTTAAGTAAACTGATACTGGACCAGCACCGGACAGCAGTTGTTGAGGCCAATTTCAGCTTCATCTTGGGAGCATTATTATGTGTTTCTTGTCACAACTTCCGTTTCAAATTCACAAGCACTATATAAACCAACCAAACAAAACATGGCCTAAAATTTTGATCAAACGGAAGCTCGCCCTATCTTTCTGAATATTCAACTAACCCAGGTGCGACTGGCCTTGCCTGCTAATCAGGACATATTAAAAATCTCCGTGACTAAGAAAGAGTCCATACGTGATCAGCAAACAGAAACATGGGTGGCAAATTAAAATTGTGCGAATGCACTCAGAGCAAGCTCGGACCATGTCGAAGAACAGCCAGCTTGCGTGCTGCATCGGTGCATCCTATGAAAAAACTGTAAACAGCTAATGCAATGGTCCAGGATCAAGTTCACGTACTGGTACTACTAGCAGGATGTACATGACAAGTTAAGTCCACTCACATGTTTATTTTGGGATGCCGCTGTTGCAATTGTTCGTGCATCCTAGCAGGATCAAGCTAATGCAATTCCCCACTGTTTATCTTGGGATGCCGCTTTCTCTTCAGGCCCTACGTAAAAAGGATTTCCAGGCCCTGCTTGATAAAATTGATGCTTTGCTTGCCTCTTGGAAGGGTGCTCTCATATCGCGAGAAGGACGGCTGGTGATGTTGAAGGCGGTCCTCTCTTCTGTTGCAATTTACATGATGACGGTGTATAAATTGCCGGTCTGGGTGATTGAGCACATTGTGCAGCGGTGCCGTGCTTGGTTCTGGAGAGGCGAAGGTACCTGCAAAGGCGGCCACTGTAGGGTTCAATGGCCCATCGTCTGCCGACCCAAGAGCCTTGGCGGTCTCGGTGTTTTAGACCTCACGAAGTTTGGGAGGGCATTGCGGTTACGTTGGTTGTGGTTCGCCTAGACGGCGCCAGATCGTGCTTGGACGGGCTCCTATATTCCATGCGATGAAACTGACAGATGCCTCTTTGCTGCGGCAACTGAAATCACCTTAGGTAATGGCCGCATTGCAAATTTCTGGAAGGATGCTTGGCTGCAGGGGTTGGCTCCGTGTGCTATCGCTCCAACCCTCTACGCCATCTCTTGCCGCAAGAATAGGTCTGTCCAGCAGGCGCTTGAGGGCAACAAGTGGATTGCCGATCTTAGCCATGGTCTACAGCCAGAGATGTTGCCTGAGCTCGAGAGTTTGGTTGCGCTCATCGACACCACGACGCTCACTCCGGAGGTGGATGATACGATCAGATGGCGCCTGACGGGTTCGGGAAAGTACACCTCTCGCTCGGCTTACCTTGCCCAATTTGAGGGATCGACGCACTCCGACCTGGCGCCTATCATCTGGTCGGGTTGGGCTCCGGGGAAGTGCAGGTTCTTCCTCTGGAATGCGGCTATGAACAGAATTCTAACGGCGGATGCCTTGCAGCGCATAGGCTGGGAAAATGATTATTTTTGCCCTTTGTGTATGCGCAGTCTCGAGACGCCGCTACACCTCCTGGTTGAGTGCCCTTGGTCGCATCTGGTTTGGGAGCGCCTTGCTCGTCAGTCACGGCTGAACCATCTTCTCCATCAAAGTTGGGCCGAGCTCGATTCAATCAACGCTTGGCTGCAGCGATGTGCTTCTCAATCGTCCTCTAGCCTCTGGAAAGGAACTCAATCCCTTCTAATGCTGGCTTCCTGGGAAATTTGGCGCGAGCGTAACAGACGGATTTTCCAAAAAGAAGAGCTTTCGGTAGATGCTCTTGTGTGTAGAATTAGGGACGAAGCTATGTTGTGGAACTTGGCTGGGGCGTCCATCCCCTTCGATCCTGGTTGAGGTCTGTCTCACCAGTTCTTTTTTCCTGTAAAACTCTCTTCTAATAAATGAATAGCAGCGCTCTTGCTAACATTCAAAAAAAAACATGGCATAGTGGTACTGCCAGTAGGAAATGTAAACTCATATATATAACTTGGAATCTCTCCAATTGACATACACGGACATCTACTAGTCTGGCAAACACAACAGTCCGTAGTTGACAACAAGCAGAGGCTGGGAGGAGCTGTACCTATCAGTGTTCTGGCAGCATGTCATCCTACACAACAAAAATAAGAATTAATGGCACCCACTATAATAATGAGTAAAGAGTTGCAGAAAACAAATAAAACTAAGAGAGAAAACAGTATATACTATACTAACTACAGGAGATGAGATTAGAGCAGCTACTAATAACTATAGAGTATATATGAATTAATTCAAGCTTCAGGTAACCACCAGCCGTTGTCATGATTAAATTGGCTTCATGTATCCCTAATAAGCATGGTTTACTTATATTCGGAAAATACATTGCAGCATCACTATTCTTTGAAATCAGATATATGCATACCACCAAATTTTCTTTGATACGAATAAGCCACAACCAGGGATGTGTATATAAACTCTAAATTTGTAAATAAAAATGCTAATATCTCCACAATATTAAAACATGAGAAGTTACACACATGACTAGTGTATCTGCTGTACAAGCTTGGCACCCTAAACCCAGGAACGGGACAGAGTGATATATGACTACAGAACACGAGCATCTCACCTAGCTTTCTGAAATCCAATTTCAGTTTTCGGAGCAATTATTTCTGGAAGATTTGAACCACAAATTACGCTAAAGAACTAGTTCGACCTTCAGCCTCCAACTTCAATTTAACAGGTCGAACGGTACTGCACTCACCTCCTCGCCGCCGTCATCGCCGACCTCCTCATCGCACGCCGTCACCTCGCCGCAGACTTTGGGGAGTGGGGATCGGCGTGCGGCAGTACTGTGGCCTCACCCAACTCCCTCCACGCAACCGTCGTTGTCGACCAGCTCACCACGCGCCGCCGCAATCTGTGGCCTCCGCCTGATCCGTCCGCGATGCCGTCGTCGACCACTACCGCCAGCAGCCACCGCTCCCTCCGCGCCTCTGTAGTCGCCGACCTCGCCGCGACAAAGGAAGGGAGGCGGCGGCGGCTTCCCTAGCCGCCTGGTGTCGGCTCCTCGCCCAACTCCTCGCCGCGGGCCACCACCTCACCGCGGATTTGATCCTCGCCGCGCCCGTGGAAGGGAGGCGGCGGCTGCCCTAGTCGCCGGGTGCCCGAGTCACGGCTGCTCACGATTCAGCACGATTTGTTTTTTTTAGATGGGCCACGTACGGAGTAGAACATAACTAGCACTACGGGCTGTTTTTTTCTCCTAAGACAACGTGAATTTTAATCAATGGCTAATAAAAGTCACCTCCTAATCAATGGCTAACAAAATTCAGAGCCCACGGTTCCGACGGTACCATGAGTTCCGTGCCAATCACCAGAAAAGAGCTCAACTACTCTTTGTCCATGCAGAAAATAAAACTCTAGCAAGTCAATTATTTGGAAAGCCCCCGCAGCAGATGATCACGGGAATAAAAATATAAAAAAATTACAAAAACTCAGTTATTATGATCAAGGAAAAGATATATTTGTGTCCTGGATAAAACATAAAACAATGCCCTCAAGCAAATTTCCAAGCACCAAAATTGATATTTCACACATGCCACCAATCTTGTATTTTCCACAAAAATTTACATGTACCACAGAATGCATACATGCATATGTGTATTTCTTTTCGAAATTTGTTGACATTGAAAACGTCATTTTCATACGCAAGCACATACTCCTGGATGCCGATTTGGATTAGCAGGGCGGCCCTCCTCTTAGAGAAAAAATAATTGGGCAGGCGTTATACTGTTTAGGCCCAAAATTTAATACGCCTTGGTCCTGAATTTAACAAAGGAAGAAATGCTCGCCTATGTGAGCCAAAACTTAAAACCCATGTTTGCACCCACACCGACTACAGCCCAGCAGAGGCATTTTGTTCGTGGCATTTTTTCCGCTATTACCATAAAATGGCTCGCCGTTGAACAGTTTTTTTAGATCCAGCTCAGTCTCACAAAAATCACAGCCCCTATTTAGTTTGAAATGAAACCAAAACGCAAAAAAGTGTGGATTGATATGGATTTGAATGCAGTTTTCTGGATTCTATGTCTGATTCCGTAGCTCCGGATATTCTGATATTTGTGACAGGATAATTTTTGTTTGTTTGAATTAGTGCCAAAAAATACAGGTTTATGTCAGATTAATTATATTGATGAGCATGTCAGGTTATTGTCCTTTCAGAACCTAATTTGTTTTAGTTTTTGCATTTGTAGCTGCATGGACTTTCCGGTCAACAGGCAAGGAAGTATATTTTTTGGGATGAGGCAATGCAGGATGAGTATTTTGAGGTGATCGGCCTAGGATGTCCTGTAAGCTTGATGTGGTACCCAATTTCCATTGAGTAACAGTTCCATCCAACACAATTGTGGTACCAGCTCGTACATTCAAAGTAAACTAGTATTCCAGGCTTATCTTTCTATGTCCTCTTAGATCTGGCACTGGTTGGTACCAGTTCATCTCTTCTAATCGAAGCAACTTTCCGGTTGTAGTAGGTCTCTGAAGGTCTGGCTTCTGCGAAATGTTGCGATAATAAAAATCATGCAGCCTTGAGACACATGTTTCTTGACTGGTTTTGTTTTAGAGGCGAAGCACATGATTCAGAGACGAGATAATCATGAGTTAATAGCACCAGCGGTCACACAACTCGTTGTCGATGTGCACTTAAGTCACACTTCTCCAGAATGTGATTATTTGGTCACACAACTCGATAAGTGCGTGCACGCAGGTCAGTGGCCCCACTTGTCAGTCCGTTTTGGACGGTAAATTTTCAGAAAACCCCCTGGAGTAATATTAATTTTACAAAATGGTCATTCTAATTTTACAAAATGGTCCTCCTAATTTTACAAAATGGTCCTTCTAATTTTACAAAATGTTAGAAGGACCATTTTGTAAAATTAATATTACTCCAGGGGGTTTTCTAAAAATTTACCGTCCAAAACGGACTGACAAGTGGGGCCAGTGACCTGCGTGCACGCACTTGTCGAGTTGTGTGACCAAATAATCACATTCTGGAGAAGTGTGACTTAAGTGCACACTGGCGTCGAGTTGTATGACCGCGGGTGCCATTAACTCGATAATCATTGAACCAAACATAAGAGACCTGTCAGCCAAAGACAGCTTCCATGATTGTAACCAGCACATGTCTGCATATTCTAATTTTGAAAAACAGAGATACAAATTCTCCTCCTCCTATCTCTTCTAATCGAGGGGCAAGGATGTTCAGTGCTCAACACGACGAGTGTTGCCCTGAACAGTCCTGCAGCAGCGGCAGCTGGTTACAATCACAATACAAGCAAAGCATATATCTGACACCGTTGTCTCCAGATGCGTGATGCCAACTGAATATTCAGCTGATGGGCTCAACACTGCACAACCCATTACCGTTGTCACACTGTGCCGTGTGTGTGGTGTCAATTTATTCTCGGTGCTGGAGTTTCATTACTATACAGTGTCTTCTCTGCTTCTGGATGGAAGGAAGGGACCTTTGCGCATTCATAGAAGCAGGGAAGGGCATGGTATGACACCGATAAAGATGTGAATGAAGCTTAGCTGTTTTGTTGATTTCTGAATTCTTTGTCTGATTCTGTAGCTCTGAATATTCTGATGATCTTTGTTTTGTCAGAGTACAAGTTTTTGGTTAGAATTAGTGTCAATATATACAGGCTCATGCCAGGTTACATCCTTTTTGTTGTATGCTAGTGCTACCAACCGGGTCTGGTACACTAGGCATCAACTGCATTTGGTGCGTCTGAGAGCTCTGTTTCGTTAACCAGCCCTCTTCACAGTTGCTTCAGCCCCAGTGGTACGATCCTAATCAATAAAGGTTTTGGTTCTGCCAAATGACGTGATGCAGGACATATTTCCTTTACTAATTCTTTTTTTAGATGAAGCACACGATTCACCTGAGAGCCAAAGTCATTTTCCATGCGCCGCGCCGACACTACATAGCAGCAACTTTCTTTCTTAAAAATCAAAATCTGAATTTTCCCTCCTCCTACTTTTCTAGTCCAGAGGAACTGGAGCAAATGGTCTTGAGTGCTCAACACGATGAGTGTTGCCCTGAAGAGACCCTGAAGCTGCTGGTGGCTGGCTACATTCACATGAGGATGAGGATGCGTTGCCAAATGCAACTGAATATCCATTCATTCATCTGATGAGCTCAACACTATGCCCTGCGTGGCGGTTTCAGTTTATTCTCTGTGCTCAAGCATCTCTTAGCACTGCACTCGCTCTCTGAGAAAGTGAGAATGTCTTGGCTGCTCCATCCTGGAATAGGAAGCTCTGCACATTCAGAAAGCAAAGAAGGCCATGGCACTGTGACAGCGATAAAGAATAGTAGGAAGACAGTGACGGACAGAGCGATTTGGATTGGTGCCAACCACCCAGCAACTAACCAACAATTTTTGATATTGTGGTAAAGTAATGCAGGATGCAAAAAACTGTATTTTGAGGTTATTGGCCTGGTTTATCTGTTATAACCCTGTGCCATTCTGACTTTACCAACCGAGTATGGTACACTAGCCATCAACTGCATCGGTGTGTCCGAGAGCTATGTTTCATGAACCAGCCCTCTTCGCAGCTGCTTCAGCCACTGTGGTATGATCCTAAACCAATCAAAGGTTTGGTTTCTGCTAAATGATGTGATTACCAAAATCGTGCAACCTTGAGAGGCATATTTCCTGGACTAATTCTTTGTTTCATAGATAAAAGCACATGACTCAGAAGAGAGAATCAAACCAGAGAGACCTGAGAGCCAAAGTCATCTTCCATGATGGTAAAGCACCACATGCGCCGACACTACATATCACCAACATCTTATTAAAAAAACAGACATCTGAATTTTCATCTTCCTAATATTCTAATCCGGAGGTCAAGCTAACTGATTCGCAAAAAAAAAAAGAGGTCAAGCTAACTGCAGCAAAGTATCTTCGGTGCTCAACACGATGAGTGTTGCCCTGAAAACAGCTGCAGCTGCCGGTGGCTGGGTACATTCAGAAGCAAGAACACTGTGCCATGCGTGGTGGTGTCAACTGAATATCCATTTTTTCGACGAGCTCGATCGCTCACTGTGCCATGCGTGGTGGTGTCAGTTTATTCGCTGTGCTCGAGCATCCTTGAGGCTTGAGCACTGCACTCGCTCTCTGAGAATGTCTTGGTTGCTCCTGGAATGGGGAACTTCTGCACATTCAGAGAGCAGAGGAGGCCATGGCACTGTGACAGCGATAAAGAATAGGTAGGAAGACAGTGACGGACAGAGAGATGGACGGAGCGATTTCGGTCGCCAGCCATTCGGCCAACCACCTGCAACTCCTAACTAACAATTTGGTGTAGTGCTTGTGTTTGGTGGATCTGAATCACTCCTCCACCATCTCTCCCCTTCTTCTTCTTCTCCCCGTCGTTGGCAAGAAGAGGCCGTCGGCAGGGATCTCGAATTCCCTCTCATGGCCACCAAGATTCTTGACAGGCTGGCCGTCGAGGCGGGCCCGCCGCCGGGGGGCGTGCTGCCGCTGACCTTCTTCGACGTGCCGTGGATCTTCACGGGCCCCGTGGAGCGCGTCTTCTTCTACGCCTACCCGCACCCCGTCGAGCGATTCACCTCCGCGCTCCTCCCCCGCCTCGTCTCCTCCCTCGCCGCCGCGCTCCGCAGCTTCTACCCGCTCCTCGGCCGCGTCCGCCCGCGCGCGGACGGCGACGGGTACGAGTTCTGCTCCGGCGAGGGAGATGCCGTCGAGCTCACCGTCGCCGAGAGCGGGGACGACTTCGAGGAGCTCGCCGGGGACGGGCCCCGGGACGTCGCGCGGCTCTACTCGCTCGTGCCAAGGCTCCCGCCGCCCGGGGACAAGGGGTTGGCGCTCGCGGCCGTCCAGGTGACCGTGTTCGCCGGCCGCGGGATCGCCGTTGGCGTGTCGATACACCATGTGGCCTGCGATGATTCGAGCTACATGCATTTCGTGAAGACGTGGGCGGGGCTCTGCCGGGTGGCGACCGCCGGGGAGGAGGAGGATGCGGCGGTGCCGCCGCCGCCGTTCTTGGACCGTGCCGTTGTCAGGGATCCCGATGGTCTTGCGGCCAGGACGCTCGACGAAATGCGGCAGCTGGTGGCCAGCGGGCCTCCTCCGGCGCCGCCGCCCGCGCCGCCGAAGCTGGTCATCGCGTCCTTCACGCTCGCCCGCGGCTGCATCGACAAGCTCAAGCAGCGCGTGGCCGCCCAGGGTGGCGATGGGCGCACGGCCACCCACTGCTCGGCGTTCACGGTGGCGTGCGCGTTCGCGTGGGCATGCCTGACGCGCGCCTCCGCCGGCAGCGAGGAGGACGACCGCGCACACCTGCTGTTCTCGGTAGAGTGCCGGCGCCGTCTCTCCCCGCCGATCCCGCAGGAGTACCTCGGAAACTGCCTCCGGCCCTGCTTCGTGGAGGTGGCCACGCGCGACCTGCTCGCCGCAGACGGCGTCGCGACAGCCGCCACAGCGATCGGCGCGGCCATCAGGGCGCTGGACGACAACGGCGTAATGGCGGGCGCCGAGGGGTGGTTCCAGAAGATCCTGTCGCTGGTGCCGCGGCGCCCCATGTCCGTGGGCGGCTCGCCGCGGTACGGCGTGTACGGCACCGACTTCGGGCTGGGCCGGCCGCGCAAGGTGGAGCTGGTGTCCATCGACAAGACGCCCGGCACGGTGTCCCTCGCGGAGGGCACCGACGAGGGCCAGCGCGGCATCGAGGTGGGCGTCGTGCTGCCGGAGGCCGAGATGGCGCGCTTCGCCTCCTGCTTTGCGGACGGCCTGCTGCAGCTATGAGAAGGAAAACTACTCCCTCCAATCCATATTAGTGGGCATAGCTTTGTCTAAATTCATATGTATTTAGTTAAGTATTTAGACTAGATACATGTGTATCTTTGTGCCCACTAATATGGATCGGAGGTAGTACTTGTTTTCGTTGATCATATTGCAAAAAATTGCAAATTGTTGTTCGTATCATACGAATCGTATAGTACTGAATTATATATTTCAGAGAGATGGATAGTGAAATAAAGTGTTAAATGCGAGGATTCGGTAATCGAGTAATAGTAAAATAGTGGTAAGCACCGAGCAACATGCAAATTAGCAATGCGACATCGGACAGATCGTGGTAGGCAGGTAGCTCAAACGCATCGTTTGCAGAGTTGGCGATGAGTGTCGAAATTCGGAGGAACTGGCTGGTAAGGTCTCCCAACGATAATGTTGGTTACCTGTATGTTTTTCTTTTTGCGAAACACAATACAACGCAGACGCTCACATACACATGCATACACTCACATCTACGAACACACGTACGTACACCCTACCCCTATGAGCATCTCCGAGAGACTAAGCCGGTGAATCAGGTATTGAGATTGACGAAGTCACCATGGACGCCTTGCTATCGACGGGAACATCACCTTCCACTGAATAATATTCCGTCTAAATAAGAAACACCAGCATCAAACCTAGAGTTTGAACTCTGGTGGGCTGAGAGTATAACCACCCTCCTAACACAGGTAGGTTCGCACGTGTATGCTCTTTCAGCGGTGTACCACAGCGAAGCAAACCACCATGACATCGCATTCACATGCGCTAGGCTTGTTGCCTTTTTTCTGTGTTTTATTATTCTCTGCTACCTCAAGATGGCTCTTTTGTCTCCCGATTTATTTATGTAGAGAAGAAAATCTAGTTTTACATGAAAAGATATTTATATTTGTATGAATGGAAATTTTTTCCTAGATCACCAAAAATCCAGCACGGGAGGCCGAGGTGCGATGAACAGTGCAAAAACTGCGCCTCCGTAAGCCCCAAGACACATCCCGCAAAACCGCATACGACCAAGGAGGCATGTCTGGGGCTCCACATCCGAGTCGGGCGGGCCTAGATCTGGCGACTGCGTGGCGCAATAGGTAAACAAAACTTTAACCTGTTTTGTCACGCAGCCGCCAGATCTAGGCCCGCCCGGCCCAAATGTGAAGCCTTATACACTCCTCCTTAGTCGTGTGGGGTGCTCGCTGCTTCCTGACGTGAGCAAGAATGGGCGATGCCACTCTTACTAGCAAATCTACCCAACCGGATTGGGCCCGGATCTGTACTGTGATGTCCAGTTGTAGGAGCCCACATCGCTCTTACGTTTTGTGGGTGTGGAGTCCAGAAGAAAAGCAAAGTTAAGAAAAAAAGTCAACGCAATATTGTTTCTGTTATATATTTGCTCAAAAGTGTGTGTATGTTGTGTGATGTTGGATGAAGTATGAAAATTGACAATTTGTTTTCTTACCCATAGATTGGCAATATTGACAGTTGTTGTAATTGGTGAATATTTCGGCGACTTTTTAAAATCCCAATACATCTATTAGTGGCGTGTGGGAACACACCGCGCGTCATTGAAAAACCAACTTTTTACTCGTTGTACGGGTAGTGGTCGCATGCCTTTGGAAAATGGCACATACTAGTGGCGTCTAAGGTCACGGACACGCCACTAGTAATTTGTTATTACTGGCGAGATCCTAGTGGCATATACTCCCTCCGTATCAAAATATAAGACTTTCTAGCTATTCCATGAACTATGGAATAGCTAGAAAGTCTTATATATATAAGACTTTCTAGCTAGAAAACACGTCATTAGTACGAAAATGGCACACCCCTGGTAGTTTATTGCCTACTGGTGACTGTATTATCAATTTATCATGGGTTATGCGGAAATCTACGTGCTAATTAAATCATTTTTTAAGCGGAGAACCGTAAGGAAAAATCCCTACGGTAATGATTTTTGATTTATAGAAAAAACCAGTGGTTTTTCCTTACACCAGTCCAAGAGGTACAGGAGGGGGGAAAGAAAATTAAGGGGGGAGAAAATCAAACAATGTAGACAATAAAGTAGTCATCTAAGTACAAATATCTGACACCCAATCCAACAGGGACAGAACCAGCGAGGTTTTCACTCTATGCTGATGTAAAAGAATGTCAGCTTGGAAGAGGACCTTCCATCGATCAATAGAAGGTTGCAGCTTCTTAAAAATAAGGTCATTTCTGCTTCTCCAGATATTCCACATCGCACAGATCACAATTTCAATAAAACAAGGACCTTTAAAAAGATTCTTAGCTCTGATAAAGTGAGTAGAAATGGGCAATGAGCAGTCCCAAACCAGACCAACAGAACTCCAGCATTCCCTAGCAAAACGGCAGGAGAAGAACAGATGATCACGATTTTCCAAAGCAGCTGTAGCGCAAAGAACACATGCAGGGCCACCTTCCACCTGCCAGTGTTTACGAGCCATTAAATCTTTAGTGTTAAGCCTATCTTTCTGCAGAAGCCAGGCAAAGACTTTAAGCTTAGGGAAAATGTTAATTAAATCTTTAGTGCTAATTAAATCATTGCCGCCTTCGAAAATGTTTTTAACCTATACGAACAAAATCCAAGATTTTCCTCTTGCTGCATAGATGTTTTGAATTTCTATGAGAAAGAGCTATTTATATTTCTGTTGTTTACATTATTGTTATTTTACATTCCTACAAGAATAAATAGCTTTACCTTCATCTCCCAGTGTGATGGATAAACTCGATACCCATCAAATTATGCCACATCTATCCATTGCACTTGGGGTAATCGATCAATGGTGTGTTCTATCCAAGAACGGTAGTGGTGACCATGCCTCCAAGGTATCCACTCATACGAGAGCAGGAAACAGCAAGGTGGGGGCGGTGCAAGCAGCCCCGAGCAAAGACATGTCATGGGAGATGTGGAGAACGGGGTAACAATATGAGTATCAATATGAGTATAATACGCGGGGTAATAATATGAGTATAATACATCAAAGATAAAATAATGCAAGATCGCGTAAAATCATCTTGGAAGACAAAATCCACCATCATAAATATATAATAATGACCATAATCATGAACGTACGGTACCTCATATGGTACTACAAACTGATAGCACATTGAGAGTTTCTATCAAACTACTCTCATAAACCAGTTCAGAGGTGGATTACATAGCAAACACACATTAATGTATCGTACGTAAGCCATAGTTTAAGAAAAAACCGACACAACAACATGCCAATGGTTGGGTGACAAGACCCCTGTTAAATATTTTTAGATTTGTGGATACCTAAGAAAAGTCGGAAAACATCTGTCAAGATATTTTTCTACCATACCGTTGAGAGATCTCTACTAAAAACGCAACATATACACTATATATTATTTACGTGACATTGATTTATCGGACAATACATGTGATTTTGTTTTAATGTTATCTATCACATGTAGGATGATTTGGTTTAATACATTTGAAGGTTTAACATATTGAAGGATAATATACGTGTAGTTTTATTACAAAATAAGATTTAAAGTTTGGCACAATATAGTAGACATGCCAATGAACTAAGAAGTACAAAAGTTCAGTATAACCAAATATATATCTTTATATCAACTCGTCCCGAGTTAATAATTAATACGGTCTAGAACAAGAATTGTCCATTAGGAATATGTCAGACATGGTGGTATCTGTTTTACGTCGGCTTCATCTTAGCGCAGGCCTAGATGGCACTCTTCAGGTCATTATTCTTCAAAGGTGTATGCTAGTTATGAAAAAAAATGCAAAAGAAAAGAGTAATGTGAAAAGCTTTACATATGAAAGATTTTTTGGCATTGCAATTGTAAGAGGTTTCCATGTTGGTGTGCGCGGGTATGCTTGACCTGATAGTATTAGTTTTAATTTATGTAAGATTGAGCATGGGAGGTATGGGGATTTTGATATGCCGATTAAGATAACCTCCTCGTAGATGAGAACAAGAACTCTAGCTGGCTCTCGGGTGTTACTATGGAGGCTCCCTGTGGTGGCACGCCATGTGCTTGCGGGGCCGGTCCTGAGATTTGAGGGGCCCAGGGCGAAACTAAAATTTGTGGCCCCTAATTTAGACATCGTAACAATAATAATGAATATACGTGTAAAACAAATGTTGATAATATCTTGTAAACGCATCTATAAGCAGGAGCATATCAAATAATTTACACATATTACCTTAAATATTCTGTCAACATCCATTGAATAAACTAGCTATTTTCTATCATGCTTCTCTCCATTGTTTAATGACCTATAATAATGATAATATGAAAAATGTCTTGATTAACATTTTGGATATGGAAGGTACTCCATGTTTTCCTCTCTAATAGTTCATTTCTCAACTAAGATGTCTCTTGCTTTATTATCAAGATTATCCCAATTTCTTGGATCATATATATATATATATATACGAGGTATAAATTGGTTGTTCATCAACACTAGCAGACTGTGTATGTGCATCCGATGAATTAGCTACATTTTCAGAGCCGCTTACATTGCTATCGCTGATGTTGGTGTCGATATTTTCTTCTTGCTGGCCAGATTCAGAATTCTCATTTGCTTGTTGTTGTTCTTCCACAATAACTATAGCCAACTCATCATTTGAGTTTATCGAAGCACCTGTATTACTCTTAAAAAACTTGTGAATATCTCCTTTCTGTGATTTTATCAAATCATCAACACGCTTTGCTCTTTTCCTTTTAGTGGCTCTGGATTCATACGTTCTGGATGACATGGCAACACACAATGCTGACAAACATACATCAAATGATGAGAATAAATTGTACGGGGAAAGAGTATTGAACTATTGATTAGAAAATCGGGAATTCGGAACATACTAGTCTGGAAATAAACTATACCGGGACAGTGTACCTCCGCTCCGTGATCACGTCGTCGTCTCGTCGAGGGAGTCAGTGAGAGGCGGTGAGCATGGCTGAGCGCCAAGCGCACCGTGCACGGCCACAACGGAGGGCGGCGAGGGATGAGTATCGACGACAGGGATCGGCCGATCACGACTGTTGGATCGGTCGATGGAACAGAAATACGTGAGACGATTAGATCTTGATGGATCGAAAGCAGCCTGCAGCGAGCCAGCGATAGCTATTCCGACGCCTTGCCTCCCTGGCCATCGTACTACAGAGCCCATTAGCCTAATTTTTTTTCTGTTGGGCTGACAATACGTATGCATATACGTATAGCATACCTGGGTGGGCCCCCCTAGATTTTGGGGCCTGGGGCGGCCGCACACCCTGACCCCCTCAGGGCTGGCCCGGTGTGCTTGTGCAGAGTAACCGTTTTGTTCTTCAGATAATCTATCTAGGAGGCGTCAGCGACGTTCTCTTACACAACGGCCGATCTAGGAGACTCATAAAAGTTGTCCCGGTTGCTAGCACGTGCGAGCTGAGCGCAACCGCGACATCGATTGTGGGTGCTAGCAGCCGGTAACGTTGCCTGCTGGATGATCGGGAAGAACTAGGAACCTTGCCTGCTGGACGGCAGGACAACGCGCTGAGCTATGGACTTGATCGGCAGTGAGCAGCTCAAATTGTGTTGACGCGTGGATGAAAAGAGCGATGCAAGCACGTCATGCATAGGCTGTTATAGCGGTTCTATCAAGATGTACTTGATTGTTCGGTTTCGTTGCCTTTGCAGTGCTTCTAGCAAAACACAAGCACTTTCACACATCACTCTCCTCCCTTTTTTTTTCTTGAGGTGCACTCTGCTTTATCAATGCCCTCACGGAATCAAGGAACAAAAATAGAGGGAGAGAGCGAAGATATGGGTGCGTAAACCTGTTGGGCCCTGATGCATGTAAAATGCATACATGAACTTTGCATGTTATTACTAGATATTCCTACATATTTGCAACTTATATGATGTTATATTCATGTTTTATAATGATTTCGGGGATTTTCTAAACAATCCCCCCTCTTTTGGTTCTAACTCTGTTTTCCAGAAAACGTCTTTTTTAGTGTTTCGGACTTTCCGGGAGCTTCGGGACTCCAAAAAGGGCAAGGCCAAAGAGCACGGTTCAGAATTTTCGAGACGAACGCAATGGGCTGAAAATGAAGACCAGAAGCCCAACCAGCTGGAATTAGGTGGTCCCACGCGGCCAGATTCCCTGGCCGCGTGAGGCACCCTCTTTTCCCCTCGTGGCTCCGATGCCGTCCGTTTTCGTCTCCGTGGCTTCGTCTTGACCTAAAACCGACTATAAAAATAGTCCCCCGAGGAGTTTCGCGAGAGGCGGCGGAGAAACACAAAACCACGAAACAGAGAGTCAGAAGGCTGTCGCCGGAGAAGATTGGAGGGGGGAAACGCCGCCGGATCACCTCCGGAAGGCTCCTCCATCCCCCCTCCGGAGTCTCCATCAACACCACCGTCAAGACCAGCACCATCTCCATCACCATCTTCGTGATCCACTTCACCCCCTCATAGTTTGAGATTGTTCGAACCCTAGCTATTGTCTAAGTACTATTCTACATGTTTGTGAATTGCTACTTGTCATTGTTTTGTGGGGAGATTATATTTTCAGATTGTGTTGTATCACTTATACCATTGAATCATATCATGTCTTCGCGTTGTGAGTAGTTCTCTCATGTTCCTGGGGGCATAGGATGGATTGGCAATGATTTCCACTTAACATGTATTGAGTATTTGGTCAAGTTTTTATCTTTTATGGTTATCTTATTGTACAACGTATGGGTGCACACATATGTTGAGTAATGCATGAAGGTGATCACACTAATGTGATGGAATGGGTAGGACCTGGGAGGACACGTAAACCTGTGGTCTAATACATGAAGTACCATTAGGAGGGGATTTATATCGGGGACCTTAGAGTTTAAGGCTATGGTGGGACTCTATGTCTTAATAACTCTTGTGCAGTCATTTACTTGGCCATAAGAACCATCATAAGGGGTTTAGTTTATTTATTTAGCTACACCTAATTATGGCTCCGTCCAAAGAAGATTAAAACTTGACAAAATGTTTACCTTGTTGTTCTAGAAATATCTATGCCATGAAATCCATGTAGCCCTTGGGAACGTTTTCCACGCATAAGAAACACACACTTAAGCTTGTCCTCTTGCTGCATAGAGGATTGGGCTTTCTCTCTTTGAGAGCTTTCACTCATCATATTTTATTTTCAGCTTTTTACTTTATTGCAAACTCTACACCAAAAACCCAAAAACACTTGCATCATTTAATCATTTTAGTTTGTCTAGTGCATAGATAATAAGAGAAGTGACACTCTTATTTGAGAGGATAAATACTTATACCTTCTACTCCTCGTGGGATCGATACTAATACTTACACATTGAAGATTTCAACGATCCCCTATACTTGTGGGTATCAAGACATTTTCTGGCGCCGTTGCCGGGGAGTGTAGCGCTTAAGTTTTTATTCTTGTTTGCACTAGATATTTATTTTCAGTTTTGCATATACTCTAGTTTACTTTCAGTTTTGCATTTAGTTTAGTTTTACTTTCAGTTATATATATCAAAAACAAAAACAAAAAAATTAGAAAATGGAAAACTATTATGAAAACGCCATGATAGCTGCTGAATTTAGAAAATCAAATGAAGGGAAAAGATTAGGAGGCTACATAGAGCTTCTAAATAAAATTGCTAGTGGGCTGCTTAATTATCATGAGGAAGAAATTTGTTGCTCTAAATACTTTAGACACTTTGAATTCCAATGCCCTTCCAATAAAGAACATGTTATTGCAACTTATCATACATGGAATTATGCTCACTTAGGGATGGAAGAAGTAGAGCAATTTGTTATTTTTATGGCAGCCTATGAATTATACACCTTCATTGATGAACATGAAACCTGCCCTATAGCTTCTCAATTTAAAGTTTTGATTGCCACTATCCTTGATCTCTGCATAGTTGAATTTAATGAAAATATCTATGTTGTTGACACAAGGAAGAGAGCTGCCCAAGAAAGCTCTAATATTTTGCAGGAAGAAGATGACAAAAGCCTAAGCTTGGGGATGCCCGTGCAACCCCAAGAAGATGATGAAAATGATGAACAACTAGAGAATGAAGAGAGGGAACTTCCACCTTCACCACCTATGGATGAGGGTAACACTAAATTTTTTGTTGATGATAAACTTTGTTCTTATGATTCTGATAATGAGGAGGAATATCAACCTATGCCTAATGATAACATTATTGATAATAATTTTGATGATGAGGAGGAGTATGGTTTAGACATGTTTTATGATAGTACTCTAGATGATGGACCTATGCTTATTGATAATCCTCCATGTTTAGCTGTTATTACTTTATGTGAGGATAAAAATGATATACTTGCTGCTTGTGACAACACTCTCACTTATGAGAGTCCTACTTTATTTTTGAATTCTCCTATTCACACCATGGAGGAGAAGCTTTTATATGTTGAAAAGTACTTATGTGGGCTGAAATTATCTTGCACTAATAACCATTCCACCCACAACCATCATGTTTATGATGTTTCTTGCAATTATTTTGAGAGAGGAAAACATGCTAATATCTTACATGATAGTTTTAATAATCCTTTATATGTTCCTAAGTTTGCAAAGTTGCACCAATCTAATAGTTGTTTTATCAAATTTGGTTCCACTACTTGTAACTATTATGAGAGAGGAAGAAAGACTTATATTTATGTTTCTATGTTATTTAAAATGCAACCTACTGATCATTACATGCATTGGTTACCACAAAATTGCTGCTATTTATTCATATATAAAATGCCAATGCATAGAAAAGGAGTTAGACTTAAAAGTTAATGGTTTAATGTTTTGTGTTGTGCTCTTTATGCTTTTATTTCCTATTCGGTTTAGCACACCTTTATATCTTGAGAACATGCAAAATAACTTTACCTACTGTTTTCTAAATTAGTTTAAGATTTTCACTTTATATAAAATTTGGGAAAGTAAATGAGAAGGATGAGTAATGGAGAAGTTGGGGTCGACCTTGAACATGTGTTGTTCATGCCAATGGAACCATTGCAAAGTCTCTATCATTAAAACTTTTCCCAAAGCTAAAACCAAATAAAAAGAGTGTTTATGTTGTATATATTTGCTTCTTCTTTTGCCCTTTTGCTAAATCAAAAACAACAAAAATATTTTCTTTCTTCTTTATTTGTTTCTCTTGATTCTTTCTTAGTTCTTTTTGTTTCTTTTTGATTTCTTTTATCTTCAGTTTAAGTTTTGGTTTTTGAGTCAAGGTGCTTGTTTACTACTGTAACAACACCTTTGTATCTTATTTTTCATCTTTATGGCAAGAATAACCTCTTTTGAGAGGTAGGATCAAACAATAGTGATTTGCTGTCCAGAAAACAGATTCCTAAGCTTCACTGCGAAAAATGTTAGAAATCACAGAAGAGAATTTTGACCTGATATTTTACGACAGCAATATTCAGTTATTATTACACATTTCATTAGTTCAAAGTTTTCTGATTTGAGCAACGTAAGTGCCTCTGAAAATTCACTCTTTACGGGCTGTCCAGTTTTTGACAGATTCTGTCTTTATTTTGCATTACTCTCATTACTTGTGTTTTGTGTGGTTCTATTGATCAAAGAGCAATACACAACCATAGTAACAGTAGCTAATGTTTAGAATCAACTCATGATATGTCTTTGCTGTACCTATGTGGATTTAATTTATGGAGACACTAACCCCTCTAATCAAGTTTTATGATGAGTTTTGTGTAAAGAGAATTTTCAAGTGGAAGAGTTGAGGGTGATGAACAATGATCAAGAGGGACAAACACTCAAGCTTGGGGATGTTACCCCTAGGCTCACTCTACATATATCATGTAAGTACAAGAATTCAAGCTTGGGGATGCCAAGCCACCTCACTCCAACCATCTTGATACCAAGTAAGTAAGCCTAGCTATATGGCTATAAAAAAGCGCTTTACGGGAGGCAACCCGGTTGTTTTTACTTTTGATTTTCTTTGTGTCCTCTTGCTGTAACAAGAGACTTAGTTTTTAGTTTAGTTTCTGGAATTTTCAATAAAGTGCCAAGTTTTACCTATTTTGGATTGAAAAAGTTGCTCATTATATTCGGAGATTTTATTCCAGCACGAATCTGTGCACGGTATGATTTTTAATTCCTATTCTGTAACTCCGATTAAGTTCAAATTTGAACTGTAGTTGCAACTTTTCATCCTCTGTAAGCATGAATGTTTTTAGAATTTTTGACATATTTAAGTAGGGTAGAAAAATACGTTTTGCTGCTGCTATTTTTCTGGACAGATTCTGTCCCATTTTGTTTGATGCATTCTTTAAACTTTTAACTTGAATCTTTTTTATCCAATTGAGTTTAAGCAATTCGGACTCATCTGACCAATTTTGCACCAGGAATGGAGTTTGTGTACCTTTGTACCACAAATTTAAAGTTGTTGTATGAAAATGCACATAGAGGTAAAGTTTATGTACCAATGGTGTTATTGACTCTTTATTATTTTTGCAATCTCGCGATTGCTCTTTTGTATTCTTCTGTATTAATTTATCTGTTGAAAACAAGATCTAGTATTTTACTGGGAAAACGATTTTTTAAATATTTGTCTGAGCGGAAGATATCTCCTGGATCAAATGAATGTTCTTTTTGTCGGTGCAATGAGAACTACTTCAGGGACCCTGTCTTACGGAAAAAAAAGGTTGAAGTGCGCTGGATAGTTTTTTTTGGAGTGGGGTGCTACTTTATTAAATCTTTTGCAAACTTACACAAAAACCTACTGGCGGTTCAAGGAGCCACAGTCGGCGGCCAATATTATCCGACACAGCACTTCTAGCAAGCGAGTGTGCCTCCTTATTTGAACTCCTATGCTCGTGACAGAAAACGAGCTCTTCAAAATCTCTCTTCGCTTCCCTCATCTCCCGAACAATGTGAGCATAGCTTCCCATCGTTCCTTGCTCCAGGCTTGTGATCACGTTCTGGCAATCGCTTGGCACCCTTACTTTGCGGGCGTTGATGTCTCGTGCGAGTGCACACGCCTCTAGGGTCTCCGCGTTCGTCCTTCCAGGGAAAACAAGAGACGATGCCCTAAAAAAGCACCCCTCTCGTCCCTCGCCACTGCTGCCACTGTCCCACGGCTAGTGTTCTTCCTAACTGCGGCATCGACATTGATTTTCACCCTCCCGCTAGGCGGAGGTATCCATGCCTGCACATCAGGTAATGATACAGTAACCAGCGCCGGCTTCTTCGTATCTTTGATCTGTTGAAGATCAGGAATAAAACTCTGCACAAAATGGTGGACTGTCAGCGGGCTCTGGAAGATTTGCTCGTGGATTGCTTTTCTGCATGCGTGCCATATCGCCCACAGCGTCACAGAAACCTTCACCTGATCGGCATGTTTCAGTGTTTTCATCATCATTGCTAACCATTCCCTAGCATCGTCCTCACCCGAGTAGCAAAGATGCTCAGTAACCTCTTCTTCAACCAGTGCCCATACACTCCTCGACATAGAGCGGTGGGCTTAATGGTGATCTGGATAGTGCGCTGGATAGTTTATCTTTTATAGCCTATAAGTGGGCTTAATGGTGATCCGTAAAAGCCTGTATTCCAAAGAATACAGCTTTCAGATTGATGGCGGTTTGGGCTAAACGATCGGTCATCGTGAACATTTTTTCAAAGATACATACAATCATTTTTCATGAACAAAATAAAAAAAGGTATTTAAAGGTTTCAAAAAATTATGCATTTTTTGAAAGATTCGTACAAATGATTTTTCATGAACACGTAAAGCTTTGTTGAATAATATGTTATAATTTGGGCTAAAAGAGTCTTAGAAATACGGCTTTAAGAACACGAAAAGAAACTCGATTTTGTTATTCACATTTATCTTTTGTATAAGTCACATCTTAAAAGATAAGTTGGTGAAACTTTAGCCATACATAGTAGACATCTATACATATCTATATGTTTTCTTTCAGGATTGTTTGAAGTGCAAACATGATTTTTTTTTTTAAAAAAAACAGGCTCCTAGTTCCTGGGTTCAATTTGAAGTTTTCATCCAAAGACCCAGCTACGAATATATCAAATGGGCTTATTAGGTTTTTCTTTTCAGAATAAATGGGCTGGATAGTTAATGACGATTATTCCAAAGACCGGCCCATTTCTCCAGTCTACGCTGCTCTAACTCCCTCACCGCCGGCACGCGCCGCCGCAGCCGCCACAGCGATCGATCGCCGCCACCATGGCTCTACGCAGAGCCGTGTCCCTCCTCGCCAGGCAGCGTCTCCGAACCCTTCCTCCGACCCCCACCGCCCCCAAACACCTAAACCTTCTTCTCCCCCATCCGCGCCGCCACTACTCCCCGCAGCCGCCGCCCGGCCTCCCCGCCTCCGCCTCCACCGCCGCCGACGCTGCCGCGGAGGCGTTCGAGGCGGCGTCCAACATCAACGATATCTCCGCCGCCTTCTCCCGCCTCGAGGCCGCAGTCCCGCCCACCGACAGGCGCCTCGGGCTCGCCTGCATCAAGCTCGGCCAGCACCTCGACTCCTCCTCCTCCGCCAGCCCCTCCCGCGTTCTCGAGCTTGCGCTCCGCTCCGTCGCCATCCTCGAGTCCGGCCGGGGCACATCCGACTCCGATGCCGTCTCGCTCGCCATGGCCCTCCACCTCGCCGGCTCAGCCTCCCTCGACCTCACCCGCTTCCACGACGCGCTCGCTTTCCTCTCCCGCGCCATCCGCCTCCTCTCTCCGCTCCTCCCGTCCAAAGACGCCGCCGCTGGGGACGGAGGCGGCGACTCCGATGCTGAAGAAGGGTTCGACGTGAGGCCCGTGGCGCACGCGGTGCGGCTGCTGCTTGCCAACGTGAAGACGGCGATGGGGAGGCGGGAGGAGGCGCTGGCCGACATGCGCGCCTGCCTGGAGCTCAAGGAGGCCATCCTGCCGCCGGGCAGCCGGGAGCTCGGCGTAGCGTACCGGGACATGGCGGAGGCGTACGCCGCCCTGCTCGACTTCAAGCAGGCGCTGCCGTTCTGCCACAAGGCGCTGGAGCTGCACGAGTCCACCCTGGGCAAGAACTCGGTGGAGCTGGCGCACGACAGGCGGCTGCTCGCCGTGATATACACCGGTCTGGAGCAGCACGAGCAGGCGCTGGAGCAGAACGAGATGTCGCAGAAGGTGATGAAGAAGTGGGGTGTGGCTGGCGACGATCTCATGAATGCTGAGATTGCTGCGGCGAACATCAAGATCGCCATGGCGAAGTTTGACGAGGCTGTGAGCGTGTTAAAGGAAGCTGCGAAGAAGGCGGAGAAGGACAGCCAGGCGCGGGCTCTAGTGTTCATATCGATGGCCAAGGCGCTCGCGCACCAGGAGAAGGTCGGGGACACCAAGAGGTGCTTGCAGATTGCTTGCGACATCCTAGAGAAGAAGGAATTGTCTGAACCTGACAAGGTGGCCGAGGCGTATGTTGAAGTGGCCTCACTGTACGAGATGGTGAATGAGTTTGACAGGGCAATTTCTTTGATGAAGAGGAGTTTGGGGATGCTTGAGAGGATGCCTCAGGCACAACACTTGGAGGGGAATGTTGCAGCTAGGATTGGATGGCTATTGCTTCTGACAGGGAAGGTGACTGACGCTGTCCCTTATTTAGAGGATGCAGCGGAGAGGATGAAAGAAAGCTTTGGGCCAAAGCATTATGGGGTAGGGTATGTGTATAACAACCTGGGGGCTGCGTATATGGAGATGGAACGCCACCAGTCTGCTGCGCAGATGTTTGCCCTGGCAAAGGAAGTCATGGAAGTTTCCCTAGGGCCTCATCATTCAGATACGATCGAGACCTGCCAAAGCCTCGCCAATGCATACAATGCGATGGGAAGGTAAACTTTCTCTTATGACATAGAAGAATCTAAGTGCGCTGGTTTATTCACATGTTAGTCTGCAAGTGGTATTTTTGTGCAGTTTGTTGCTCTTTAGCTATTTGCCTATTTATAGATCAGTGATTAGAATGCATGTCAGTCCAAGAAATGCTAAGATAAAGATGGTTGCCCGACAGGATATGTTGTACACGGTACAGATTGTTGAAGTACTGTAGTATGCTCCTAAGGTATTGGCAACTCTGGGGTATAGTATAGTTCAGATTAGGCGTGAGACGGAACCTGTTGTTGCATGAACACGGTGGGTGGATAGTGCGGTGTCTGATTCTTATTATAAGCACAAACTTCAGATTTCCTTCTCCAGAATGTATTAGATTCTAAACTTCAAATGGAAACAATTACAGAGAAAAGCAAACATGTTGTCCCCTCATTGTTGTTATATGCCAGTTGGTTCCTCTTTAGCTGGAGCAGACCGATTTAGCAATTATGTGTCACTTCAATGACTGTAAAATTTGGCAGTGATCAGTAACACCCCTTTTGTTCCAAGTGCAGCTATGCCCTGGCTATGGAGTTCCAACAGCGAGTGATTGCTTCATGGAGAAACCATGGTGCCAGCGCTAGGGATGAGCTCAAGGAAGCTATTCGCCTCTACGAGCAGATTGAGACGAAGGCTATAGCGTTCATGTCACCTGATGATTCAGGAACCGTGTCACCTGAACCTCAGGAGCAGGAAGTCGACCCCAAACCGAAGAAAGTTGCACAACGGTAGCTGCAGAGCTAACTTCGTGTACTCTTTTCTGTTCCTCATTTTCTGTTTTTGTACTACCATTCTAGTGTTCGATAATAGAAAAAGAAGAAACTTTGCTATCAGTGTAGCTTTTTTATGAGCCTTGTTTTGCCCTGCAGTAGCTTTTTCTGTACCACATGACATGTCTGATATATTAGGGAACGCAAAGCACGTCACGATGAAATAGTGGGAATAACTGATGATCAGTTCTGATAATTTAAGAAAACCACGACTAACCTATTTATGAAAATTCTACGAACATGGTGAGACTTCTGTGAATTAGATAATTTTGTGCTTGTGTTTAGATTAGTGAATAAATTCTTATACCAACTAAATAGTATAAAATAGCATTTAACTGAGATAACTAAATATATTTATGAAACCCCTTTTAGAGATAATAATCCCCCAATAAAGATAAATGCTTTGTATAATCTCATGTTTCAATATCTAGAAAAAATGGGATATGATTTGACCCAAAAGAATTATGTCCTAAAAATCACTACGTACAATGTGCTTCACTGCTGCTGCAACTGTCATCACCATAGAATTGAGTGTTGGTCATCGATATCTTGTCCTCACGAACATGCAGATTTGCAGCATCACCTTCAGAGCAAGCCGCCACCACCGTATCGGCTTCTTCTCCAGTGTCGGTGATGGCAAGTACCTGGATGACGACCTCCTCTGGTCTCAGCAGCTGGTCCATCAATGGAAACTGTGTGCTGGTAATGGCTGTGGCCGTGATGGCCGCCCTGCAGAGTGGGCAGTTGGCATTGCCCTGCAGCCAGGTGTCGACGCAGTCGGCATGGAAAACATGAAGGCAGCTCGGCAGGAGCCGTAACCTCTCCTCCTCCTGGAACTCGCCGAGGCACACCGCGCACTCGCTGGTGTCGCCGCCGGTGGTGTCGTCCTTGGCGGCCTTGCTGTACTTGAACGCCGGCAGCGCCTGGATGGCACGCTCCCCGATACCGCGCGCCTCTTCAGGTGTCGGCCCGTGCACCACCGGTAGCTCGTGGCCGGAGGTGGTGCTGCTGCTGCGGCGACGGCGGCGGGAGAGGGAGATGATGAGCCTGCTACCGGAGTCCGGGGAGGAGGTGGTGTGCCAGGTGAGGCAGCAGCGGATGACGAAGACGTAGTAGGTGAGGAGGAGGGCGGCGGTGGTGAGGATGGCCAGCACGGTGAGCACCAGGAGCGGCAGGCTCGTGATCTCCAGCGACGCGTGGTGGCGAGACGCCATAGACGACCCAGGAGAAGAGGAAGACGAATAGTAGTAGTAAGGTGCCGATGGCGTCGGCGGGAACAGCAGGGCTGACGGCATTGGGAAGACGGCCCCCCTGCCTGCTCCTGTTGCATCCATGGACGCTTGCTTGCAAGTCTGCAACCAGCGCCTTCTTCAGCCCAGAACTACTCCTGATCGATGGAAGGTTTGATGATAATGATGTGGTCAGGTGCCTAGCCCGGAGCTCTAATTAATGGCGACGTGGCCAGGTAGGAGGGAAGAAAGAGGAGAACTTCTCTTCTTTTTATCAGAGTAACACTCATGAGCTCCTGGAGAAGGATGGGGCAGGTAGGAAAAAATGCAGTGAGGTGGAGGAAGAGAGTGAGAAGAGGTTGCGACTTCCATTTGTTTGCTGAACCTAACGAGTCTAGAAGCATATATTTGCTGTTGCTAATTCCTTTTCTCTGTTTTTTTAACTAGCTGAATTCCTGTCCTCATTTAGTGAAAGTAACCGGTTGGACTGGGAGGTTTCTATGTTCTACCGTGTTTGTTTGTTTTCTTGCATTTGCCATTGCATTTGCATGAAAGTTCTTCACCCCTCATCATGGCAAGGCATAAACACTAATCAATCTTGAGAAGACAAGATTACAATAATGCTAATAATAAGTTAGACACGATCATATATAAACTTTGTCTGACAAATTAAGAAGCAAATACTAATGTACATTGATAGGTATTTACTAGATCATACATGTCGAGCCGAGTCATAGTATTATCAGCCAAAACAAGAAACAGTTAATGGCGCATTTCATTCTAACACAAATGAACTCTGAACTCTGGAGTCCGCCCTTTCTGGGCAGAGATCGACCACTACAGTATACACCATAATCTAGTCTAGGGCGCAAGCACCCATAAGTTCTGCTACTCCTGCCGCGCCATCTCCACCTGCTCGACGTAGAAGCGGCTAGGCATCCACACCCTGGTGCGCCACCGGATGTAGGTGAGGACCGTCGTGTTGCTCTGGGTACGCGTCGTGGGCACCACGACGCCGTCGCCGCTTCCAGCGGTCGGGATTTCACCATCGCCCTGCTCCCGCATCCACGACCGGAACCTCGAACGTTGGTGCAGAGGACAGACAGGGGAGTCCCGTGGGACCTCCTTGCACTTGCACCGGATGATCATCTGCCGTTCCGGTCCCGAGGGCTCGGGCGCGCAGTGGCGCCGCTTCAGGAGTCTCGTCGCCATCATCTTGTTCATGGTCGTGGACCGTGGCTTGGCCCGCTTGGACGGCCGTGGGCTCGGCTCCTCGAAGTCCTTCTCCTCCGTGGAAGGCTGCGGCGTTGGTGGGTTCTTCCTCTTCTTGAGGCCCTTCTTGTCGTCCTCTGTGGAAGGCTGCGGCGGCGGCGGGTTCTTCCTCTTCTTGCGGCTCTTCATGTTGTCCTCCGTGGAAGGCTGCTGCGGCGACGGGTTCTTCCTCTTCTTGCGTCTCTTCTTGTCCTCCGGGCACAGCGGGACTGGCTGACACGCCTGCATTTCATTCTCGCCGACGATCATCACTTCCAGTTCGTCCTCCTCCGGCAGCAGATCAGGCGTCTGGGACTGGATTTCCTCGTCGTCGTCGTGGTGCATCATCGCTTGGACTTCGTCATGGGAGGGCAGCGGCACCAGCGGGCCGAACTCTGCGAGCATCAGCGCCTGGTATCCATCCTCGTCCTCGGTGAACATCGCACATTCGATCTCCTCAGATTCGGCGAGCGGCGGCAAGATACCGGAGGGGCCGGACATGGACGCCGCCGGCAAGCTTGGTAGCAAAACGCACATGGTCGCTTGGGGTTGAGGAGAGGAGATCGATCCGTCGATGGAGCAGAGACACCTTTTATCTGGCGCAGCCCGGGTGAACGCGGTGTAAGAGCGCGAGTCGGACTCGATTCCGACTCGATCTCCCACTCAGCCTAGGTACCACGCGACGGCAACGCTGGTGCCCCAGATCACATGGGCCGGCCCAAATCGTTTCTCTTTTTTTCCTTTTCCTTTTTCTTTTTATTGTGCTGCTGATTCTTTTTCTTCTGTTTTTTCTTTTCGCTTTTTCTTCACTTTATTTATATTTTATCTACTTTCAATTCCTGTTTTCGGATTAATATATGAATACCATTCTCCTCATAAAAAAGGAATACTTATTTGAATGAGTGAACATTTTTTTGAATTCTGAACAATTCTAGGCCACACGGCCTCTCATACTGCAGCAGGAGCAATAATCTGTGACATCTTATTGACTATCTCGATGACACATGGTGTCCGAGGATTGGGGTTGAAGGGCTTACAGCAATGCCCCTCAGCAACATCTGAACAAAAATCGCCAAGCTAGACTAGCCTGCTGCCCCCGAGTTTGGAGCTTCACATGAGTGTCATCACCATCCACTTGCTAAGACGGCCCTTGTGCTCGGCTCAGGAAACATATCATGCTGAAACCCGCAGCCCTCGGTCATGCGTCACGTGTTTCCATGCCTTAAAATTCGGACCCCATCAGCATCACGCTAATACATTGTCGTTGACGATATCACCGTGATCTTCTGTCTAATCGACCTCCCGTTGATCCGTCAGACTGTTCAGTATCTATATTTGCTGCCATGGTAACTAAACTCAGTGTGCTTGCAAATTATAACTTTTCTCTTTTTCGTATCAATCATGAAATACCAGAAGGGGTGTATGCAAGTAAATAATTAGTTATTTGCGCGAAACATTTGTTTTCAATATTAGTGTTTGTGGCTAATAGTGCTCCAAGGCAATGAGATTAAGTGGCACAACGGAGAAAAAGGTCACAGTAGTCTTCAGAAATTTTGTGGCTATGCAGAGCTCTATTTTGTATGCAGAGGATTAGAGTCAATGGCCGCCGGCCTGTAATATACAATTTCCTTGATAGTTGCTAAGCTTAAGCTAATTCAAGTATGAAGTGTGCATTTCAGAGCTTTGGCATTGGATATTTGGATTGGTTGTTGGATCAAAGCCTCTGTTATATATGGGCTCTTTTCGTTAGCTTTCTTCTCTGAACTGCTTATTCAATAGATGTAAGATTCCATGTCTTTACGATCGTAAGTTTGCCATTTGCTTAAGCGGAGGCTTATGTTTATCTTATAGCTACAAGATGGTGTTTTAATCTCTTGGCAATACAAATGTTCAGTAGGAAACCAGGCCAGGTGTTTTCTGATCGCATATCTGTATCTATATTTATACCTAATAATAAAATCAGGAAGGTTTCTTATGATCCGTCATTAAACTTACCCCTAAAATTAGAAACAATTAGCCTCCACTGCCACCGGTAAGTTACATACCGTTTCGTTTTTTTCGTCTGCCGAAACACGCTCCTGCGGCCTTTGCATCCACTACGCCGCGCGTTTTTTTCCGATAAAGGGAACTTTATTATTTAAAAAGTTTTAAGCATCACACCAGGCATCTGCATAGTTAGGATGTACACAGCCGTCACAAGTTCAGTAGTAAAAAAACGTAAAAAAAGACGCATTACCTATCAAATGAGAAATTGTAAAAACGCCTAATATGGTGAGGGCCGATCCGTAAATTATGCTGTCATCCATGTTGGGATAAAAAGTATCTCGCCGAATCCCCCAGTTTTGTACACACCTCTGTAAACAGGCCGCAACGCTCCACATGATGCAATGGAGATCACGAACAGGGTGTAGCTTTTCTCCTGTAGATAGCCTGGTAAAGAGGCGCATGCTGCCCGACGGTACTATACCGAATTCTCAGTTCAAGAGTAAGGATGGAGGCATTTCCATTCAGCATGCTGGTAAAGAGGTTATCTGCCTGTAGCTCAAGGAGTCCAGCCTGCATCATTTCGTTGATAGGTATTTACTACATCATACATGTCGAGCCGAGTCATAGTCTTATCAGCCAAAACAAGAAACAGTTAATGGCGCATTTCATTCTAACACAAATGAACTCTGAACTCGAGAGTCCGCCCTTTCTGGGCAGAGATCCACCACTACAGTATTACAGCATAATCTAGCGCAAGCACCCGGAAGTCCTGCTACTCCTGCCGCGCCATCTCCAGCTGCTCGACGTAGAAGCGGCTGGGCATCCAGACCCTGCTGCGCCACCGGATGTAGGTGAGGACCGTCATCTTGCTCTCGGTGCGCGTCGTGGGCACCACGACGCCGTCGCCGCTTCCGGCGGTCAGGATCTCGCCGTCGCCCTGCTCCCACATCCACGACCGGAACCGCGCACGCTGGTGCAGAGGGCATAGAGGGGAATCCCGTGGGACCTCCTTGCACTTGCACCGGATGATCGTCTGCCGTGCCGGCCCCGATGGCTCGGGCGCGCTGTGGCGCCGCTTCAGGAGGCTCGTCCCCATCATCATGTTCGTGCGCCGCGGCAAGGGTACCTCCTCGATCTCCTCCTTGGCCCGCTTGGATGGCCGTGGGCTCGGCTCCTCGAAGTCGTCCTCTTCTTGGAAGGCTGCGGCGGCGGCGGGTTCTTCCTCTTCTTGCGGCCCTTCTTGTCGTCCTCCGTGGAAGGCGACGGGTTTTTCCTCTTCTTGCGGCTTTTCGTGTTGTCCTCCGTGGAAGGCTGCTGCGGCGACGGGTTCTTCCTCTTCTTGCGTCTCTTCTTGTCCTCCGGGCACAGCGGGACTGGCTGACATGCCTGCATTTCGTTCTCGCCGACGATCATCACTTCCAGTTCGTCCTCCTCCGGCAGCAGATCAGGCGTCTGGGACTGGATTTCCTCGTCGTCGTCGTGGTGCATCATCGCTTGGGCTTCTTAGTCGAGCAATTAAACAACCACCACACACATGGCTTCTTCACCACAACGAGTAGATTCAGTCATCAATCAACTAAGATAATGGCCGTACGTAGGTACTCCTATTACGTATCTAGATCTATGCTGGCCTCCTTTGAGAGTCCATGGCTAGCTGCCGTAACTAGAAAGAGCGGTGGCTGCGTGCGTGCGATGAGAATGGATGGATGAAGTACCGACCTGCTTTGCTCTGCTCCCGGCAAAACAAGATCGACGAGGAGGAAGAGGACTGCTCGCTCGCCATCGCCGCCACCGCACCCGGCAAAACAAGATCGACGAGGAGTTAGAGGACTCACTACTAGGAAATAGGCTATAGGTGGATCCACTTTCTGTGATACACCTTTATAGCCATGCGCCACAGAAAGTATTCAGTGGCGCACCCGACGTGGTGCGTCACAGAAATCGGCCATTTTCTGTGGCGCATAACTCGCCCATGCGCCACTGAATACAGGCTTTCTGTGGTGCATGCAAACTCACGCGTCACAGAAATATGGTGGGCCCCCACCAATGGTTGGATTTGATACTCCGGTGCCTTTTCTGTGGCGCACGAGACTGGGTGCGCCACAGATATCAATATTTCTGTGCCGCATGGGGCAAGATGCGCCACATAAATGTTCTGTGGCGCATGGGGTTAGGTGCGCCGCAGAAATGTTTGAAATCATATCCCACACCTCCGGTGGATCGTTTTTTTAGTTTTGTAGAAATAAAAGAAAATGATAAAACCATCAAAAAATAAAATCCTTTAAGATGCAGTTAAGTTTTAGTGTCTAGTTGGTATAGAAATTTTGAAATATGAATTTTGACCTTTTTTTTTTTGCAAAAAACAGAAAAAAATTAAAATGGCCATAACTTTTGCATACGACGTCGAAAAAATGCGTTTAATATATCAAAAAAACTAGAGGGACGGCGCAGGCTGGGCTCGTTGCGTCGGTGGAGGCCAGGGGTCAAGCCGTTTTCCAGTACGCTATGGCTGGAGGGATACAATGACATCACGGGAGCCAAGCTCCGACGTTGTTCTCTGCACTACTCCTCCACAACTCCTCCATCTCAAAGGTGCCTCCCCTTCCGGACTGCGGTCCGTGGTGGACGCGCGAAAGAAGGAGCAGGGGCAGAGCCGATGTGGGGCTCACATGGGCGGCGCGGCACGGCCAGTAAGGGCATGTGCGAGACCGCTCACGGGACGAGCTCGGGGCAGTCGGAGATGGCAGGTTTGGTGGCCGTGGAGGCTCGTTGCTGCAGCGGGACGAAGCGCGGTCAAGCAGCGCTCTCGATGGAGCTGGTCCCGATGGGATCGCCTTGTGCGGGCGGAGCTCAGGAGGTTATTTCTGAAGGCACCTCTGGGCCAGATCCGAGCTGAGGCAGCGGTGAGGAAATCCAAAGGGCAAGTAGGAGACAACCGCGCCGGTGACGGCCATGGAAACAGAGAGGAAGAGAGGGCACAACGCCTCCCAGAGATGGCGACGCCGACGTAAGGGGCGATCGCCACTGGACCCGTCTGGTGTGCGGGAAGGGACTCCAGGCCACTCCCCACCGACGACAGCCCCTGTGGTCACTCAAGTCGATGGGATGCCGGTCACAAGAGGATGGGATGCGGATGGCCAGGCTCACCGAGATTTGGAGGTGGACAGATGGGGTGGGGGTGTAGCGTTTTGAGGGAGGTGACGAGTGGGAGTGGTGGTGTTCAAAATGGAGCCGATGTGGTATGGTGTTCTGTTTTGTACCATGGTGAATTTTTTGTTGCCAGAAGCGTCAGTGCTGCGTTTTTCTCTTCTGGCAATATTGGAGTCATTCCTAACAGCGTGTGCTCCTAGTTAATATAATCGGTGCTCCCTATACAAGATTCAACAGATGGATCAGGGTGTGTAGCTACCATCCTGGGCATCCCACTCTTTCCCATGCAAATATTTATGTATAGTTTACTGAAGTCATGCCATGTAGCAACAGATAAACTAAAGTAAACGTTCGTCTATAATAGACAACTACGAACGATTACCTTAACTATACCAAAAGACAAGATATAACAAATCTAGCCATGCAAACGCTGGTCACCCTGCTAGTTTTTAATTATAGGTGAACACTTTATAAATATTCGGAAATACATGAATATTTTTTTATTGTTAACCAGTTTTGCCGTGAACCATTATTTTTTATAGGTGAACACTTTTTTCGTGAATCATTTTTGTCGTGAACCATTATATATTACAGGAGAACTCTTTTTTCGTGAATTGTTTTATCGTGAACTATTTTTTATCACATGTGGAAATGTTCATACATCCTTTAAAAATGGATTGAATTTTCTAAACAATTATTCATATATTTATGTGAAAATAGAGGGTGAAAAAGAAAACATGTAAAGCATATTAAAGAAAAATAAATAAAAACAGAAAAACATACTATTAGAGATGTAAATCGTCACATATAAGCCCATTTAAGTCTAGTTATTGGTCCAACAGCTATAGAAAGCTTCTTTTGCCCGGAAAATGAGCAACTTCCTCCGTCTGGAAATTCATGAATTTGTCAAAATATTGATATCTTTAGACATGTTTTAGTGTGTACATACATCTGAATTTTGACAAATCTAAGTCATCTATTTCGGGATGGGAATACATATTCGAGATAATTAAACGGACATTGTGGCACCGTTTATGTGACCATTTACATCCCTACATACTATACCTATTGGGCACCAGAGTCAGCCCGGTAGCAGAACCGCTGCGGGCAATTCAAAGAGTGATGCTACTTTACTGTTCCAGTTGTTTACTGTTCATTAAGGAGTTGGGCACGCTGCAGGCGCTTCGGTTCTGCTACCGGGCAATTCAAAGAGTGATGCACCTGATTTTTTTTTTTGAGAATCGCCCTATAATATATAGATTTTTTGAAACAATAATAATATATTTTTTTTAGCAACTTTTTTTTTTTTAGAACAGCCTAATTTTATTAATCAGAAATCACAAACGGGATACAAAGACCTTCAGGTGGTGCAAACCAAACCTGACGACTTGGAACTAACGAAGTCGACGAATTCGCAAGATTGTGAGCTTCCATATTCGAGCTCCTATTTTCGTGTGAAAACGAAACACTCTCAAATTGTGCAGATCTCCACTTGATTTCTTCCAAGATTGCACTATATGGCCAAAGAAACTGTCGCTGTAGGTTGTTAATTACCTCAAGACAGTCACTCGCAATGCAAAGCTTGCGAGAGCCCAGGTCAAGTGCTAACGCCAGGGCCTCTCTACAAGCTAGAGCCTCCAGGATTTCAGGGTTTGAGTGGCCTGCAAAGGTAAACTGCCGATGCCCCCTGAAACTCCCCGGCAAAAGACCGGCAAACAGCCGCAACAGCACCAGCCGTGCCATCCCTCTTTACTGATGCATCAACGTTGATTTTCACTTCCCCTACAGGAGGCTTAATCCATCGAGGATGAGCCTGGATTGGGCGATGACCAACTGTAGGTTTCTTCTCCTGTTCTGCCACCAGGTCAAGGTCCTGAAGAAAGCGTTGGATGAACAGGTGTGTAGACAGAGGGCTTTGTTGCTCCCCATCGTGAATGATCCTCCTCCGAGCATACCATATTGCCCAAAGCGTCACCACAACCATGATCCAGTCCTTTTCAGGTAGTGTTGTTCTGACGGTCGCGAGCCAATTTAGCGCATCAGGTTCTTGGACTGAAGTCATGAACTGTGTAACCTCCTCATCGGCAAGGGCCCATACGCACCTCGAGACCATGCAGTCAAGAAGAGAGTGGCTGTTGACACCGATTTTGTATCAGATTAAAGAATAACCGATAATTATGAAAGGATTTTAAAATAAAAGAGCTTTTCACACAATAGCTAATTCGTGTGATTTTAGACCATAGGATATACGTACATACACATGTATGTAGGTGCTAATGAATTACTTAGACCAAGGGTCCAAGGCCCATGTCCATAAACTATGCATGGCCACAGACCTACGTGCATGCATGGATTGTGCATGGATTAGCCGGCCAGATTAGTAGATTACCAAATAATGATGGGACTAATTATTCAGCCCATGACCCACGAGGCGATAACCCATCGAAATAAGCCAGGAAGCTGCGCTCCACGCCAGTTACCATAGGAAATAGTAAAAGAAAGGGAAAAAAACAGCACCACGCTCCCACGATCAGCAGAACGTGTGCGCTGGGCGCGTCTTCGCCCCGGCAAACTCCCTAGCCGGCCTATATAAAGGACCACTGTTGGCTGGTTCAAGGGGATCGATCATTCATTCCTCCGTCCATAGGATCGCTCATTCATCAGCCTCCAATCATGCCATCACCATGCCATTCGCCATAGCACGCTGCCCATACACGCGTGCACATACATAGCCGGGCATATACAGCAGTCCATCGCTGCTCACGCTCCGTTCCGCCCATCGCCTGCTTCAGTCCATCCCTGCTGCCCAAATCAATCATACAAGCCCCATCGTTCGACAAATCCCATCAGCCCAGAGCACAGCGCCATACTCGTTCGTCGCCCTGCTCCGGTAAGAAACACCAGAGACCATACTAATCAAGAAGCAAACAACTCAAGGAGAAGATCATCCGCAGCATCCAAGAAAAGGTGGGATTCATGGTTCATCTCCCCTAGCCTTCGGTTTGGCCATGGATACAAACCGAAGTGCTGCATCTTCATCTCCTCTCTTATCCTTTGATTTGGCAATTGGTACAAATCAAAGAGATTTTATATATCTATCAAAATCCACGCCTTTGATTCGGCCATCACGGTACAAATCAAGGAGCTTGTTCATCTCATCCAACTTGTCATTTTGGTCAAGCCATCATCATATAAAACAAGATCATGTTGAAATCATATCTCTTGATTCGGTCCCCTTAGTGATACAAACTAGGACGAAACGTGTGCGTAAGCCTCGTTCCTTGGTTCGGTCCCTATACGTGGATACAAATCTAGAGAATATACTAAATCAAAAGTCCCTATAATATTTCTTGGATCAGTCCACAAAATGGATATGACCAAGTTGGGCGAAAATTGAAAGAAATATCATCATATTGTTATGCTAAATCATATAAAAAATATTTCTTATTTGGTTACGCTACGGGCATTTTATGCTACGTTAGTAGTAATACAAATATGAATAAAACAAACTTCATCTTGATTACACTTCTCGCAGGCCTTGCTATGCGATGTAGTAGTACAAGAGAAGTCAAATTTAATAAAATTCTCATGTCACATACGCATGTGGAAAATATAGGCTAAACCATGCCTTAGCAAAAATATCAACAAAATGCACTTTGCATGTCACGGATACTCTTGTCCGAAATAAATTAAAACTGCTATGCATGCCCCGGTGGCATGCAAATGATGCATAAATCTAGTCTTGTTCTAAGACTAGCTAGTATTGTGTCGAATAGTACCAGAAGAACATAAAATGATGACTGCATGTAGTTGTTGCTGCATGCATATAGAGAAATGTACATGCATGGCCTCTGGCCCAAATTCCGTGCACAATCCCGGATGCTTTAGTCGGCTAATTAAAAAATAACAAAACAATATACTGTATATCCTAGAAATTCCTCAGTCGGTGCTATCTTCACCTCTCAATATCTTGAGAACAGCCGCCGTCACCTCCTCTCCACATAAGTTCCAATGCCTCTGAAAGAAATGTGCAGGGTATCCATCCGGACCCGGGGCCTTAGTAGGGAACATTTGGAAAAGAGCATCTTTAATCTCCTTTTCCTTGAAGGGAGCAGTCAACTTTACATTCATATCACTTGTTACCGAAGTAGGGATAGCTTCTAGCACCTCCTGCATATTCTCAGTTCCTTCGGTCGTATAAAGGTCATTATAAAAATTCCGAGCTAACAAGCTCATCTCAGACATATTCTCAGTAACGGTCCCATCAGACCGCTTTAGTTTTGAGATGCGGTTCTTTTTCCGCCTCTGGTTCGCCCGTTGGTGGAAGAAATGTGTGTTTTTATCCCCCTCTGAGAGCCACTGAATTCGGGACCGTTGTCTCCACATGGTTTCCTCTCGATGGTATAGTTCTACAAGTCTATCAGAAATCTTAGTTTCTGCATGAGAGGGGCCAACCCTCCCCTCGAGACTTCTCAGTGCCGCCAGCTCTGCCTTTAGATTTTTAATTTCCTTTCTCACATTTCCAAAAGTGTTCCGCCCCCATCTCTGTAGTGAAGAAGATAGGTTTGAGAGCTTTGTCTGGAGAGCTCCCGGTGATGTTGAAGCTGCACCCTGCCATTCTTGTTCAATCATCCCACTGAACTCCTCATGGGACTCCCACATTGTTTCATACAGAAACAATTTACCCACTGTCTGTACCACACTCGCCTCCTCTAGCCGAAGCAGGATTGGATTGTGATCTGAACATGCTGCTGTCAAGTGGGTAACATTTGCCAACGGAAAAATATTGCTCCAAGCCGGCGTAGCCAGAGCACGATCAAGTCGGACCCAGCAGAAAGAACCTCACACAACTTTCTTCTCAAAAGTCCAGTCTAAACCTGTGTAGCCCAAATCAGCTAGACCACACACATCAATTGTTTCCCTGAAAGCGTCAATTTGCTGCTGGCTTCGCTCATTGACACCCACGTGCTCCTCCCTATGGAGTACCTCGTTGAAATCCCCGATACACATCCACGGCAGTGGGGAAGACGACTTAATAAATTTGAGTGTGTCCCAAGTCTTGAACCTCTCTGAAACTTGAGCCTCCCCATACACACAAGTAAGGCGCCATGGTTCACCCTCAGAGAAAACCACAGCATCAATATGGTATTGTGAGTACGGTAAAATATCAATCTTTATTGAATTATTCCAAAAAATGCCCAAGCCGCCACTGCGACCCGAGATACTAACTGCAAAAGCTCGATCAAAACCTAAAGTATTTGCTAAACCTTCCACCTATTCGTGACCAATATGGGCTTGGGCTGCATAACCTCTGGGAAGGAAAGGAAAAGAGATGGACGGCCGAGCAAGCATCGTCCATCTCTCGTATGGCTAGGAACAGCCAACACATCCGAGTAGATCTAGGGTTTCATTACCTGTCAAGGGCTGCGGACAACCTGACGAAGGGCGTGACCGCGTGAGAGGTATGGCGTCCTTCGTTGCTGCCAGATGGCCTCTCGGAAGAGCATATTTCAGAGCCATCTTCCGGGATCTGGAGGTATAATTGCATCTGCATCGGCCTATTTTGATTCAGCTATCTAGTCCAAATAATGTTCACTAGATCGATCTATCGAAGTAATACTGTTATATAGATCTATCGGAGCAATACTATCATATTTTTCCTTTTAATTATATACAGTACTCCATCCTCTCCTGAAACAGGCATGCATCGCTGAGCCCGCTAGAATCATTCATTGCTGCACTCGAGATATTGTCCGACGACTTCTTTTTTATGGAGAAAGGGGAAACGGAACGGGAACGGGAAGGGGAACGGAACATGTAAGGGGAACGGAGGAAGAAGCCGTCGGTGCTGCTGTCAAGGCAACAGGAACGGCAGAAAAAGAATCTCCTGTTGATGATGACGAAGACTACAACCAGCAACACGACGACGACGCCAGTACAATCGACGACGATGACGCCAGTGACATCGACGACGACACCAGTGACACGGATTATCCAGACAGTGTTAAAATAGAGCGAAAATTCTTCTTTTCTACGCGCCGTGTGGAGCTGTTAGCTGTTCATCCCTTCTTTAACTTCGTGGGAAGTTTGTTTGCCTCTGACTTTGATGTTCGTACAGCATACTACTGCTCCTCCCAAAGAGGGGAAACTGACCGCAACGTTGATTCACAGGTATGCATTCACGTGATATATATATATACTCCCTCCGTCCAAAAATAAGTGTCTCAAGTTTGACAAAAAATGGATGTATCTATACATGAAACATGTCTAGATACCTTTACTTTTGAGCAAATTTGAGACACTTATTGTTGGACGGAGGGAGTATATTTTTTTTGTTTCTGGTATCTTCTTTCGAATCATTTATTTATGTTGGTGTTATATGAGCAGGGTAATCTGATACTCCACGCAGAAGGTGTGGCCCTTCAGGACAGCTTCTACATTGAAATCAAAATCCCGGGGGATGACAGTGCAAATGAAGATGAGCTTGGATACTACTCCTTCACGGTGCACCCGAATGCGTGCAACTATGTCATGACCCGCACCATCGTAACTTCACTCGGACGTAAAATATTTCTTACTTTCATTCCAATGGACACTGCGATACAGGCCGATGTGAAAGTAACCCTTGATCTCATATCTGGAAGAAGTGCCGCAAGCACCAGCGGCACCATCTACTATGTCTATGGTGAAATATCCGCACACCATCGATTCTACGCTCAAGAGAAAGTCGTGCTTTTTTCTCGTAGAGAAGAGGACAAAGCAGAGGTTATTAATGGGGAACTTCCGCTGTCACGAAGCTGGGCGGCTGTTCCAACTTGCTTGGAGCCTCTCGTGACAATCAAGTTGAACCTGCTCGTTCAAACTGATCATGATGGTGAGGGCCAAACCATATCTTTCCGAGGTGATATAGCCTTCTACTATGACGAGTATGAAAAGACAATCAGCAGTGGCGACCATGGTGAAGTTAAAGTACAGCTTTCATACTAGTGATCTCTGTGCAGAGAGAGACAAGGCGTTGTAAATTCAACTTTAGAGAGCAGTTGGATTTGTGTAATATTTATATGTTTTGACTAGCTTGTAGTAGTTCTCATTATCGTGATGTGCCTTCAGCTTGTAACGTCAACTGTCTTCTTAGAGGTGAGCATGGAAAGATCGTCATGAACTCTTCTTGTTTTCTGAATGCATTTGTTGGTTCTCAGATTTGGTAAATTGTTGGGTCTATAATTGATTGCGCAGTTAGTTCTGGTTTTGAATCAAAAGGTCGTTGGTGGCTTGGTGAGAATAAAACAAGCTGCTACTCACCATTCAACGATGGAAGATACTCCGCAAGGCTTCTCAATCGGAGCTTCTGGAACGATGTATGCTCTCATTCCACAAGAAGAAAAAAAACGGGAGGGAGGGAGGCTACACAAAAATGATAAATAGGAAAAACATTAAGTATTTGAAACCGTGCATTGTTCACCGATCAAGATATACACATTTGTCATTTTTTTCAGACAAAATATAACGAAAATTTCATTGAGATTTTACACAGTGGTAGACATCGACATTATTTTTAATGTTTATTCGAACTTCCTGCTGACTATGTGCATATTAATTATGCATGGTCGGATGTAATGTTTAACTCTTGGGTAATAAAATGCCCTTTAAAAAAATTACATAGGCATGGGGAAGATGGCTTCCCCTTGCTGTTGGTTCACTCCGATTTCAAGAACTTAATAGCGAGCTCCTGTGTGATATTGTTTTTCTTTAACTGAAGCTTGTATTTCCCCTAATTGGCTATGAAAATGTATCTCGGCTGCTACCTCCTTGTTTATCTGACCCACTAGCTAGCTTGCCTTGATTACATTACAAGCTAAAATATCACTAGCAAAAAACAACGAGTCCTTCGGCTTTAGTGGAACTGCCCAGACGCGGGCTCTCCCTCCCTCTAGGGTTCCCACCCAGCGCCGCCGCCGCCAAGCCCCTCCCCGCCGGCGTTCCCCCTCCTCCCTCTCCTCCCTCCCTCTCACCCCCGACCCCCGTGTCGTCCGCGCCAGGGCGGCTCGGGGGAGATCCGACAAGCGTTCGCGGAGATCGACGACAGGGAGCCGCCGGCTTCGACCGCGGTGGCGGCGGGCCCTTCGCCCTAAGGTGGCGGGGACCCTCGAGCTGGGCTGCAGAGCAAGTGGCTGAGGATGGACGCCGGGGCAGCGGCCCCGGGTCGGCTGTGGGCGGCGTCGGCGACCTTCGCGCAGGAGGTGCGCGGCGGCCCCGGGGCGCGGTGGTGTGGCGATGGTGTCCGGTGGCGAGCCGGCGGCCGGCGCCGCGCTGAGGCTTGAGGAGGAGACGGCTGTGGCGAGGGCGGTGCAGGAGGCCCCCGGCGGCGCTCCTGGTTCCTGTGGCGGCGCGGGCCCAGATGGGCCCGATGGGCTTCCAGGGCCGGTGAGTTCGGCGCGGCGGCGGCCTGTGGGTACCCAGCAGGCGGCGCTCTGCGGGGCTTCTGCAGGCGCTGGTCTGCGGCGTGGTGGTGCTGGCAGAGCGGGAGGGGGAAGAGGTGGTGGTGACGTGCTGTCGGCCGGCTGGCAGCGTGGCGAGATGCAGGTGCTGCGCGAAGTGCTGCGCCGGTGTCTTCAGCCTGGTGGTGCAGGGCTATCCCGACAGGGTGTGTTGGCCGGCGGCTTCGGCGCGTTCGGTGGTGGTTTGTGGGCGGCCGGTTCATGGTGGAGTGTATGTTGAGCATCACCGGAAGAAATTCTTGCTCCGGTTCCTGCCAGAGCTGACGGTGGTGACGCCCGTGGGTGTCGCGGACTTCCTTGGAAGCATTGTCATGTGTGGTGCTCACTCCTCCTCCTGCGGCCTTGACTCCGGAGGGAAACCTCGGATCTGGGATCAGGCGATGGAGGCGCTTTTGCGTCTCTTTCCTTCTTGGGGGCATCGGCTCGGAGTCGCCTAGGGGTTCGATGAAGGTGGCTGGTTGTCGGATAGCTGTGCAAGGTCCAAGTGTGCAGTTTGGCAAAGAGGATGCTTTGGGCGGAAGATGGGTCGCGGCTGGACTTTGGTAGTCGAGTCTCTCGCGTGTCCGATGGGTCCTTCTGCTCCGTTGTGTTGCTGTGAAGTCGGAGCTGCGGTGGAGGGTGTCCAGGCGGCGACGATGACCGGCCACCGGTGGCTTCGCAGAGTTCTCGATCGGCGCAGGTTCAGCATAATTCCCTTGTGAAGCTCGTCGTCAGATTCGGAGCTGTCTGTCCTTGGCGCGTGTGGCCAATTGTTGGCATAGGCCGGCATGGGCTCCGATGCTTATGTGAGGCTCCGTTTGGGAAGCTGCTGGTGAAGTCGGAGTCGCTGGCTCGCGGAGGAGTGATGACGATGAAACTTCGTGGCAACCTCGACACAGTCTCCTTGTGTGTTTGTGCTTCGTGTGGGTAGCCGGGTTGGCTGTGGTGGTGTGCCCAGTGTGGTCGTGTTCCATGACGACATTGGTGCATTGTACGGGTTTTCGGCCGGTTCCCCTGCAAATGAACCGGTCAATTCTCTTCTACTTTTTCAAATAAAATGAGGCAATGTTGCCCGTTTTGTTCCAAAAAAAAATAAAAAATATCACTAGCAGGAGTGTCCTTGATGCCTGGCTCTGATTGGTTAAGTACATTTTTATCCCCCGGCCCAGTGATAGCTATGCTTCCGTTGTTTGTATCAAAATAATCGGCTTGACGTGTTGTTGGTTACCACATCGATCGATCCATGTGTTACTAGTTCTTGTTTCTCTCGAAAAATAAAAATAAAATACTTGATCTTACTTCCCGAGAATACCTTGACAGAGGGTGATTACTATTTTTTTTGGTTAAGAAATAGATTTTTTCTTTCTCTTCATGGAAATGGTACAAACTAAATAAGCAACCTTAACGCAGGGCGTTTAAAGTATGCAAAGAGAATCCCACAAAGTCACAAGCAGTCGAATATACAATGTCTTGCTTAAACTAGGGAGCATATTCTAAACTACTACGTCTTGCAGATAACACCAATCGTCCATTCCAAGCAAAGACAGCACACGAAGATTTCTCAAAGCGACCGTGCGTAGGACGGTTTGACGACGATGATTAAGCACGAGGAGAGATCATCACATAGAGAGAAATTAGTGCGCCATTAGTGGCAAAACATTTTGGATTTTGTTGCGTCCTCGTGTCCAAAGATTCCAAGCGCAGAGAATGACAAAGAGGACGACCACTCATCAGCCATCACACCAACGCCAAAGCCTAGAAAATTATTATTACACGACGCACTATCTGCTTGTCATCTACCTCCAACTAGTGCTAGTGGTTATGAAATGAAATGGCTGCCTAGTTTAGGACTTGGCTGGCTATCTAGGTAGATGTTACTTAGCAGCTAATCGTCACATAGTGGCGGTGCTTGGCATGTGTGTCGCATGATGTAACTATCCACCATTGTTTGCACATAGTGCCACATTTGTATCCCCTCAATTTTGACCTTGCAGCAGATTTTATCAGCTTGAAAATATTCTCATATTTCACCCTTTAGTTGTGACATTCTTATCTTGTGCTATACTATTTGTCCTAGGCTACTTTTATCTAAATAATTGTCTAGTCTACCATGTTAGATCCACTTGTTACGATGACACATGGTGGCTAGCCAAGAAAAAACAACTTGTACAGTTGTACTATTATACCTCAGTGGTGTATCGTGTTATGTCCAATTTCATCTAATCTAGTCAAATTTTATGAAATTGTGTCAATTCTGTCGGAGCTGTGTGGCTAGTTTCACCATACTATGTCATATCGGGCACACCTCTTTCAGAGGTCATGTTTATTTTTTTCTTCTTTCTCATTTCTTAGCTCGTGCATCATTTATGTCTCAACTAACTCTTAACATTATGTCATTTATAAAAAATGTTTATTAGTTCTATTTAATAATTAATTAAGAGGCTTCACCAGGTCATTGATATGTATAATATCAAATACTAAATACGCTCATTGTGCGATCCACGAAAAGAAAAAAAAGGGTTGTTTTGATGATCATCAAAGAAAAAACTAGCTCCTCTCCGGTAAAAAATTATTCTAAAAATGCCGAACCTAAGCGTTGCATAAAAATTCGTACCGTGTATTTATGTTTACGAGCTAAAGTTCTAGCGCTTCAAAGTCAAAGTATATACTTTATTCAATACAAAGTTCTTTTTTTGTGGATCCACTATGAAAATGAAAAATATTTCTACATATCCGACCAAATCGATCAAGAATATCCCAATCTGATAAATCTGTCCAGGCGCTATGGGCTGTATCACATCGAGATGGCGATTCGTTTTCTGCCCAAATAAGATGGGCGGATTAGTCACTTCTGTCCTTCATCCTTTTGAAAGGAATGGAGCCACGGGCAGAAACAGTAAGAAATAAGGCTCTCTTCCATAAACATAGAATGCCACAAAGCCCATAGTTACAGTAAAATACAAAAGTTATCCGTATATTTTCTTTGTTGAGAAAATAGTGGCTTGGGCATGTGCCGGACTTTTTGACCTAGTTGTCATATCATCTTGTACATGAATCTACCTTGTGGGTTTGAGAGAAAAACAAAGCACCAAAAGACAAAAAAATAGCAGGAGTATTTGATAGCATCAGAAGATCACAAATAGGAGAGGTAAAAAGCGGACTGAATCTTATAAGACCTAGTAGCTATAGAAGAGGATTGTTCGTGTAATTCAGGATTAAGGAGAATAATTTATTTGCTACTTCCCCAATTGTCACCTTGTCGGGGGAGTATCCCCGGGTAGGGTCAAGGCTTGGCATAAGGTGGTGTTCGAAGTTGTGCCGAGGTACGGAAAGGGCTGACCTGTTTGGGCCTGGGAAGTTCCGAGCTTCATCTTGACCTGGAGATTACAGGCCGACCTATTTTGGCCCAGAGGGGTCCGAGGTATACTGTTGGCTAGGGCCGAGGTTCACAGTCCGAGCTATGTTCTGCCGACCTAACTACCTCAGTGCGGTGGTTTGTGTTGTGGGTGCGGGAGAAGCTGTGGGAAGGAAGTAAGATCCGACCTAGTAAAAGATATTAAGCGCAAGACCCAAGGTACTGCACGTCCGTGCCAAGCTAACCGAGGTGATGGGCTGTAGGTCGGGCAGGAGTCAATGCTCCTGTCACTTCCAGCCGGGTACTAGAGCGCCTGACACGGGAGCGTCTGTCAAGGAGCATGGCAGAGGCGTGCTCCGGGTTCGGCGGGCCTGCACGTCTCCGACCGCTGACCACGCGAGGTCTGGGAAAAGGCTACGAGGTAGCTCCGCCAGGCCACGTCCTGTCTCGGTCAGAGGGGACATGCTAGCTCTGCCGTTAGGCTACAGGAGATGGGCAAGCCACGTCTTGTCCCCGACCGAGGTACGGTGGTACGGTGGTGACCGTTGCAGAGGCATGGCAACAGTGTTCTGCGGGGGGCACGATGGTAACCCGGCTGGCCTATATAGTGGGCTTCACCCCCTCCTGCCTGAAGGATCCAAGATAAAAAGAGAGACCCCCCCCCCCCCCCGCGCGCTGGAGCTAGTTGATCAAGAGAGAAAGAGGAAGGAACCTCGGAACACCCCGGAAACACCTCGGATTCACCTCGGAGTGCCTTCTTCCTCCCGTTTAGCTCCATCTTCTACCTCAAGTTCTCACCATTGTATCATCATACAGCTCGAGGAGCAGCTTGTACTTGTCACTCTGAGCTATACACTGGCTAGGATAGTGCTGCAGTAGGGGTGTTACCTCCGCAAGAGGGCCCCGAAGCAGGGTACATCGTGGTGTGCTTTGTGTTCTTGCTTTCTTGTTACTTCGTTCGTGTTCTTGCGTGTTCTTGCGTGTGCACTTCTTGAGTGCATAAACCCTCCCCGGATTCCCCCAACGACCATTCGGCCCCATCTTAGCCATACCTATGGCATCTGCCGTGATCCCACCACGACAGTTGGCGCCCACCGTGGGGCAGATTGAGGCGTTGGAGGGAGTTTTCATCCGGACGGGCTCAGGCGAGCGTGTTCTTTCCGGGCTTGTCGCCAAGATCGGAGAGTTCACCTTCATCAGCGACAACGCGGGGTGTTTCGCCGGCAAGCCTTTCCCCGAGGACGGCTTCACCATGATGCTCGGCAGCTTCGTCACGTACGTTGCTGTCGAGGTTGTTCGCGAGTACCCGGAGCAGGTGCTCGTGGACGACGAAACTCCTCTCCTCGCGGCTTTAGGTCGGCGTATCACTCGCCCCGAGAGCTGCGTAGAGGTGATGGTGACAGGTCCGGTTGACGCCGCTGGCAAAGTAGATGCCAGCCAGTCCAAGGCAGCCGAGGTTGCTAAGGTGAGATCTGCAAAGCCCAGGCTAGAGAAGGACTTGCCTGGCACCCCAGAGCTGCGGGGCCGAGGTGCGACCCTGGTAGAGATAGTGGATACACTGGCAGACCCAGTAAATCCAGGAGTGGACATAGTAGTGACTGTGGCCGACCTAGAGGCAAAGCGTGTCCTGTTGCAGAAGGAGGCTGTAGCAATGATAACAGCTAGAGATGAGTTCAATAGAGATCTGCGCGAGTACAATGCAGCGAATGGCTTCACCCCGGTAGCGGTTGATACACATAGGGGAGCCGAGGTGCGGCAGAGAGGCAAGGGGCTCAACGATGAGATAAACAGGGAGGCTCGACCTACCACCTCGGCTAGGAGTGGGAGTCGCGTGTCAACTGGAAGGCCGGTGTATAGTTCCCCTGCTAAGAACCTCAGAGCTGCCGAGGCAGGCAGGGCCGAGCTATCCGGATTATCTGGAGATGCGTGGCGTGCGCAGCAGAAGCGAGTTAATGAGTTAGTACATGTGGCTAACCAGCAGAATGAGGCTCTCCGCAGAGCAAATGCCGGGGCTGGTGATTCAGAGATGGTTTATTCAGCTAGGCCAGTCAGTCAGGTGTCCAAGGGGCAAGCCTCGTCTCCACTCGTCGGAGGAGCCGATCGAGCCCGGAGTGTCACCTCGGGTCAGAACCAGCAGCTGCAGATGTATGATCCAGTCCTAGCAGCAAAGCAGAAGGTGGGCCAGGGCAATGCTAGCCGAGCTAAGGGAAACCCCGGCCCAGGCAATGCGAGCCGGGCTAAGGGTAACTCCGGTCAGGGAAATCAGAACGGCGGTCAAGCAGCATCGGCTGGCCGAGGTAAACCACCTCCGCCCCCGAGGTATCAGCAACAACCGCGGCAGCAGGGGCAATATCAGCGAGAGCCGGAGTATGTTCAGCAACCTCAGAACGTCGGTCAAGGCGATGACCGATATGATGATGGAGACTCGGCCATGGCACGAGCTGGATACCACAGAGTGGATGGGGCGTTGGGACCTCGGATAGGAGGTCGGATGTTAGCTCCAGGCGATGTCCGTAACAAGCTGGATAGACTCTACTTGTCTGAGCAACTGGAGGAGGAAGGCCCTCCTGGTCCGTCGTGTTTTGGACCTCGGATCATGAAGGAGCCACCACCACCAGTATCTCAGTTCCAGTTAGGTCGGAACACCAAGCCATACAATGGGAGCACCAAGCCACAAGATTGGCTGACAGATTATGTATCCTCGGTGCACATTGCGGGGGCAATCGCCGATGGGCGGTCCGGTATCTCCCGCACATGTTGGAAGGTCCAGCTCGGATCTGGCTGAACAATTTGCCGGAGTATAGTATCAACTCCTGGATAGACTTGGAGCTGGCGTTTAACAGCAACTTTGCTAGTACATACAAGAGGCCAAACCGACCTCAGCTCCTGGCGGCATGTAAGCAAGATGATCATGAAACTGACCGAGAATTCTTAACTCGGTGGAGCAATGTTCGGAATTCCTGTGAAGGAGTGGTAGAGGCCCAGGCCATTTCCTGGTTTGCAGATGGTTGTCGACATGGCAGCATGCTGTGGCAGAGGCTCCAGAGAGATATGCCGAGATCCCTAGCAGAAACAATCCGGGTTGCAGATTCTTATGCCCTGGGTGATCCGATGCAGCCAGCAGCAGAGGCAGGAGCACGTAACAGAAGGAGGGAGCCAATAAACAACCGGCTCGGACCAAGGGGTAATGACCGTCAGGAGTTCGGACAGAAGAGGAGGGAGCCGGACTATCGATACCAATCCAACCAAGTTGCAGCGGTGAACCCGGATCAGGCCGGAGCTGGAGGTGTCCAGAGGCCAAAAATCAATGGTCCGGCATTTAGTCCGAACCAGGAGCCACTCATGACCTATGAATCAATGATAGATGGTCCGTGCTGTTACCATACGACTGACCCGCGCAAGCCAGCCAACCATTCCTATCACTTGGCCGTTTGCGGTATGGTGTTTGGATATGGTGGGAGAGTTCAAACCAGCCCGAGGTAACATGACACACATATTGGTGATGGTGGACAATTCACCAAGTGGATCGAGGTGAAACCAATCCGGAAGTTGGATGGTCATTCAGCAGTGACTTTCTTGAAGGAGATTATTCTGCGATATGGCTACCCCCATAGCATTATCTCGGACAACGGCACTAACTTTGCTGTTGGAGAGTTCGCTCGGTTTTGCATGAACAAGGGAATCCGGCTGGACATAGCCTCGGTGGCACACCCGGAGTCTAATGGACAGGTGGAAAGATCAAATGCTCTAGTGTTGGCCGGCATCAAGGCTCGGCTCATTGAACCACTGCTGAAAACGCCGGGGTGTTGGATAGATGAGATACCAGCAGTACTGTGGGGTCTAAGGACCACGCCAAATCGATCGACTGGCTATACGCCATTTTTTATGGTCTATGGGGCAGAAGCTATGCTACCCACTGACATCGAATATGATGCGCCCAGAGTGGCAATGTACACTGAAGCCGAGGCAAAAGAGGCTCGGGAGGATGCAGTAGATCTGCTTGAGGAAGCGAGAGAATTGGCCTCATCTCGGTCAGCAATTTACCAGCAAGGTCTCCGACGTTATCATAGCCGGAGTATCAACCCTCGTGTGTTTCACGAGGGAGATTTGGTGCTGAGGTTGGTGCAGCGCAAGAAAGGCCGGCACAAGTTGTCACCTCCATGGGAGGGACCGTTCGTTGTGAGCCGAGCTCTGCTCAATGATTCCTACTATCTTATAGATGCGCAGGAACCAAGGGAAGATGGGCTGGACAACCCCGAGTCAGAGGTCAGGCGACCATGGAACGTAGCTCTACTCCGACCTTTCTACTCATGAAAGGCGCAATGTATGTACCTCGGTTAATCCTTAATAAAAATGTCGGCACTCCGAGGTTAAAGCTCGGGGACTGCCTCGCTCTTGTGCTTATGTTTTATCTCTGTTTGTCAGTTTCGTTCATATGCCGAACTATTTTGAACCTCGTCTCAAACTTCAAGTAATGTGTGCTATGAAACTAATCTTGTGACTCGACTGGCATCTGCCTAAAAGGTAGTCAAGAGCAAAGAGGAAAAAACGTGGGAGACATGAAAATGAACTCGGGGACTCGGTCCAAAATTATAGTTCGGCATGTGTCGTTTACTAACCCCTGTCTTTACCTTTCGTTTATGTCGGATGACTTTGAAACATACCTCGGAATTTACCAAGTACTGTATGCTATGAACAACAATCTTGTGACTCGACTGGCATCTGCCTAAAAGGTAGTCAAGAGCAAAGAATGCCAAACATAGTAAACACGAAAGTAAACTCGAGCAATCATTCAAAAGGATTCGACGTAAAGCTTAGAAAAGCATGGTTCGGATAAGCATGATAGTAACAGAGGTAGCAAAAGGAACTACTTAAGTTTGATTACATCTGCGTCCCGGCATACCGGGGATTTAATGAAGTTTTTTGGCCAAGCATAAGTTCAGGTCGAGGCATCAGGAATTACGTCGGCAGCAGCCGAGGTAGCCTGGGAGGTGCTGGCAACGTCGGCAGTAACCTCGGCACCAGTTGTGGAGAAGCCTCGGTTTCTGCTTCGCGGGTGTCACCATCGTCACCTTGCTCGGCTTCGACGTCGGATTCTGTTTCGTATTCATCCTCTTCTGGCTCGTCATCTTCGGCGTCGGAGTAGGTGTCTCCCTCGCTCAAGTTCTTGGTGTTGGCATATCCAGCGAAGAAGGCAGCCATCTTTTCGCGCCGCTGGATGAGAATTGGGTCCGTGGACCAGGGCGAGCCTCGGCGAAGAGTGTCCATCTTTTCGAGGTCGAGCTTCTCGCACCAAGTCATGATGAATTTGAGAGCGGCATCAGCTCCAGCGCGAGCCGAAGATGAGCGCCACTCTCGAAGTCTTTGTTCGGCTTCACGAAGCTTGGCGGCGAGCTCAGGCGTAGTATTGGGAGCATCGGCAAGAGGCCACAAGGCTCGGAAAGCAGACACACCTGCATCGAGGAGTTCGGACCCAATGGTTTTCAAGGGATGGATCCGAGCTTTGATGGCCACGATGTGGTCCTCAATGGTCCAGGCGGGGTTCGTCTCGCTACGCCTCTTCCTGTGCTGATCAGTGATATTGCGAGCCGAATTTGGGTGTAGGTGAAGTGCTCTGCAGAAGGATAGCCTGTTAATAATGAAAGAAACAGTTCGGCAAAGAGCCAGTACTGTTGAGGACAAAGCAAGGATAAGGGGGGCAAGAAGCTTACCGTCCATTTCTTTGTTGATGCGTTCCAGCGTCGGGAGGAGCTGGTTAACCGAAGCTTGAAGGGCTTCATAAGCCTCGGTGGCCGAGGTGGCGCGGGCCTCGGCTAACTGGAGCGCATTCTCATGTTCCTTGGCGGCATCCTCCCGAAGTTTCTTCTCTGTTTCAACAACACTGGCCTTTTCCGCCTGCAGCTGCTCTTTTCCGACGTCCGCAGCTCAGTGATGCGCTTCAGTTCCTTTACCAGACGAGCTACTTCGGCTTTCTCTTGTTGGAGCTTTCGTCCAAAGAGTTCTTTTCTGCAAGGACGGCCTTGTGCTCGTCGTGGAGTTTCTTGTGGTCAAACAAGGGTGTGAAGATGTCCGTGCGGACGTTCATAGTATTCTGCAAGGAAGAAAAACATAGCTCGGTTAGAAAGGCTATACCTCGACAAGAGTCTCGGGGACTCGGAGTCAAATCATTGGGAAAATGTTGCCGGGGTATGCCTCGACAGGAGTCTCGGGGACTCGTACCCGAGGTGCATGATAAAGTAAGGTAAAATGGTTTGGATACGTCGGATGAAAATTGAAAGTTGAGATTCAAGCCAAACAATTTTAACTCCGGCGGAGCGTCAATAGTTTACCTCGAATCTCGGGGACTGGGAATGGTGGATATTAGATGAGATACTGCATGAAAGTAAAGAGAATAGGACTTACGTCGATGTTTTGAGCAGCACGCAGGGCAGCGACTTGTAGGTCGTGACGCTTCGGCCGCAGGCGCTGTTTCCCGCAGGGTGCTCACCACCGGAGCAGCTAGGGAGGCCGAGGAGACCTCGTCTGCAGAATTCCAGTCTGCATTGTAGTGTTCCAAGGAGCCGAGGCTCTGGTCACTGTCAGTGCGCAGAGGAGGATATCCCCACGGTCCGCCCTGCTCGATGCCCCTAACCGAGGCCTCCAAGGCAAGCAGCCTCGGAGCTTGAAGCAGGCCGGTTATCCAGTATAAGAGATGTCCTCCGAGCATATTCGTCGGCCGGAGGAGCAGTCTCATCAACGGGTGCGGCAAATGGAGGAATTCGGCGTGTCACCGGGGAGGAGACCTCGGTGCATCCTTGAAGGAGAAGAGATAGTCAGGGTGCCAGACCCAGATGTTGGTTTGGGGGTGACCTTAGACTTCACCGTCTCTTTCTCTTTCTCCTTGCCTTTCTCCAACGGCAAGGTAGTCTGGCGAACTGGTTTTTGGGGCTGCTGCTTGGGCTGCTGCTTGGGCTGTTGCTTCTGCTGAAGCTTCTGCTGTTGCTGTTGTTGGTTGCGGGCAGTCTGGCTGCGGGGGGAGAGTCGAGGCTCCGGCAAGGCGGTAGCCGGAGTTCTGGCGCGATTGGTCCCCGCATCCGTTTGAGGACGCGGAGAAGTCTGACCTCGGGTGGGGGCAGATTTCTCCAAGGCCGGGCCAGACCTCGGTGGAGGAGATACGGGGCGAGAGTTCGTCGGGGTGGTCGTGGCTTCAGAGGCACCAACGGGTGCAGTCATGGAGGATACCTCCTGATCCACTCTATGGGGTCACTGCAACGAAGGAAGATGGTCAAGTGTTAGTACCGAGGTGATAAGTTTAAGCAACAAACTTGTTGGCTATAGAAGCAAAGCATTACCCATCCGAAGTAGGAAACTTCTTGCCCCCTCGGGCATGAGGAGGATTTCCGGACTTCTTCAGCCGACGTCTCTTGACCGGAGCCGCAGTGGGTCCGGAGGCTCCAGTGGCGGATGGTTCGGCGGCCGAAGTTGCGGCACCAGCGCGTTTCCGGCTGGTTGCTGGAGTAAAGTTCGGAAGGTGAGGAAGGCAGGAGATAGGTACCGCGTTTATTGGTTCCATGACGAGAAATCCCTCCTCGTCATCCGAAATCTCTTGAACTGAAGCTTGTGCTTGAGGCTTACCCGCGGTGGTGACGCGGGCCGAGGCAATGGGCATGTAATCCTCGTTGTCAGGGTCCTCGTTGGATGGTGGGTCCTCGACAGGAAGATCCTTGCCGAAGTGGTCCGCAGGATGGACTCCATCCTCGGCGGTCTGGCGGGAGAACAGCTATATGGCAGACATATGAAAAGGAGTTAGGAAGAAATGGTCAAGATGAACGTCGGTAGCAAGACCTCGGTGGTAAAGGAGTACCGAAGAAAACGTCGGAACAGCGTACCTGTTTTGGTGGCTTGGTCCTGTAGTGGGGTTCCCTTCCCCATGTCCAAGCGTCAGGATCTTGGACTTGGTGATAGCTCGGACTCGCCGAGCTACAGCGGCGTTGTCCAGTGCAACGTGCGTATGGCGGGTTGGATCATAAAGACCGCTCATGTGGCAGATCTTGTGAGTCCTCGCCTGGAGAGGGGAGACCCTGCGCTTCACGAATGTGCAGGCCAGATCGTCAGCCGTCAGGACTTTCCCGTCGTTCGCAGGGTCCTCCGGGTCCTGCCATTTCGCAACATACCCATGGATGGACTTGATTTCGCTGGTGAGAGGGGGAGTGTAGTCCCAGTTGAGCGGTTCTGTAGGAGGGCTGAGGTTAAACGCCGGCAGATTGAGGAAGTCCTCTTCGCCGGAGTTCTTCACGTAAAACCACGTCCGGAGCCACTTGCGAACGGTGTCCGGAGTAGCGATACGTGGGAAGATGGAGTTTCGGCGAGGAGCTACGATGGCTGCTCCGCAGGCGGTTAGTAGCTTGGGCAGATCCTTGTTTTTCGGATCCGGGATCACTTGCCGCTTAAGTTGGAAGTAGCGAGAAAAGAGGTCTACCGTGGCTTTGAGGCCGAGGTATCCCTCAGAGAAGGAAACGATGCAGGAGAGAGTGGTGATGGCGTTGGCGGGGAGGTGATGAACCTGGAGTCGAACTTGTCGAGGAAGCTCCGGAAGAAATCACTAACGGGCAGTCCGAAGCCGCGCTGGAAGTGCGCGACGAAGACCACCCGTTCCCCTTCCTTGACTTGAGGCTCGAGTTCGCCCTCTGGCAGGCGACACTCTACCCCGGCGGGAATCCGCCGAGTCGCCCTGAGCCACTGGATTTCGTCCGGAGTTACATCCGAACCTTCCCAGCCGGCTCGTTCTCCGACCTCCAGTTCGAGGTCTGGAACCTCGGTTTGTTCCGAAGTCTCAGGAGGAGACATCTCGGCAGAATCAATCTGCAGAAGAATGCACAGAAGTTTAGCAAAGGAAAAAGAATCTGGAATCTAAGGCTATATCTGGCTAACTCAGGAGGAGTTGGACGGCTATCTTGTATATAGAGGCATATCTATGCTAGGCGAGCATCATCCGAGGTATGAAACTCACTACCCAAAAAAGTATGCAAGTAAGATCTACCGGAGGAGGTAAATAGAGTTTTATTCAAGAACATATGAAGAACCAAGCGCAAAGAGGAAGAAACCTAGGGCAATGCCTAGGGTATCAGAAAGGGAGTACATACCGTGAAAACGAGGTGCTGAAGGGCGGCGCCGGTGACGCGGTCGCAGCGGCGACGAAGGAGCTGCTCGTCGGCGGCGGCGGGAACGCGTTTCTTCTCAACCGGAAGCGGCGGCACTGGTGGCGATGGAGGCGAGAGGGCGAGTGAAGGAGGAAGAAGATGGCGAAGTTACCCGTGGGGCCCTACTTATAGCCGCGCGCGGTAACTGCCCGCATTAACTGCGCCACTACCGCGCGGTTATCGGGAGGCGCGGGATCGTGTGCGAGTGGGCGCACGGTTACGCGGTCTGCGGCCGCACGATCGGCCACATCGTGGGCCGCAGAGTGGCAACCGCCCACCCCGGATTTCCTGCGCTGGTCAGCACAAGAATCGAGGGGTCGTGGGCGGTCAAGTACTTGAGTGCGCAGGTGCGCTGTTCGGTGGGTCCGGCTGACGAGGGCGGCGTGTGGTCAGAATCTGCTTGGCAGAGGTCCGGATTCCGAAGCCCGGGCAGAGATTCTTCGCCACGTACCTCGGAAAATCTTGAGGCAAGATGGTGCTGAGTCAGATAGCTCGGAGAGTTCAGTTCGCATATCTACCTCGGATTGGATGGTGGTGTATGGGAGGTACCTCGGCGTGACTATGTTGGAGGTCGGTTTAGGAGGTGGTGTAATGCTTGTTTTGAACCTGCTACGGCCCTCCTTCCGAGGTCGTAGGACCGCACCAGCTTCGGGGACTAATGTCGGGGGAGTATCCCCGGGTAGGGTCAAGGCTTGGCATAAGGTGGTGTTCGAAGTTGTGCCGAGGTACGGAAAGGGCCGACCTGTTTGGGCCTGGGAAGGTCCGAGCTTCATCTTGACCTGGAGATACAGGCCGACCTATTTTGGCCCAGAGGGGTCCGAGGTATACTGTTGGCCAGGGCCGAGGTTCACTGTCCGAGCTATGTTCTGCCGACCTAACTACCTCAGTGCGGTGGTTTGTGTTGTGGGTGCAGGAGAAGCTGTGGGAAGGAAGTAAGATCCGACCTAGTAAAAGATATTAAGCGCAAGACCCAAGGTACGCACGTCCGTGCCGAGCTAACCGAGGTGATGGGCTGTAGGTCGGGCAGGAGTCAATGCTCCTGTCACTTCCAGCCGGGTACTAGAGCGCCTGACACGGGAGCGTCTGTCAAGGAGCATGGCAGAGGCGTGCTCCGGGTTCGGCGGGCCTGCACGTCTCCGACCGCTGACCACGCGAGGTCTGGGAAAAGGCTACGAGGTAGCTCTGCCAGGCCACGTCCTGTCTCGGTCAGAGGGGACATGCTAGCTCTGCCGTTAGGCTACAGGAGATGGGCAAGCCACGTCTTGTCCCCGACCGAGGTACGGTGGTACGGTGGTGACCGTTGCAGAGGCATGGCAACAGTGTTCTGCGAGGGGCACAATGGTAACCCGGCTGGCCTATATAGTGGGCTTCACCCCCTCCTGCCTGAAGGATCCAAGATAAAGAGAGACCCCCCCCCGCGCTGGAGCTAGTTGATCAAGAGAGAAAGAGGAAGGAAGCTCGGAACACCCGGAAACACCTCGGATTCAGCTCGGAGTGCCTTCTTCCTCCCGTTTAGCTCCATCTTTACCTCAAGTTCTCACCATTGTATCATCATACAGCTCGAGGAGCAGCTTGTACTTGTCACTCTGAGCTATACACTGGCTAGGATAGTGCTGCAGTAGGGGTGTTACCTCCGCAAGAGGGCCCCGAAGCAGGGTACATCGTGGTGTGCTTTGTGTTCTTGCTTTCTTGGTTCTTCGTTCGTGTTCTTGCGTGTTCTTGCGTGTGCACTTCTTGAGTGCATAAACCCTCCCCGGATTCCCCCAACGACCATTCGGCCCCATCTTAGCCATACCTATGGCATCTGCCGTGATCCCACCACGACACACCTGCTGCCCATTGAATGCACTGGTCGTCTGATGCGAGATATACAACTTGCTCTATTAAGAAAAAGTAATCAAGGAAATATCTAAAACCTATGGCACCGAATGATGTAACCATTGTTTTCCCGTTCTTCCTAGGAACTTTAGACAATGTACAAATAAGATTATGCACTGGCAAATGGTGCAAAATTTTCTCACATAAAAAGTCAACCTTATTAACCTACTCTTCCATAGTCTAAAAAATAATACAGTGTGCAGTCTTATGTTAACTAGTAGAATCAAGTTTCAACGGAATAATATTAGATGCAATGCTCATTTGGGTAAAAAAAATCGTGTGATACAACCAGCATTACAATTTGTCACAAATGAAAAAAAAAACAATTTTGAGGTTTGAGCATAACTTTGACCATGAAATTAGCAAACAAAAATGATTTTTTTCACATATATTAAACCGTTGGAAACTTCTACCAAATATTAATGCGATGGTATACTCTCTATGACATAAAATTTATATTCCTTTTTATATGTTCAATCAATGATCAAATTTGGGCTGACAATCCGAGAGGGCATGAAAATCTCAACCACAGGGAGTAGAAGAAAATGTCTACTCGGTTCATAAATACTTCCAACCAATTTATACCATCACCTGCATTTTACCGGCTCTAATACATTTCGCATGCATCCAAAAACATCACTTGCATAGCTGCATGCAAACCAACAAAAATCTGACTAGGAAATGTCAAATGAAAGGGAGATGTGGCAAAAAGAAATACCACCCAAGATTGTCCTCGAGTACTCCAACCAAGTACCCCAAGCATAATAACCCAACATCCAGAGGGCTTAACAGCTTAATCCACACGCTTTGTTCCAAAGTCCAATACTAGTCTTTGGGGAATTGCCACAGGAGAGAGAAGGTGTGAAAGAGAGTGGTAGAGAGAGAGAGAGAGGTGGAGAGAGAAAGGGAGAGGGGCCCGGAGACCCTGACCAGTGCCAAGAACAAGAGATCAGAGAGGCCAGGCAAGAATCCAACCCGAATCCCCTCCAAAAACCCACCGGTCGAGTCTCCCCATCCCCATCTCCATCTCCAAGAACAAGAACAAGAGAGCATCTTCCCAGAGCTGAGCACGAGGGAGTAACGGGAGCTCAGAAAGGGAAAAAAGGTACCTTTGGAAGACCCTCTCGATACGCTGATCACAGGCCGAGAGCCGTCTCCAATCCCTGAAAAGAGCAAAGCGGAACGAGATTTATTCGATCCGCGCTCGATTCTTCTTCTTTTTCTGTTGCAAATATTATTTTTTCACTTTTCCTTTCTTTAACTGTTATACTGCTCTTCGCGTTCTTGAGAAGTTCTGCACCGAGGGAGCAAGAACGAGAAGGGGATGGATCCGGTGCTGCTGGACAGCATCATCGCGCGGCTGCTGGAGGTGAGGACCCTCAAGCCGGGGAAGAACGCGCAGCTGTCCGAGTCGGAGATCAAGCAGCTCTGCGCCGCCTCCAAGGAGATCTTCCTCTCGCAGCCCAACCTCCTGGAGCTCGAGGCCCCCATCAAAATCTGCGGTAATCTCTCCCGATTTACCCTTTTGTTTCTCGGTGATCTCGGGTATCGGTTCCGCTGGTCAACGCGTAGTAGGTGGCTGGGTTTGTTGATTTTTTTTTCTCGCGATCTCTTGATTGATGAGCCGGATGTGGACTGTAATAAAGATTTCTTATATAGCTGTTCCTACTTCCTAGTGATGATTCAGTATAATTAGAATGGAACCTCTCTCTGAATCTTTTGACTGCATGGGCTGAAGCGATGGCCAATATTTGGCGAGTAGTTTGCAAGGTTTTAATGGAATGTGTACTGAGACACCGAATGATTTTTCGGTGCGTCATTGTATCATTAGTAGAGTTTATGATTAACTGTAGGGTGGAAAATTAGGATCCCTCAACCTGTATATAAGATTATTGGATGGTCGTAGCTTATTGTCGAAGTGTTCAGTTTAGGACGAACAACTGATATAATTGCAGGTTTAATTTCCGTGCAGAACACAACTTACCATGGTTGTGTAGTGCAGGTCTATATGTCGTTTTAGTTAGCTTTATAGTGGTATGACACTATACTTCATAGCAGAGTACAATCTTCCCGGTAGAACAGATTTAAATAAAAAAAATATATCAGTAGCAGCTTCTGTAAGTTTCTTATCTTCTGAATCTGAATGTTAATTTAGAGAACCTTGAGCAGCTTCCACAAAGCTCCATACTAAAATGTTTATCTTGCATAAATTCTTCTGATCAGGTGATGTCCATGGTCAATATTCTGATCTCCTGAGGCTCTTTGAATATGGTGGATATCCTCCTCAGTCCAATTATCTTTTCTTGGGTGATTATGTGGACCGGGGAAAACAAAGCCTTGAGACAATATGCCTTCTTTTGGCTTACAAGGTCAAATACCCGGAGAACTTCTTTCTTCTAAGAGGCAACCATGAATGCGCATCAGTAAACCGCATATATGGGTTTTATGATGAGTGCAAGCGCAGATTCAGTGTAAAACTCTGGAAAACATTTACGGACTGTTTTAACTGCTTACCGGTATCAGCATTGATAGATGAAAAGATTCTGTGTATGCATGGGGTCTTTCTCCAGAGTTGAACAAGCTGGATCAAATACTCAACCTCAATCGCCCCACAGATGTGCCTGATACTGGGTTACTTTGTGATCTTCTTTGGTCTGATCCTTCCAATGAAGCGCAAGGGTGGGCTATGAATGATCGAGGTGTCTCATATACATTTGGGCCTGATAAAGTCTCTGAATTTCTTGAGAAGCATGATTTAGACCTCATTTGCCGAGCCCATCAGGTGCAGTATGCTCAGAAACTATCAAACTACCCATCGTATTATTTTTCCTTGTCAAAGTGACTCGATTAATTAGTTAATTTCTCCTTGTTGGAATTCAGGTTGTTGAGGATGGATATGAGTTCTTTGCTGATCGTCAGCTTGTAACAATATTTTCGGCGCCTAATTACTGTGGAGAATTTGATAATGCCGGTGCAATGATGAGTGTAGATGAGACGCTGATGTGCTCCTTTCAAATACTCAAACCTGCAAGGAAAATGTTAGGTGGTTCAACTAATACCAAATCTGGCTTCAAGGTATGCATGGCTAACAAGGGAAAAGTTGTTATTTTTTGCCCTATGCAAGTATACATATATGCAGCATGGTGCTTTCCTACCGTTTCCCTTCCAAAAATGTTGTTGAGCCCCTCTGCTATATCGACATTGTTATTATGTACAATTATATCATTTTGTCGTCTCTTAACCTGCAAAATGATCTAAAGTGATAACATGAAGCTGCTAATGGAGCTATTCACTGCAGAACTTTGCACCTATTTTCTGTGCATAATTAGAACAACAATTCTTTGACCACCAGAATCAAGAACTGCAGTTAATCGATATATTTTATGTCTTTCAGTGTACGCAATAGTATCAGTCCACTCTAAAGTTCTACCTGCGATTCCCGGACCATTTTTGGTGAAAAAGAAATCCCAGAACACTTGTTTCCGTTTTTCTTGTGCACTTTAAGGCTTCTTGGGTTCTCATACTAAGACTGTTAGGCTTAATAATACCGCCATGTGTTAGTTATGCTTATGAGCTTATCACCTGCAGGCTGCAGCTACCTACTCCCTCCGTCCCATAATATAAGATGTTTTGGCAAGCTAAAACAACTTGCCAAAACTTCTTATACTGTGGGACGAAGAGAGTACTTTATTAACAAATGATTCATGATTACATCCTCATTATTATCCTATTGACATAGGCATGCATTGACTTACCAATCACGATCAGATGACTAGTTATTAGCCTTGACTATTGAAATTCATGCATACAACATTCTGCTGTGGCACAGTAATGTATTATGTACTTTTAAAGGATTTTCTAATGTATTGATTGTGGTCATGTGAAAGGACATGTTGAATTGCATAATCCATCAATTTGCTTTAGAATACTTACAGGCATACTTCGATTTCGTGTTCTATGCCATGGCAGTGTATGTTATAATCATCGCGGGCATACTTGTTATACGTTGACCTTGCATGACAGTTTCAACCTGTATCTGGTGTTACGCTTAGGCTCTACCCTTGTTAGAGTAAATATCAAGGAACTCCAATCTTTGGGGCACTAGTCACACAAAACCCCAACTTTTGGTATTTTTATCATATAACCACGACTTGTGGGGTAAGATGTATCCAAACAACTCATGTCCTCTTTTAAATTGAACTAATCACTAAAACTAACAGGCATGTCCCAAAGATTTTGGGTTCCTCGATCTTGACTTTTTTTTACCATGACACTATTATCTTTGTCCTACCTTGTTTTGTTACCCACTAAGTATGTGTGTGGCAGCATCAGAAGAAACATAGGACAGATGGCTAGGTAAAGGGAATGGTCAATTAATCTTGTGATGATAAATCATATATACGAATTGTAAGGAAAGTAGATATTTATGTGCTTTAATGGAGAACACATCCATACGTACAGGATTTTCACATAAGAACGAGAAACATCCGTGGCGCTTGCGTGTTCCTAGCCATGGGGATCTAGCTATAGGCCTGGACTAAGTGAAAAAGATAATTTTGACATGACACTGCTTGTACCAAAATAATCATGAATTGACCACTGGTTGTTATATGATACTCTAGTGATGCCAGTACCAAAATGCAACTAACCTTCAATTATTTGCTTTCTTCTTCTTCCATCTTTGACCAGTCATTGAGAGGGTGGTGACGGTGGTAATGGTGTGATTGGTGAGCAAGCGGTGAAGCTGATCTGCAAGGCACATACCTCGAGTGAGCGGCTGCGACTAACTGGCATTCTGGCCTACCACCTCGTCCGTCCTCGGAACAAGAACGCAGATGTGTACAACTCTCTCGTGGATGGAACTGTACATCGTTCATGTCGGATTAATACTCTTGTAATGTATTATTTTTTTCCTACCGTGCGAATCTCTTGTCGTACGAGAAGATGATGTGAATGAAACTGTTCCCCCCTTTCCCCCCTATAAGTTCGAAAGATTCGATTCAGATGGGCGTCTGCCAATAAAACAGCTAATAGAGTCCTGAGTGCTGGCAGAGGATCTTGACAGGGAGCAGCAATACCTTCGGTTTGCAAACCTCCTCGACTGAATTTCAGCTCGTTCTCATGATTCTAGCTTTGCCTAATAATCTGCGTACAATGTTTTACCGTCTGCTGTTATTTTGCGTATTTCTTGTTCAACTGAACCGGGTTGGTCTAAATGTATCCGGCATATTAGTGGCTAGAATTGAAGTTTTATCCGTTGGATGACATTGTGAATCCTTATTCAAGATAATGTCTTCAGAGCATCTCTTTCTGTTCTTCGAGAATCCAGGTTGATAACTGGCGATGACGAAAAGAGGAGACGACATGTCAGAATAGGTTGTATCAAAAAGATGATCAGAGTGGATGATGGATTTGATCCATCCGAAGAATTTTGCTGCCAAGTCTTCTTGTAAATAGAGGCGGAGAAACGTTAGAGAAAATGACCGCATCAGAATAGGTTCTGTCTAAAAGATTATTGGAGTAGATGATAGATTTGATCCGTTGGAACAGTTTGTCCTATCAAGTCTTTTTCTTACAAATAGAGGCAGAGAAATGTTGGAGAAAATGATTACAGGGCCTTAGAATCTGATTCGCCAATGCCACAGGCCTCACACGTCTGAGAGACAGGATAAAATGTCAAATGGGATTCTACCAGGCCTAGTAAAGTGCCACATCCACATCATAGGAAGAAGAAGAAACAAGAATCATTTTCTACTCAGTCTCACAACTCAGGACAATTTTTTTCCTAAGGCCCTCTTTGCTTCGCAGGATTTCAGAAACATTTAGAAACACATGATTGCAACAATCCTAATGTATTACATTACAGAAAAAACGATGGCTTCTTACTAAGAGGTTTTTTAGTGTACGTTGTATTTTCTATGAATTAGAATGCAAATGATTCCATTGGAAAAGTTCTTATGGGGTTTTTAATTTTACAAATTAAACGACGGAAAAACTCCAAAGGATTCCGATCTTCCAAAATTCCTATAAAAATCCTTTGAATCCAAGAGAGCGTGAAGCTCTTTATTTCACTGGACTCTGATAGTATGGAAAAAGGATAAAACACATATTCATCGATGAGGTTGGAGTCCAAAGAAATCTTCCTACTAAAGATAGATCAATCAAACAATGAACATAATGACAATCGGTAGGGATTAGAGTTCTCAAAAATCCTTGGAGTCAAGGGATACACTGAGACCTTGGACTCGTCTTCTCCCCCGCTACAGTAAAAGGAGAAGCGATTTGTGAAATCGCCCGGTCAATCCACCTCACCGGCGGCGGCTCGCTGGTTCCCCTGCCCTCCGCCGGCCGCTCCGGCGGCGGGAGGGTGGGGGAACCCCGGATCTCGTCTTGTGTACAGGTAGGCTTGGTTTGGCTCGTCCCTGGCGGCGTTGGTGAGGCGGCGCGGTCGGGGGTTTCTTTGCAGGTGGAGGTCATCCTCGTCGGTGGCGCGGCTCAGTGGAGCTCCGCCGCGGATCTTCCACCACCATCATGCTCGCAGCTCCTGGGAGCTGTGCTGTGTGATTTCCCTTCGCCGGTGGCCGGGATGCGGCGGCGCCGGATGTGTTGCTGTTTGGAAGCTGAAGATCTGGAGAACCATGGCGATGGCGGTCGAGCTGCAGGGTGGAGACCCTCTGGGTTCGAGGTTCGTCGACTTCCCGTCCGTAGAAGGGCTCCGTCTGCTCCAAGGCTTGGGAGGAGTTGCGGCGGCGCGCCGGCGGCACGCTCTGTTGTTCGTCAACGGCATCGGGTTCTAGCTGGACTTTGTTGTAATTTCGTGTTTGTTCTGGACCTCCTTGTAAGGACTGTGGTTTAATTTATCTTCACTTCCCCGCAAAAAAAAAAGGAGGCAAATGTCCCTTGTTTTGTCTTGTGTTGGAGCAGTGTAGACTAACGAGCCTAACATTTTCAACCACATCCATGTAATTGTCAACAAAACCAGGGCTAGTTTGGGAGCTCAGTTTGTTTAAAACCACAGTATTCTAAAACCAAAGTATTGAAGTGCCTGCCAAAGGAATACTGCAGTTTTCTACAATACTTCAGTTTAGGAAACAAAAAAGTGGTCCGGAGTGAAGTTTCCAATATGGCAAAAAAATGCAGTTTTGCACGATACTTCAGTTTACAAAACCACAGTATTCATCTGAGTGTCTGACCCAAACGCATTGAAGTATTCAATACTTCAATATTTATAGAAACTGAAGTATTTACAGAATACTTCAAAATAACAGAGCTCCCAAATGGGCCCTGAACCTTTTTCAGATCTAAGAGTGTTTGCATCAATCTCTCTTTTTATGACCGTGACAAAGCTGAATCCGTGTATGTATACTAAAGTACATTACATACCACTCCTGTGCACGTCAATAGCAAGAACCAAGAACAACGACAATATGCCGCGTCCGAATAGGTTTTGTCAAAAAGATGATCAGGGTGGATAATGGATATTATCTGTCAGGAAGAAATCCTTCGTGAAAGTCCTTTTCATGTAAAAAGAGGCTGAGAAATGTTGGGCAAGAAGAATCTGATTCTCCATTACCACCCAGAGGTAGAGAGACAGGATGCAATGTCAAATGGTACTCTTATTAAACCGGATAAAGAGCAAAGACTATAAAGGCACGTCATAGGAAGAAGAAACAATAACGATTTTCCTCTCACATACAAAGATATATACAATGTCATCGATACAAACATCAGACTTCCCGAGGCTCGCAGGACCACGAGAACGCGTAAACGGAAAAGCCTAGGTTTACAATGTCATGAATTGATCTTTCTCCTCTCCCACCGCTCGCTTGTTTTGAGAGTCGTCTCCATCTTTCCAACCTCCTCGCCGGCTCGCTCCCCGCTCCTCTCCGGCGGCTTCGCTGCTCGGCGTGGGCATGGATGCGTGGCTCGGTATGTAAATAGTAGATTTAGGTTTTGTTTAGCCTCTGTGCTTGCGTTCGCCTGTATGGCGTCTTTCTCCCTCCTCGGCTGGATGCCGGCGACTCGCAGCGACGCCGGATCCAGTCCTCTTCTCTATTGCAGGTCGGATCCATGGAGGATTCCTTGCAAGATTGAAGATGGACAGGGCCGATTCAATAAGCTCGCTCGCCGTACCTCCTGCTCTGCAGATCGAGAGAAGAAGTGGTGCCGTATTCCTCTGGCCAGCCATGGTGGCGAGGAGGGGAGGAGGTGTTGCTGTTCTTCTTCAACATCAGCGGAGTGGCTTCTGCTGCGCCCTGGAGCTCCTCACGCGGTGGATTTATTCGCCGCCGCGATCTATGGCCATGATGGTGGCCGAACTTCAACCTCCACAATGGAGGCCATCTCGATCCAGCGCCAGTGCTCGGCGGCTTGCTGCAACCAAGTAGTTCGTCCCAGATGCGTCAAGCTTGCTGGCGTTTGGGTTCGCTCGCCGGAAGGGAGAGACCGAGCGCTATGTGCTCTGATGATCTCGGTGTTCATCGCATCTGGAGATCGCCGACGTTGGGTGGCAGAGGTTCCCTAGGACCTAATTGCTTTTCTTCTTTTAGTTCTAGGGTTCTTGGTGCTTTTTGTAAATGTTCTGGCCCTTTCTTCGAATTCCAGGTCTTTTAGGGCAATAGACGAAAATGACCTAGATGTAATTTGTACCTGCCACGTGGTTAAATGATAATGCAGCAGCGGGGTCTCTGGACCCCTCCCCCTGTACAAAAAAAAAAATACAATGTCATGAATCCAATGGGACTCTTAACCTTCCTTGGAAGTGGTTAGACGCGAAGGAAAGTTCCGTAGTGCAAAAATATCCACTTGATGAAAATCTGTAGGGATTGCATCTCTCAACTATCCTTTTTTAGTCAAGGAGGCAAATGTCCTTTGATTTGCCTCCTTGGCCTAACATTTCGCACCCTATCCATGTAATTGTCAACAAAAGCTAAGAATGTGCTTTGCATCCCCCTCTTCTTTCTGGACAGTGACAAAGTACATTTCATACCACTCCTGTGCACATCAACAGCAAGAACCAAGAACAACAAGACAAGATCTAAGCTGATTTACTATCTCTACGTGTGCACATTAGTAGTAGTAACACTCATCTGTTGTTAGCATCATCAAAGCAAACTATACCGGCGTTGAAAGCTCCGGCGATCAATCGGTTATGGCGCTCGACATCAGCTAGAATCGCAGATCCGGCGAGCAATTGAGCAATTGGCGATGGAGCTCGACGGCAGCAGGCAGGTGAACTGAATTCACCTGGGAACCATGGAGACGGAGATGTCGGTGGGGACGCGGAACTTGTCGGCCCAGTCCTGCGCCTCCAGGAAGAGCTTGGAGACCTTGGCGGCGACCCAGGACATCTCCGCCGGGCGGCGGGGTCCTTGGCCACGCACCGCAGCGCCACCGCGGTGAGCGTCTCCGCTGCCTCGACGGGGAAGGAGTCCTTGAGCCTCCGGTCCACCCACCGCCGCATCCCCTCCCCGCCGCCCGCCGCGACCTCCGCGGTTTCGATCAGCGACGTCCGCTCGTACTCCCCGGTGGCCCTGCTGTTCTCGTACCGCACGGGCTCCTCCCCGGACAGCAGCTCCAGCAGCAGCACGCCGAGCGCGAACACGTCGGACCGCCGCGAGGGCGCGCCGCCGGAGATGATCTCGGGGGCCATGTACCCGCGCGTGCCCTCGATCCGCCTACCACGGCTCCCCGTGCAGCGGTGCCTCCTGCTGGGGCCGTCGTCGGTGTCATCCTCCGGGGGAGCTCGCCCGCGAGGTCGGCGGCGCCGAAGTGGGCGATCTTGGCGCGGAGGCGCGCCCCGTCGCCGGTTACGAGGACGGAGGAGGAGGAGAGGCGGTTGTGGACGGTGCCGGCCTGGAGGTGGACGTAGCTGAGCGCGTCGCAGGCGTCGGCGGCGACGCGGAGGCGGGCGGCCCAGGAGGCGAGCGGCGTGAAGGCAGGGTTGTGCGCGGCGCCGCGGAGGAGGGCCGAGAGCGGGGCGGCGCCCGGGACGAGCTCGTAGGCGAGGAAGAGGGAGCCGTCGGGGAGGCAGCGGCGCCGTAGAGGCGCGCGATGGCGGCGTGGTGGCAGTGGCCGAGCACGGCGAGGCGCGCGGAGACCTCGGCGGGCTCGCGCCGCAGCGCGCGGCGGAATACGGCGGCCGGGTGGCCCCGGAGCGTGCAGCGGAAGGAGTTGGAGGAAGCGGGGTTGAGGCGGTGGGAGGGGGCGAAGTTGGAGGTGGCGGCGGCGAGCTCGGCGAAGGTGAGGAGGAGCGGCAGGTCCGGGAGGGAGCCCTGCTTGAGGGCCTGCAGCGAGGAGGCGGCCGAGGAGGAGGTGGTGGAGAGGGGGGAGGTGGAGGAGTAGGAGGTGTGGTGGGTGTGGGTGCCGTTGGTGGTGGGGGTGGCGGCGCGGGGGGAGCGGCGGTGGTGGGTCGTCGATGGCGCGGTGGTGGAGGATCCAGGGATTTGGATTTCGTCCGAGAAAACCGAAATTCGTCCGAAATTCGCCCATTTCGGTCAGGACCGGTAAAAGTATTTATCGGACGAAATCTTCCAAATTTTGGTAGAATAAAATTAAATAATTATATTTAAGTTAAAATTTACTCGAAAATTAAATTTTTGGTCAAATTTCGATCAGTTTTTGTTCTAAGTTTCCAATGTTGCTTCTTGCTTTTCGTCCGGTATTTTACCCAAATTACCGAAATTCCCGAATTTCTCCCATTTCGCCCAGAACCGGTAAATTTACAAAACCGAAATCCAAAACCTTGGGAGGATCGGGCCATGGATGGGGCGGCGGTGGTTGCAGTGGCGGCGGAGCTCTTGGACTTGCACATCGGCCGCCAGACGCCGACCATTGGCGACAGAGAAAACCTCTTGCTTCCTCTGCTTGCTCTCTCGAAATAAAGGTTGCGCCTTTTTCTTCTTCGTTTTCTCACTTCACCTCGCCGAGATGATAGAGTTTGTTACCTGGAGAGTGGAGAGAGACGAAGAGGGTCGATCGGGTCAAACGCAAGTCAAACATCGGCCACGTTTTGAACCGTTCTATACAACAGAAATTATACACGTTTCACAGGCGAATTGTTGAGAATCAAGATATGAGATGAAGTTAAAAGTGCCAACTTTATACTTTCCACACCTTGTGCTGAAGTACAGTAATACTGTGTTTGGATGTAAGAATTGGGGCTTGAAATCAGTGAATCTAGAATTGGACAGCAATTTCCACCGTTTGGACTGGTCATGGAATTTGGGCTCGGAAACGCAGACCAATTCCCAGCGCAACCGTCGCAGGCATCCGCTCGGCCCAAAACTTTCCGAGCTGAGAGCCTCGGAAACGCACGGAAACGAGCGAGCGAGCTCGTTAGCGAAACGCTCCCTTCTGGCGAAACAGAAACTGGAGCGAGCTCGACCTCCTCTCGTCCCAACTTCGTCCCGTCCCTAGCGAAACGGCGGCGCCGCCGGCAGGTACGACCTCCTCCCCCTCTCCTCCGAGCGCCGGCGTCCTCCCTTCGTCCCAACTTCTCTGTTCCCGGGCGGGGCCACGCCCTCCTCTCCCTCTGAGCCGCGCAGCTGCCGGAAACCCTAGATGCGGCTGGCGGCGGGATGGGAACGACGCCTGGATGGGCACCACGGCGGGAAGGGCCGCGCCCTCGTCTCTCCCTCCGGTGGGGCCGCGCCCATCCTCTCTCCCTCTGGACCGAGCTCTCCTTCTCATATTTGCTAATTTTTTGTTCCTTTGAAAACTGCAGTTTCCTGCGAAGTGCTTGTCCTAGCAGCTGATTGAAGGTATAACACAGCCTCTGGCCTTAACTTGTACTAGCAGCTGATTCGAATTTGTGATGTGTTATGTGTTGTTGCAAGTAGAGTGCAGATGAACGTCCACGGCTCGTGGCTGGAAGAAGGAAAGGGAGGTACAGGAATGATACTCCGTGATGAGAATGGAGATATTGTCCTGTCAGCTTGCAGGTTTATACAGTCGTGTGCAAGCCCACTTGAAGCAGAATTATTAGCTTGCATGGAAGGCTTAGCTTTGGCAATGGAGTGGAGTATTTCCGGTGATTCTAGAAAGTGATTGTCTGTTGGCTGTAACTATGATCAATAGCAAGGAAGTTAACAGATCGCAGGTGGCGAGCCTGGTGAATGAAGCAAAAAGTTAGGAATGGGAGGGAGAGATTGTGAGATTGTGCATGCTAGGAGAGAAGTGAACACAGCTAGCCACACATTAGCTTACCTTTTTTTTTTGAACAGTAAAACGGCCCGAAGGGCCTGGAAGCTCACATTAAACAAAACGGTGGGTACAAATTTACATCCCAGTCCTTACAAGCCTGAGAAGTAGCAGATAAGGACGAGATTTTTACAGAAAGAACCCAAAGAAAGAAACTGAAACGCGATCCGATCCTTGGGCTCCTCCACCGCGCCTGAGTCTTGCCAGCTCCGGTGCCGTCGCCGCCGCCGGGGAACACGCCACTTGGGGCGACGCCAGCCGTGGATCCAAAGCTGAAGACAAAGAAGATCCTCCCATCAGGCTCGAGGCCGGGAGGAATGAGCACGGCCATCACCATGGCCAAGGAGAGCCGCCGCACGGCCATCTGAGGCGGAGGCAAGGTGGGCAGCGCCACCGCACAAGTCCTCCGCGAGAGTACTCCAGATGAAGCTTCCGAGAACCCCCTCTGTCTGCAACCGCGCACACCCTCAACTCCAAGCAAGCCCCCTCCCTCGCCACCACGGCCGGCCAAGGGAGCAAGGGAGAAGAAGGGCATAAACAGCCGAGACAGCCGCGCTTATTGATCGAGCTCCCGCGCGACTTCTGATTTTGCTCCCGCCATGAGAGCTTGATATAGAAGCAGCTCAACCTCCGCCACACGATGCGCCAAGTCGCCGGCGAAGCAGAGCTCCAAAAGGCTTTATTGAAGGAGATGCTCAGCCATCGCACCAGCCAGCAGTGCAGCTCGCCGGAGAAGACGACCACCGAGACGGGCCGGGCCAAGCCTCGACGACCCAACCACCTACTCCCAGACGCCACAAAGGGACAAAACATCCTACAACTACTACTAAACCTAGAACTAACTACTCCGGCACCTCTCTAAACCAACTCCGGCCGGCTATTCCGGCGGAGCGGCCAGATCGGCCCGGTCACAGTGGAGAGGACTCAAGAGAACTGTAGCTGGCTGAGAGCAAAGGAGGAGAGGAAAAGAGAAGGTGACACACACATTAGCTTACCTAGGGCGATCTCAACAATGTACAAAAGTGTGGCTCCGTTCTGGACCAGATGAACTGAGAAACTGTTGTATGTCTGATGGCACTCCATTGCCCTGATTAATATATATACTTTTATTTGCAAAAAAAAGCGTTAGAGATTGTTGTTCCCACTTCAAAACTATTTAATTTGTGCTATATTGTTTGTGACTTAATTTCGAATTTTTAATGTTATTATGTGTGCAAAATAATATATCAATATTCAAATATACATATTCAATTGTTCTCATACACCTAACAAATTTTATATTGTCCAATCTCAACAAAACATTCAATTCCGAGATTCATACATCGAAACAGGAATTGGAATCGTGTTGTACCCTTCGATTCCAGCCATAAATTTCAGTCACAACCAAACAGCGGAATTGGAATTGGAGTCTATTTCCTTTCCATCTGGGAAATGGAATTGCTAGTCCAATTCAATTCCCAGCAAACTTTCCTACATCCAAACACAGTGTAATTGAAAACGGTTGTGCTAATTCTCTCCTAGTTGATGTTCAGTCAAGTTGTACACCGTTTGATTTCCATTGCGATTTGTAAACGTTGAGTTGCAAATTGGGTTGTAAGTGAGATTTTGTGTATTGTAAGTGGAGTTAGAACTGAGAAAAATATTCTAATTTGTTAGATCTGATTTGTGATTCGTGTTAGACATGAGTTACAATATCCATCTGGTTTTTTTGAACGGGACTAACATTTGATAGGAGAATTTTTGTGAATCAAAGAAACACAGAGGAGATGCGAGCTCAAGTCAAAGTGCCAACTCTGAACTGTCTCTGGATGTGCTTAAGTTTTCGTCTCTTCTCCACACGACATGTCATTTTCCTATCGGAACACGTCGTCTCGGAGTAGCACCACCACCAACTGCAGAAGAGGCGGAAGAAGGGAAGTGTTGTCATCTTATCCGCCATCACCTTCATTCGTCTCGCCGCCGCCACAAATGAAACCGTCGGCCATCGTCACCCGTTCCGCGTCACTCACGCACTACCCTACTCGAAGCTCCACCACCCTTGTTTGTCCTAGCCCCCCCCCCCCCCCCCCCCCCTCCCCGGCCAACCAACTGTATCATCTTTCTTAAAAAAAATTGAGCAACTAAATTGATGAGCATGAGTGTCTAAGACCATAACTCTGCCATAATGACTGCCTAAAAATAATGGCAGTCGACAGTACAATTGTGTGTAGAGAGCCGACAAACTAAAAAAAAGACCGACAAGGAGGGTGTTGATCACATTTTAATTGAAATAATGGTGCAACATCACCATAATTACGAGTAAGAGAACTAGAACTCAAATGTGTAGCACACTAGTTGACAAGAGTTTCATCGAGTTTGCCTAAATGTGATTGAAGTTAGTGCTTAAACCCTGATTCAACACCACCTGTGTGTCTCATAAAGATGCAATATTTTTTTACCTTCCATCGATGGTGAATTTGTCAATCTCAAGACTCGATCAGTCCGTTCAGTGTTTTAGAGGTGCTCTTAAGAGTACGACGTGTGTAGATACATTGATAGTAGTGAGTGTGTACGTGTTTTATGTATTTAAGTGTCCGCGATAGTTAAGTTTTAAGAAACAATGGAAGCTAGTGTAAGAGAGGAGAGAAAGGTTGGGTGTTGATTGACCTAAACTAAAGGTTTGAATGCAAAGCGGGCGAGAAGAATTTAGATATCGTGGCTGCTAATAGTTGTAGGAAGAGCGACGTGACTGCGTATGTCCAAATTATCTATTTAGGTCGTGACTTCACAACCGAACACCAATTTGAGGACGCCAACCAAAAGCATGCGATTATTTTCGGATATCTGATAAACAACTCTCGGTTTGCCCTGGCGACGACCAAGTTGGCTGGTCGAGTCAGGTCAAACTATTTGATCAGGATACTATTGGCAGCGCGAATGTTTGTTTGTTCTCTAATAAAGAAGCGAAAAGGGCATGGCTCGGCGTAAACATTGCGATCTAAATACATTTATTGTTCTCAAACTCAATATGAGGACTGGATCCGTACCGAGTGAGGCCTTTTGTCAGGCTGTAACTGTAAGTGGAGATGGGGCGTCCACGGCGCTCCTAAGCCGTCCCCACTTAATCTTGTTAGTGGACGCTCATGAGCAGATCGTGTTAGTTGGTGGGCAGCCGCTATTAACCATTTTCCCAATTAAGCCCACTACTCCTTCTCGTTGTCTCACGAAACACACCAATCAGAAACAACCGCTCCATTTCCTTCGCTTACCGCCTCAGTCACGGCTGCCGTGCCGCCGGCACCGGTGAACAGGTGTGGCATGTGAAGATCTTCTTCCATGTGCGCAGCCTGGTGTTGAGCGCGCCGCCGCCGACGGACTCCATCACATCCAGACACCCATCTCCATTAACGATACCTCCGATGGCGGCGGCCGGGTGAAGTTGCGCGACGGACCGGCCGTCGGGCCATATAGGATGCCCAACTTGCCGCTCACTCCCAGCGCATCCAGTCGCGGGCGCCACCGCCGCCATGAGCGTCGTCGTCAGAGGAAACAATCGGAGATGACCGAACAACGAGCTGCGCTGCGCTTTCCTTTCGTCTTTCGCCCGCTGTTTAGCGGGTTTAGACGGGTTTGACGATCGCCGTGGAAATTAGACGATAATTAAGTGGCAATATCCTAGTCCCATTTAATCTATCGGGTACAAGCGGCAAGCCGACGGACCGCCATGGGTGTGCCCACTTACAGGTCTAGCCTTTTGTCCCCCGGGTGTGCATATGCACGCGGTATGTAGAATATGTTTTAAACTCATTAAAAAAATTCAAAAGAATTGCAAAAAAATGTGCACATATCGATCTTAACATTGTATGTGTTTCACGAAATCTTTTCACGTAAACCCGACTTTTTGTGGTCATTTGGCACTAAAATAAGACTTTTTGCAAGACATTTCTTTTGCCCTTCTTACAAAGCTCACAAAAACATCGATTTTCACGAACTTCTTTGTGAATACGTGGAATGTGCATATATATCAGCGAAATTTTAGAATGCATTTTTTAAATACCGGGCATATATACAGCGGGTGTCAAAGTGGATTTCACATCAATGCTTACAACCGTGCATGAAACTGGTTTGATTGTCGTCTCAAGCACGCACGTTGACAGGTTGGATGAGTGGCGCCATGCTCGGCAGAGAATGTTGGAATGGGAGGAGAGCATACATACGATTTCTTTTTAACGAAACACAGTACAGATGCAGAAGGTCACATACGCTGATACACATACACTACAGGAATGGGAGTCTATGCCGACGGCCAACCTCTATGCCGACGGCTTTTTGTCGGGGCCGTCGGCATAGACTCTGACGAGGCCATCCCGTCGACATGGCTGTCGGCATAGGTTCTGCCGTCGGCATAGCTATGTTTTTTTCTTCTTCAGTTTTTCGTCTAATATGGAATAATTCATATCTTTAAATTCGTAAATCGAAATTTAACAAATAAAATGCCTAAATCGATTAGAAAAATGAGAGGAATCCAAAATGACATTCATATCATCTTTTTCATCATGTATATGACATTTTGCAACATATTTTGGTACTTGCTTAATAAAAAAGTCATTTTTGGCACTTAAAAAATGGAAAATGATATTTACAATAATGTTTAAAAAATTGTTTTTGGCAACATTGTTTGCCATACAAAGACACACCTATGTGTCAAATATGGGCACATTATCACAAACTATGGCACGGGGATGACCATAACTTGATTATTTGACTCGAAACTTATACATGTTTATAGATAATTGACCTTTTTGTGAAAAAGTTTTTGTAAACTTTGTCAAAAATCAAGTTTATCATTTATTCTAGTAACTAGTACACATAAAAGTATTCCATGCCAAGGGATTTCACTTTTTGACTATTTTTCACTTTCTTTTATTTTGTTGAAAAAAGGTCAAAATGACCACCGTGCCTATTCATCAAAAGGGGTTGCATTTTTCAAAACTATCAACGGTTCTGTGATATAACCACTACTGGTGTATCTTAAAATGAATTTTGTTAAAATTTCAAAGCAAACTATCACACACTTGTAGTTCAAAATTCAATTACTTTCGGAAAATAGGCATAAAGTCATTTAAATAGGCGAAATTAGATAAAAACCGAGAAAATTCCTAATATTGCTGGATTGTCCATAAAATATGGTTTACTTTGTGTGATAATCTGATGGGTGCCATTTTCACCATATTTTGTATACTTGCTTCACAAAAAATGTCATTTTTGACAATTAAAAAAGGAAAAATGATATTTATAAAACTAATTAAAAAAATCTCAGTTCTGAAACATTGTTCGTCATACCAAGATACACCTATGTGTCAAATATGTGCACATTATCACAAACTATGGCACGGAGATGACCATAACTTGGTCGAAACTTATATATGTTTATAGATGATTGACCTTTTTGTGAAGAATTGTTTTGTAAACTTTGTCAAAACTCAAGTTTATCATTTATCCTAACAACTAGTACACATAAAAGTATTCCATGCCAAAGGATTTTATTTTTTGACTATTTTTTCACATAAAATTCAATTACTTTCGGAAAATAGGCATAAAGTCATTTTTTTTAAATATGTTGCAAAAAGTCATATACATGATGAAAAAGATGATATGGAAGTCATATTTGGATTCCTCTTATTTTTCTAATTGATTTAGATATTTTATTTGTTAAATTTCGATTTACGGATTTAAAGATATGAATTATTCCATATTAATGTAAAAAAGAGAAAATAAAGTAAAATAAATTTTATTGTTATTTATTATTATTTTTACATAATTATTGTTATTTATTCAGATAAATTTTCAAAATTTAAACAATAAAAAGTGTAACATCATGACCCATTGGTTCATATGGTTGATAAGATATTAATATCAGTAAGTTCTAATATCTCATTTGGAAGCTAATTTGGAAGGAACTCAAAAGTTAAGCGTGGTTGGGCTGGAGTAATTTGAGGATGGGTGACCGAACGAGAAATTTGACTAAGGTAAGTACTTTGACCTGACATTAAGTGTGTGGCTAAGTATGAAATTCGAAATTAAAAAAAAAAACAAAAGTTGGAAAAATTGGAGTAGAGTTGAATAAAAATAAAAAAGTTTTAAAAAAATTGAAATAATAATTTTAGAAAACAAAATGCCGACGACCTCTATGCCGACGGCTTTGGTCTATACCGACGGCCGCATGACCTGTGCCTACGGGCACCTACGCCGACGGCCCTATGCCGACGGTCGGCATAGGGTGTGCCGACGGCATACGGGTATGTGCCGACGGGAAAATGTCGTCGGTATAAAGCTTCGTTCCTGTAGTGATATACTCCCACTGATATAAACGCACACACGCACACCATATTTTATGAGCACATTCGAAACACGGTTATGTCTTAAAATTGACAAAGTCATCATAAACACCTCGTTATCGTCCGGAAACATCTCGTTATCGACGTAAACGTGAGGGTACATACGATCGACTAGGTTCTACTTGCATGTGATGTGCATTTGTCCGCATGGTGCGGGGTTGTAAAAGTCCAGGTTGTTTCGGCAATTTCCGGCCGTGCGTGGTGTACGGACCGCGATCGAGCTGTCGGCGGGCCTGTGCGTGTGAAATACGCTTGACGGAAGAGAAGAAAACAGTATTTGCCGTGCGACAAGTAGCACGCACGACATGACTCCAAATTGGCACCCAACACCCGTGCGTACGTACGCGCATGCGTGTTATCCACAAAACGGCGTACTACTATTAATTAATCATATTAATTCTTCTGTTGATCTCTTCGCTGGCTTATGTTCGTCTCGTAAAATTAAGCCATGGTAATTGTTATACTCTCTCCGTTCGGATTTAATTGACGCATATTTTGTTACACATGGATGTATCTAGACATCAAATAAGTATAGATACAACCACATTTGGACAAAACCAAGTCAATTAATTTGGAACGGAGAGAGTACATGACACGCAATAAACGATTATCAAAAACAAAAAATCAACATAGAGTCACAAGATTTAAATGAGCAAAAAAATCATCTAAAAAGAATGGAGAAAAATGCGGGCGTTAGCCATGAAATTTTTACTATTTCAGGAGATATTACAACGCCGCGGATTTAGAACGATTCAACTTATCCCGTGTGCTAGCTTATGAGTGATATATACAAAATTGGTGACTTAGATCGATAAGTCGGACTATTATCTGCATAGTCTAGAATATCAGCATCTAGAATATATACTTAACCTCATTAAAATCGTAACATATGTTTTCATGTTATATACATTTAATATTGTAGATGTTGATATATATCCTTCGTATATTATTGGTTAAACTTCCAAAAAAATATACTTTAAAAAAATGGAGAAGGCGAAATAAACAAAGATATAGGGAGTAGGAATAAGAAACTTCAACTCGAATGTCTGCTACTCCCTCCGTTCCAAATTAAATGATTTCCATTTGTACAAATATGGATGTATTTATACATGTAACATGTCTAGATACATTCACATGTGCACAAATAGAAGTCAATTAATTTGAAACGGAGGGAGTACTTATTTGACCTGTGATAGCCGGAAGACCAGATGAGCCGCATCGCCCTTTTGTTTCGGTGGATCGATCGAACGGGGTGTCTGACGTCGGCCGGTGCGCAGTGCGTGAGAGCGACGTGGCACACAACAGAACTAGGATCACCAGCGCCGGGCAGTGGCGGAGCCAGGATCGGGCCGGGCCCCAGGCCAAACGTGCTACGAGCCACGGTACCCTAGGCCAAACAGTGTCAAACAGTGCCAAATTGCTACAGTATAGCCTGCGCCGCCGTCGCTGCACCCCGGGCCATGGCCCCTCTTGTCCGGGGTGTAGCTCCGCCCCTGGCGCCGGGCACAGGGTCTTGTCAATGGGTTTTCAATTTTTTATTTATTTACCAAAAACAGTAGAAATATTGGTGAAAGAATTAGTGTTTTATCACATGATTTCGAAGGTTTGGCAAAACAATTGGGTAAATATCTCGTCTACTATTTACCGTGGGATCGTCATCTTCGTGTCATATATGCAGTACGTACGTACTAGCTAGCTATAGTTGCATGCTTGAAGATTAATGGTCATACTAAATTCACGGTTGACTTTTAGTGCCTGAATTCCTTGCGAGAGTGACGTGTAGCGATAATGTAGTGATTGCGTGGTCGCCTGGTACTAGCAGCGGAATACACCACCCTGATGTGGTATCCAGGGTATGAACAAGAACTCTTCAACTCGAATCTCACGCTCGGTTATTTGACTCACGACAGCCGGAGGACCAGATCAACCACATCCTTTATCTTAACTTAGAACCAGTAAGATGGAGGAAATATTGGATGTAAAGAAAAACAAATATTGTTTTTCTTTTGCAGGCTAAGAAAAATAGTCAAGACGTGCACGGAGAAAGGCCGTATATTAGACATCGAGGCACACATACAAGACATGGCCCATTTATACGGAGGGCCGGCCTGCCCACAGGCAGACAGGCTCAACCCGCACCACATGCACCAAGTCCCAGCCTTAGAGTAACTTTAGCAGAGTTGGGCCTCCAAAACCAGTTTAGAGTGAACACCAAAATAATTTCGAGGCTCAGAGGGTAGTGGACAAAAGTAGAAAAGCAAAATACTAGCCTCCAGTTTAACCAAAAAAAACCTCCTTAATTTTTTTCATGTGGGACTCGTTTTTCATTTGGTTTCAATTATTGCCTAATTCTCCACCCATTCATGCTACAGTATTGAAGGAGTAAGTTGAATGAACAAATATAAATCATCAATATATTCACCAATGTAGAAATCAAGAGTCGCCAACTCCTCTTATGTGTGCATCCTCTTCTATTCCGGTGTGTTGAGCGCACCATGCCATAGTAGAGCTTCTCATAGCCGTGCACCTTAACTCCCAAAATGATATTGACATCTCATCATCTTAATTAGAGCATAGCGCGTGACCGTTGCATTTAGCGATTTTTTTTTTTGCTAGACGCACTATGGTGTTAGTAGAATATTTTTATGGCCACAGAAAATCTCATGAGCGGATCTACTGGACGGGCCATTACATCCCTAAACAAGTTTTTTAGATGACCACACAAAATCCCGTGAGTGATCGAGTGGACCGCCCACCTCCCACCGGATTCTTTGGCTAGGCATGCTAAAAATATTTAAAGCCATGTTTTTTTTCCCTCAGTTACAATAAAAAATACTCCAAACCTGGCACATTTTGGGAGGTGGCCGACAACATTCTGGGGGCGCCGGTGGAGATGCTATTATCTTCCTAATCGTGGGTACCGACCCCGGCCCATGCTTAAGACGGCTGGTTTCTGCCTTTGCCGCTATTTTCTTTTGCAGCTCATAACTAGGATGAGTACGAGCTTATTTTGCTTCCTGTTGTGTTCAAATAAACAAGTGATGGGCTGTCAAAGAAAAGTGATGGAGGTGGTAAAAAGTTGCCTCGGTCGTTGGGACTCGCCTGTTTATTTAGTTTCTTATTCCTACTGCCGTACTGAATATTCAGTGCACGGGTACCAATTTTAGATCTAACTTAGGGTCTTAGGTTGTTTCAGTTCTCAAACCGTAACGGGTGCCTTCTCCAGTTCTATATATACATGACACTAACCTTTCTTGTTGAGTTGCGGCAGCTCTCGTATAACTAAGCATAGTCCCTTGGAGTTGTGTTTGCTGAAGGGCCGTGATCTCTTCTACCAGTGTAAGAGGTATGGAGTCTCTCTCTCATCCTTATTTTCTGAAATGATTTCTAACTTATGGACGCATAAATATGTGTCAACTGAGAAGCGATTTGAAATTTTAACAATCAGCAGTGAGGCGCATCTTAAGGGAGAGCGGCTGTTTTTTCACCTTCCCTCTTCTCTTTGTTTGCAAACCAGAAAACGATGGGCACCCGGTATCATGGTTGAAGCTATTCGATCCCGGGGTGGTAATTGATCCAAGTCTGACATGTTGGTTGGAACCGTCAGCCTCGACGTTGTCCTACAGCACGGAGCTTTCCGCTAGTAGTGTTTTCCGTTTATTCTATTTCGGTGGGTCGCGTTCAAGTTTCTCACTAATACCGTAGTTCGCCGGTGACAAGCCTTTCTTACGACTCGTTGTGTGTTCTTACACATATCTAACCGGCAGTCTAGTAGATCCGGCAAAAATCTATACAGTTAGGTAGCGTATGGCACGAGTACGACCCGAAGAAAAACATTCCAGTCTCACCGTAAAAACATTTCCCATCTTCTTTCTCCAAAGACCTGGACACCTATTACAGCTAGTGCAAAAACATGGTCGTCAAAGATTCCCGCATCTCCAAACCCGAGGTAATGACAGCCAAGAGATCCGACACAAGCAGAGTCCGCACGGGTTTATTTTATTCACAATGGTTCAGATCCACGTAATGCATGGACAACGGTTTAAGAAAACTTTGTTTGTATCCAATCTTGTTGAATCCCGTTCCCCTCCCGTGAACAGTACTCGTGAGAGGCGAAGAGGAAGGCGACCAGGTTCCCTGCTCCGCCGACGGTCGGATCGCGGGTCCCCTCCCTCTCCGGCCGCCCGTGCGGCGGTGGGAGAGTGGAGGGACCTCCGATCTGTGCCTGAGGCGTGTATATAGTAGGGTTAGGCTTCCCGGCGGCGGTGTGGAATAAGGGTTCCGGATCTTCTTCCCCATCACGGCGGAGTCATGCGTGGCTGCGGCGTGGAGATTCCGGCGATGGCGGCCTCCGAATCGGTCGATTCGGTGGGCCTTTTTGTGCTCTGAGATCTGCGGATCTTGGATGCTCTGCTTCTCTGCGGGTGGCCGACGGGACGATGGCGTCGACCGCGCGTGCTGGAGATCCTGTCTTCCGGCCCTGCCGTCGTAGCGGCGTCTCTTCCTCCAGCAACGCTGCTGGGCTTGTGAAGTGCGGGTGTGTAGGAGGTAAGGGAGAAGATGGAGCTTGGTTCTGCGGCGGTGCTTGTTCGAGGGAGCTGCAGTGTCTGGGAGAAAGGTGGGTGCTGGTTCCGGCGCAGCTAGGCTTCTGGTCGTGTCCGGAGCTGGAGTTGGAGAAAGCGGCCTGGCTGTGCCCGTTCATGGATCTTCATCCCGGCGCTTGCGGCGGGTGTGCTCTGCATTCGTCAACAATGGTTGGAGGTGCCTTCTCTTCTAGGTTTGAGGTGTGTGCTGGTGTGTCTGCAGTGTTCTTCGAGGTGTTCGTCCGTGTTCTGTGCTCTTTCTTTTCCTCTGTAGCGTGCGTGTGTTCGGGTCTTGTAACCTGTTCTTCTGATTGAATACACGCATCAGCTTTCTAAAAAAAAACTTTGTTTGTATCCGTAACCAGTGGAGTGAAATACTACCACTAGCTCGTACTATATATAGCGTATACATGCATGGTGTGCACTGCCTTCTGATCCAGTTCTCTCTATAAATGACACACTAACCTCTCGTTGAATCGTGGCAGAGATCTGGTGTAGCTACTTAGCCACTTCAAGTTTCGTTCGTTCAAGGTGTTGATATCTCCAAGCAACTCCAACAGGTACTCAATCAATCCCTCTCTTTCCCTTCCAATGCTTCTATCCTACTAGTTTCTGGAGTGAGTTCGAACTTATGGAGTAAGTGTAGTTTTCCATGTAATTGTTCGTGAGCGCCATACATGGTTATTCATAGCATATAGTCTTCCTTTACATATATTTTAATGCTTTTGTTAATCTTCGACACCTGAAATATCTTTTGATCTATCTTGATTTGTGTGCCTCTGATCTTTTCCGAGCACTTCATTTAGATAGCAAAAATATGAGAAAAAGTTGAGAGATTATTTACAAGAATGTGCCTATAATTGGATAGCATCTCACAGACGAGCGGATAATAAACCTGAACTGCTATTTAAACATGCAAGAAGACTAGTAACTAACCGAAGTAATGTTTGTTGCAGAGAATCACTTCTGCTTCGGTCCTTCGCCTCAGAACACAAGGACGGCTCTGATTGGCCGATACCCCTTCGACAAACCGTATTATACGTTTAGTGCTCGCCGTATGCGCCGAAGCGGAGCCGTATTTGACCAGTTCTTTCGTAGCTCGGCTGGCCCGCCTCGAGCCGAGACAACTTCGAGCCGAGTCCGGATCGCGAGTTCGAGTTGGTGTAAAATAAAAGAAAATATGGTGGACGCCAGAGTCGAACCTCGGTCTCCTGGGTGCTGCACAGACGTGCGAAGCCACTGGGCTAGCATTGCCTCTATTATATATTCAGCATCTGATTAATAATATCTTACTTCCGTGGATCTGAGCGCACCAGCCCCATTAAATCCACCGCCTGAGTGCGTTTTACAACCCCACCAAATCCAGCTCGCTGCCTCATCCTCTTCCGCCCACCTCGCTGCCTCCTCCTCTCCCCCACCAAATGCACCGCCCCCACCACATCGCGCCGCCTCATCCCCTCCCCCACCAAATCCAGGGCAGCGAACCAGCCGCCGCCGCCCCCATGGCCGGAAGCTCCCGCCGCCGGTCCCCTCCGCCAATCCGCAGCGCGAACCCACGGCGCGCCGTACACGGAGGCTCCTCTTCGCGTGCCGGCTCCTCCTCACGTGGCGGCGGCTCCTCCCGCGTCGACGACGAGTTCCCAATGTCGCCGCCGCCGCAAAGGTACATCGGCGTGCGCCAGCGGGCGTGGGGGACGTGGGTGGCCGAGATTACAGATCGGTTCACCCACAAGCGCCGATGGCTTGGCTCCTACCAGACGGCGAGGGAGGCGGCCTTCGCCTACGACAGCGAGTCGTTGTTTCTCCACGGCCCGACGGCGCGGTTGAATTTCCCTGACGGCCTCCCCGACGAGCCGGATTTGAGGCCAATAGATCCCCGCGTGGCCACCCCACGCCAACGGCGCGAGGACAGGGAGGCGCGGGAGCGACTCGAGGCGGAGCGCGCCGACGAGGAGTACATGGAGTCGTTGCGGCGTCGGTTCCCGCATCTCGTCGAGAAGGAGCGCGCCAAATTTGAGTCTTTTCAGGCAAAGCGCCGTGGGAGTTCGTCCGGTGCGGGTCCGTCTTCCGGGCCGCCGGTCGTCGACCTCACCGGCGAAGACAGCGAGGACAGCGACGGAGTTGATTGGGAGGCGCTTGAAGCCGAGTGCGCCCACAGTCCTTAGGTTTTAGTTCGTGTTAGGTTTAAATTTGTGTGTATCGTGTCATGTTTGTGCTTTTATGTGTCTAGTTTGTACAGCTTTAGTTTGAATAAAGCTTCAATGAAATTTGTCTCTCACATTAGAATGATAAAAAAAATTTGTCTAAAGTAGAAAGACACAAAAAAAATTGCCACCCGGATCTACAAGGTCTAGGGGCCCACGGTTCGACCGGTCAAACCCGGCTCAGGCGAACCGTACACACGGGCAACCAGGTCGAACCAGTACTGCCTAGACCAGGATACCAGGCCCACAGGCAGGCAGAGATAGCTGTGCACATGAATTAGAGAGGAGCTCGAGACAGCTCGGGCAGCCACATTTAAGCTGGTGCCGGAACTACTAAGTTGGCGAGGTGGGACTATTCTTAGTCACGCCACCACCGCGCGCCTCGCCCGCAGCGGCACTGGGCTCGGAATGGCTGCGCTGGGCCGGCCCAATTTCCTTTTTTTCGGCCGAGGCGTGCTGTGCGGCGGGAAGCTGCGGGCGCCTCCTGGGCCGGTGCAGTTACGTTTTTTTTTTTCATCTTTCACCACGTTCAGCGAGTCAAAATAAAACAAAACGAGAGGGGGCGTGCAAAATAATTTTAGGGGCAAAACTAAAAATTGAAAAACATGGCATATATGTCTAAATAGATATCTAGAATTCAAATTTGCAACCCTAGAAATGTTAGACACATAGCAAAGGATAATGTGGAACCACTAAATTAAATGGAAGAACAATGCAGAAGTAACCACCTACACCGAGAACATGCAACTTCGCAAGATGTGTCGGGACCACTTGCAAATTTGAACTTGAACAAACTATTAGTATGAAGGTGTTGGGTGAAGCTAAATAGACACTTTCTAAACTTCAAAATTCACACAACTCACAGTTTGCCTTTATTATCACCATTTTTGTATCAAAAAATTAGAAAATATTAAAATAGTGCCAAAAGGCAAAGCAACCGTGCATTCATGCCTAATTTGGTCTAGCTAGAAAATATTAAATGGCTTAGAGTGTTTTCTCATAGCTCTTATTATAACAGACCTAATGTTTTAACTAGGTGCATATACGCAAAAGTTAAATGGCTTAGAGTGCTGCATGTGGGTCCAGGTGCATCAAAGGTACTGGTAGGGTATACCAATATGGCTGAGAGTGTTACATGTGATAATAGATGTATAACTAGATGGCCAGAAGTACTGCTGCATGTGGGTCCACATGCCCCAAGATGATAGATGCACAACTGTATGGTTATAAGTTTTGTACATCGTTCCGCATATACCAAAGGTTCTACAGGGTCCACCTAGTTGTATAGGATAGTTGCATGTGGGTCCACTTGCCCACATCACAGGAGATGTACAACTAGATGCCTAGGAGTGTGGCATATGGGTCCACATGTCCCAAAGGTTGTAGGGGTACAACTAGATGACTAGAAGTGTTGTATGTGGGTCCATGGCAAGTAGTTTGGGTTTTTTACAATTACAAAGCTTTTTTATTGAACAAATGTGTATAAAAAGGGGTATTCAGTCACGTGTATCAAATCTATACCACTCCTAGCTAGTCAGGTATGTTTACCCCTAGCCATCCAGGTGTTCATGTGGGTCTAGATGCCCCAAGGTGGTAGGGATAGACCTATATGGCTTAGTGTGGTACATGTGGATCCACATGCAACACGCCAACACAACTATGTCTGCCCCTAGACCCTTTGGACATGTGGACCCAAATGCAACAATCCTAACCATCTAGGTACACATCTAACATCACTTGTGACATGTGGACCCACATGCACCACTCCTAGCTAGTCAGGTGTAACATTAAGGTATGTGTACCCCTAGCCATCTCAGATTATGTTTACATGACTATATGTACAACATTCAGGTATTAAATGGCTTAGAGTGTTTTCTCATAGCTCTTATTATAACAGACCTAATGTGTTAACTAGGTGCATGTAAGCAAAAGTTAAATGGCTTAGAGTGCTGCATGTGGGTCCAAGTGCATCAAAGGTGGTAGGGTAGACCAATATTACATGTGATAATAGATGTATAGCTAGATGGCCAGAAGTACCGCTGCATGTGGGTCCACATGCCCCAAGATAGCTAGATATACCGAGATGGCTTATAGTGGTACATGTGGGTCCACATGCAACACCCCTACACAACTATGTCTGCCCCTAGACCCTTTGGGCATGTGGACCCAAATGCAATAATCCTAACCATCTACGTACACATCTAACACCATTTGTGACATGTGGACCCACATGCACCACTCCTAGCTAGTCAGGTTCAGTATCGTAATTCTTACTCTTTAATTCATAGATGTACTGAGAGTGGGTCCACATGCTCTAAAGGTGGTAGGGAAGACATAGATATGAGTGTTTTCTCATAGCTCTTATTTTAACCTTGGTTTCAGTGAGGCTCTATAAATTGTAGAAAATTCAAAAAAATTAAAACCTTCACATTCTATCTATGTTTGTTTAGGAGATCATGTGTACAAAATTAGAAGTGATTTGGAGGAGGTCGAAAAAATCAACTTCGTACAAAAACTGGTTCAAGTCAGACCAGACGGCCTGTCCCTAAGAAGTTGATTTTTTTCGACCATCTCCAAATCACCCCAAATTTGTCGTACATGGTGCCTAATGTGTAATAAACAGGAATACCAAAGAAAAACTGAAAAATTTGAAGTTTACACTGTCCTTTTAAGGTAAATTTCGAGATTTTAACCTCGGTTTCAGTGAGGCTCTATAAATTTTAGAAAATTCAAAAAAATTTAAAAACTTCACATTCTATCTATGTTTGTTTAGGAGATCATGTGTACAAAATTAGAAGTGATTTGGAGGAGGTCGAAAAAATCAACTTCTTAGAAAAACTGGTTCAAATCAGACCAGACGGCCTGTCCCTAAGAAGTTGATTTTTTTCGACCATCTCCAAATCACCCCAAATTTGTCGTACATGGTGCCTAATGTGTATTAAACAGGAATACCAAAGAAAAACTGAAAAAATTGAAGTTTACACTGTCCTTTTAAAGGTAAATTTCGAGGTTTTAACCTCGATTTCAGTGAGGCTCTATAAATTGTAGAAAATTCAAAAAGGAGCCGTGTCGAACAGTGTAGAAATTTCGGTTTCACATTCTATCTATGTTTGTTTAGAAGATCATGTGTACAAAATTTTCCGTTTCATCAGGATAAACCGTGTCGAACAGTTCCATCGGGCGCTCACAAGCCGCATATGAAATATTTATGTTTCACTTTACTGTTTTTTGTATATTTATGTTTCTTGGACTTTGGTTTTAATTTTGGGAGAGGTTTTTCCATGCTGTATATGAAATAAAAAAATCATAAAAAGTTAGTGGATGAACATGAAGGATTAGTATTTAACAGAGCAAATGGTTTGGAAATAGTAACTCCGGCTTAAACACAGAAGTAACTAAGCGCAGTTAGAGATAGTACAGACCGAAAAAGCTTCGGTTGCTCGCGGGGTCGTCAGCCGTGCGGCCCGTCGCTGTCGCGGGCCTCCTTTGGCGCGGAGCGCGTGGCCCGTCGAGCGCTGCGTGGCAGCAGGATACTCGCGGCCCGTGCGCGACGAAGATTCGCTCGGCCCCGCACTGGCGCGCTGACGACGGCCATCCCGAGACGGATCCTGTCCCTCTGGCGCCGCGGATCCCGGAGCAGATTGCCTTTCCGCCATGCAGGGGGGACAGCTCCATTTCTTCACCGTTTTGTCTCGTTTCTTCACTGTTTTGGCTAGAATTTTGTGCTTACATAATAATTGAAAGTACAATGCAGTAAATTAAACTGGGCCGGCCCAACTGCTACTGGTTTCGGCTGCCTTCCATTGTAGCTTATGCGCGCCCCCACATGCGGTACTGGGTCAGAAATGACACAACGCATATGTAACATATCGGAGTCGCCTCTCCAAGCACAGACACAATTAGCAATAGTCCAATGAAATGTAATACGATGACAATACCACTCTGACAATACAATCACACATAAAACATTGGATTTAAAAGTACAAACCATATATCATAGTGCTAACACATCACACAATTAATTAAAAATCGAGACCACAATTGGTTTGTGCTATTCACATGAAATGAAAGGACATTATCAGTTTGCGGCTGATACTCGGCTTCCGACATTGATGAACGATTATGCACGCCCAATTCACGTCTTAAACCCTATTCATGCATACAAGGACAGTAACAAGCAATGTCTGGATGCCGTCTCTTCTCCATCTCAACACCTATGGATGCAACCTGCATATAAGAAAAAAAACCCGCAAAGGATCATTCATCGGACCCAAATTATCAACACAAAATGTAGAAAGCATATCAGTAACAGTATCAGAGAGAAACTGCACTAAGCTGAGAAGATTCCATAATAGTTAAAAACTATCTGAGAGCATATCAAATTGAACCGCTATGCTGCACATACAACTGACAAAAAAACTCAAGACAATCATCCAGTTGCACAAATGTATACAAAAATACAGAAAAAGTAGGTCATATATACAGTTGCACAAATGTGCATATCCAAAACACTTGGAGCAATCAGAGCGCATCATGCAAAGCTACATGACAACAAATGTGCATATCCAAAACGACCAGTGTCATACCGAAGTTGGTTTGTTCATTCACACGAAATTAAAAAACCACTACCAGCTTGTGCTTCATACTTGGTTCCTGCATACAAGAGATAGAATGAATTAGAAAATGCTCGCGACGTAATCAATCAGCCGAAATAATAAGAAAAAACATATTCTCTTACTTTGGATTCTCTGAGCATGTGGACTTGTTATGTCCTGGTCTTTTGCAAATGCTGCACAGCCGTATGGTTACCTCCTCATCAAACCCCAAAGGTCTTCCATTTTTCGTTGTGGGATGATCATTATTTGTTGCATCTTTTGTGTCCTTCTTATGTCTGCCCTTCGTGTTAACTTTTAGAGGATCACCAACTGAAACTGCATGTACTCTGAAAGGCTGTGAATTCTCTTTACTTAGATTGCTGGTCCCATCCTCATTAACCTTGGGTACATGCTGATATGATATTATATCCAATAGAGCATCTCTCAACTTTTTCATCAGGAATGGGTCTTTGCAAGCTACATGGGATGCTTGTGCCTGTAATTGGCAAATATCACCGTATGCTGCACGATCCTCTGCACTTGACCAACCCCAGCCGAACAGATCACTCGCGCGCTTTGATGGCAAGCCGCCTCTTGCTTCCTTTGATAACCGTTTAAGAACACAACAGCTAGGCATCTTTGATAATTTCAAGTGCTTCAATACACACATGATATGCTTACAAGGGAGCCCCTTCCGAAGCATTCTCCTGCAGCTGCACTTTATAGTTTCATTCAAATCTGCGGGGGTATACTCCACAATAAATATATGCTTGCGGTTATCTTTCCATGACAACATAAACTTTGTATATCCATGATTCCCACTATTTTTTCAAATATTTCGAGGTTGTGTATCTTTTTCAGTTCTCCTTGCAAAATATAGAAGTTCACATAAGTGAATGCATCAGCACATGCCTCCTCAATATCCTTTGCATCGGTAATTGCCACTGGTGTACTATGTTTAGTAATAGAGTTGTCATGCGCCTCTGTTTCACGGAGACGAATAGTGCAGTTTTCAAAGTGCAAAACCAAATCGACCAGTGTCATACCGAAGTTAAGGTGAAGATGAAGACATGAATTCAGACTTTCACTCCTCTGGTTGCTTCTCATGCCAAGGAAAAAGCCATCTGAAAGATAAGAGGCGGCCCAGTAACGCTTCATCTTATACATCCTCCTCAGCCACGATCTGGTCCGGGTTGTTCGCCATTTTTCACAATAAGCGTCCCATCTCTGCTCCCAAACGACATGTGATGTCGAGTAGTATATAAGTGACCTGAACTCTTTCAAAGAGTGATAATTCAAGTGTTTTTGTATATTCTTTTCAATGTGCCATGAACATAAACGGTGCCTCACGTCCGGAAGAACCTTCCTAATAGCCTTCATCATCGCAGCGTCGCCATCCGTGATTATCGACTTCGGCTTCTTCTGACACATTGCTTTCAAAAATGTCTCCAGCAGCCACACATATGTTTCTTCTTTCTCGTCTGATACAACGGCACACCCAAAAACCGTTGTCTTACGGTGATTATTTAATCCGACGAATGGAATGAATGGCATTGCATAGCGATTCATCTTGTACGTGCTGTCAAAAACCACTACATCACCAAAATCTTGGTAGTCCAGGCGTGATTGGGAATCACACCAGAACATGCTCGTCAGACGTCCTTCTTCATCCGTCCTATACTCAAAGAAGAACTCGGGATCCCTCTCCTTTCTGCCTTCCATAATGCCAATGGCCGTGGCAGCATCTCCATTCTGTAGGAGCTTCTTCTTCTCCATGCAGCACATGTTATATATATCCCTCCTGGTAAACCCTACCATGTCATACCCTCCATATCTGCTGATAAAATTTTGCATGATCATGTGTTTTCTAATCCCAGCCGCTCCTAGTGCTATTATCTCTGCCTTCTGAAAATCCTTGATCTTTCTATGTGACCAGAGAAATGGGACCTCATCAAATCGAGCTAGGACATGGTTGTGATCGTCCAAAAACTTTGCAACATACCAAACCTTACGGGATATATCAAACTTCACCGTGAGCTCTGCCATGCAGTTGCACCGACTCTCAGGTCTTAGCCTCCGTGTGCGGCCATCCATGGTCAACCTCTCTTTCTGTCGTTTCCCTTCCCTTGAGCAGACAAACTTTCTCATCCGTATTTCTTTTCCAGTACCTTTTGTTCTCCTAAGCCCCTCCTTTCTTATGCTGAAGCCATGCTGTTTCGCATAGTTGTTGTAGAAATCGTACGCCTCCATGTCGGAGGCAAAGGTCTTGGCCATTATCTTCCAGTAGTTATCTAGTGCTTTTTGCTGGTCTTCAACATTCTCTATGTCTATGAACGGTTCCTTGTGATTGTCGTGGTCATGGTTCCCATTACTATGATCACCAACCACCTGCACACACAAAAACACTCTTATAAATTGTCCTAACGCAACTGAGGATCATACCAAATAATCAGCATACCTGACTGATGTTATCAGCGCACGATTCGTCCGCCTCTTCCTCTGAATCGTTGTGCTCATTTTCATTTTCAGCGTACACATGTACCTACACAATTTAAAACAAAACAACAGTAAGTTCCAATGTTGTCAGTTGCAACAGTGAAAAAGCAAAATGCATACGACTCACGTTATCATCATCAGCTTCGTTACCAACAACATAGTCGTCCTCAGGAGGAAAAATTGAGAAGGATGAATAAGGGTTGTTTTGTTCATTAGCTTCGTCAGTACCAACTAGTTGGTTCTCCTCTGAAGGAACAATTGCCAATGATGGCCAATATGAATCGGCGTCGTCATCATTCCCATCCACACTTATATGGTCGTCCTCGTACGACCAAGATTCAGCGTTGCCATCAGAGTCATCGTTGGTGTTCTCATTTGTATCACCAATGGTATATGAGCTGAAGTCATCCATCCCTGCAATATTTATGTACATAGTAAAATTAACTACAAACTATTCATTTCGAAATATACAACTGAATTATTTTCTGGTACGCAAATTCAAAGCACATGAACATACAATTTTCTTCCATTCTTGCACAACAAATACAAGAATTTTGAGTATATAATGAACTAAATAATCGACTTGACAATCACTAGTACAGAAAAGCTTTTCTGTGGCGCACCATTTTGCTATTCTGTGGCGCATGGGTGGTGCGCCACAGAATAGTCGCCACTAAATAAGCTAGTGCGCCACAGAATAAGCTATTCTGTGGCGCACCCAGCCCGGTGTGCTTATTCTGTGGCGCACCCTACCCCGTGCGCCACAGAATTGTTTTTTTGAATTTCAAAAAAATGGCGGCCAGATCTAGATCTGGGTTCCCAAAAAATTTCAAAAAAATTCAAAAAAAATGAAAAAAAATCAGAAAATGAAATAATTTGGAAATTCCTATATATTTGAATTTTCTGAACATTTTTAACACTCCTAGTGAATCTCAAATGTTGACTTCCCGCTAGGTCACCCATCCTAGGAGTGCTCCCACCCAAGCACGCTTAACTTCTAAGTTCTATTCACTTCACCTACCATCCTGCTACTCAAGTTCTTATTGATAATAGTATCATATCAACCCTTTTAACCCTTGTGTATGTCTATATATGTGTGTGTAGTTTATGTGTGTTATGTGTATATATATGTTTCAAAAAATTCAAAAGTTTGTACAGAAAATTCAAATAATCCAAAAAAAATCAAAAATTTCAAAAAAGTCAAAAAAATTCAAAAATTCAAAAATCCCAAAAAATTCAAAAAACTTCAAAAAATCCAAAAACTCAACAAATCCAAAAAAAATTGAATTTTTTATTTTTTTTATTTTTTCATTTTGAAATAACTTTTTTTCCCTTTGGAATTTGGAGGATCTGAGAAAACCCCACCGGGTAAACCCAGGTGGGATCGGGTTCCTTTTTTTCTCTAGTTTTTTTTGACATATTAAACGCATTTTTTCGACGTCGTATGCAAAAGTTATGGCCGTTTTACGTTTTTTTTTCTGGATTTTGCAAAAAAGGTCAAAATTCATATTTCAAGATTTCTATACGAACTAGACAGTAACACCTAACCACATCTCGAAGGATTTTATTTTTTGAATTTTTGGCATTTTCTTTGAGTGTTTTGAAAACTGAAAAGGCGATCCACGGGGGGGGGGGGGGGGGGGGGGGGGTGGGTGGGTGGGTGTGTGGAGCTGTTTTTAAAAAAAATTCTGTGGCGCATGGGGCTTGGTGCGCCACAGAATTTCTGATTTCTGTGGCGCATGGCCTCGTGCGCCACAGAATTTGCATTTCTGTGGCGCACGTGGCCCATGCGCCACAGAAAACCATAATTCTGTGGCGCATCAGCTTCCATGCGCCACAGAATAGCACTATTCTGTGGCGCACCAGCCACATGCGCCACAGAATAGCACTATTCTGTGACGCACCAGCTTAGGTGCGCCACAGAATAGCAAATTCTGTGGCGCACCAGTTCCGGTGCGCCACAGAATAGCCTTATTCTGTGGAGCTTATTCTGTGGCGCACGGCCACATGGTGCGCCACAGAATAAGGATCCATAGAATTGGGTTTTCCTACTAGTGAATCTAACATCACTAGACAAAAAAGCCATGGACTGGTGCAGAATATGACACCAATTTCAATCATAGAATAAACTTTTTAGTAATTGAATATAAGGACACCAATTTTAATAATGCATACCATGGATGTAGATTTTATATAAGAACATCACAACATGCATCTAGTAATTGTTGAATATCCATCCTAAATACGTCTGAGTTTCCTTTATGTCATTCATTCACATAACATATATTGTTTGATCCACCGACCACATTCTTACATGTATACATTGTTAGGCATTTTCTAAATTCATACTAAAGTTAAATATAAGGAGTTTCATAAGAGAATTATGATCGCATATCCATCAATTTATATTATCACATGGTAACATATACATAGTTCCAGATTAAAATGTAACTCAAGAATGCAAAATTGTTTCCACACATACACCGATGTTCATGCCAAAAATAGTACTTCCGTAAGTATACCACATGAGTAAGAAACATTTGAGAAGGTGTAGTCCAATTCTTTTTGCCATCGTGAATTAAAAGGTGTGTGTTGTTTTCCATGCATAGGCTGAAGCACAATATTCTTTTGGAAAAATGCTTCATGGCACATTGATCTATCACCATATGTACACTTGATGGATAAAATTTAAAGGTGCGATCCAGGAAAATGCAACATTACTATTAGGTGACAATTGCTCGTAACAATATAGATCAGAAGCACTCACTGCGCGAAGCCAAAGAACTTCGATGTAGATGTGGTCTTTCTCCTCGTGTACACGTACAGATGAAGGGGTTTGACGGAGAAGAGGTCGCCGATGACCCGGAGATCGAGAGGTCGCGACGACGTTGCCCACGGCACGACTGACCACCGCGAGCGCCGCCCACGTTGAAGATTCACAGGTGGAGGCGAGATGAGGAGCGTGTGGCGGTCGTGGTGAGAGGAAGTCGACGTAGCGGCGTTCGGCCGAGCGGGAGCGGGATGCAGCCGCCGATGGTGCGGCAACCCCCACTGGCGCGTCGATCGGGCGGCGGGATCAGGATGCAGGTCGCGTCGATCGGGCGGCGGGGGATCAGGGATGCAGGGCGCGGCGATCGGGCGATCGGGCGGCGGCGTCCTACGTCTACCAGGGCGCGGCGATCGAGCAGTTCGAAAGAGCCTCCTCTCCGTACACATCGGCGAAAGAGGAGTACACGTGTAGATTCGTCCGAGCCTCAACAACAAGAGATCACTGTTGACAACCATCGTCAGCACACTGATGAGTTGTTGGAGGTAATAAAAGGAGCCAATGGCATGCCGGTGCTCCTCCTCACCTCCAGTGACGGGCGGCTGTCGGCAATAGCTATGAACGGCCTTCAGAACATGGTGCCCACGAATCGTGAAGTCGACGGCTCCACTGAAAAGAAATATCAGGATTTGCGTGCCTGGATGCTGGTCATAATGTCACTGGCTGCCACCGTCACTTTTACAGCGGGGCTCACCCCACCCGGTGGTTTCTGGGCCGACGACAAGGAGAAGCAGGCCGGGCAGGACGCGCGTGTCGCTGGTACCTCAGTTATGCGCGACAAGTTTCCCACGAGGTACAAATATTATACGGTGAGCAACTCGTTGGCCTTCTTCTTCTCCTTGACGACCATTGCAACGCTGGCCATAAACAGAAGGCCCACCATGGTCATTAGAGTGTTATTTTTCCCTTGTCTTGTATTGTCTTCTTTTGTGTCCTTGATGGCTAGTTACATCAGCGGCACGTGGGAGAGCAAGAACGACGGGATCTTCAACACTTTTATCCTTGCAACTGTGCTTTTCTATGTGGCCTACAATTGGTTCCTATTGTGGCGACGGGGCGAGTAACCACAACCGGATATGAATAATTCCTAAGGAAGAAGATGGCACAGAAAAATAAGCAACAAGAATCCTTAGATACAACCTGCAAACTCATTTCCTCGTGGAGTGAGCAATGATCGATATGTCATTTGTATGCCAAAGAGGCGATTCATGGTATTCATATGACTATGCCTTGTATTTGTGTGTATGCACATACCTATTTGTAAGTACATGAGAACCCTGGGTTTGCTACTCGTTTGTAACTCCTATGTTTGACACAAGAAGTTGCCATTTGAATCCTCTGTATGTGACGCCCCAAACTATCATCGATTCAAATCTGAATGTTATAGTGGCAACACAGTGTCTTCGAAATCTTCGAAAGGTTCGGAGAGCAAGTAGTTGGGGGGAGATCTGAGAGAGTTTCTGAGACATGGAATACAAGTCATATACTCTCTCCGTCCCAAAAAAAGTGTCTCAGGTTTGCCAAAAAGTGAATGTATGTAGACATGAAACATGTTTAGATACATTCACTTTTGGGCAAATCTGAGACACTTTTTTTTGGGACAGAGGGAGTATATCCTAGTCCTCAACCTTTTCTTCGGGATTGCAGCTACTCAAGTAGCCACAAATTCGGGTTGAGATGACAACTTATCTTGCGCACACAATGTGGACGTCCTGCCAGTTGTGGCCCGGGTGGCTAGGCTTCATCATCCGCGCCTGTGCCGAAAATCTTACGTATGTACATATGCAAATGCAAAAGGCACTCATCAGATCCTCAACAATTGTAAGAAAAATTGGAGATGGTTGAGAAGAGGCAACAAGATAAGGTGTCACGAAATCTGGGAAGATGTGAAGTGCAAGCCACCTTTGAGGGGTGAAAAATCATTCTTGAGGAGACCAAGATGTGGGCGGACAGCCGAAAATCATTGACGAGGAAAACCAGCTCATAATGATGGATTCAGATGGAATAGACGAGAATGCAAGAGAGTGGTGGGTGATTAGAAGGAGTGAGATCTTCCGATCAAGAACCACTTGGCTTGGGGTGCTGGACGGTGCTTGTTCGGCCAATGGTGGTGACGGCGGTGATGATAATGGCAACGAAAGTGTTGCTTGATTTTTTTATGGGTCATTAAATCGATTGTGCATATTTTTTGTGATGTTAGCTTGCAAATTGTTTGGATTGCTCATACTTTTGGATAAAAACTATTTGTTAATTTCATAACTAAAAACTATTGTTATTGAAACCTATTTGTAAATGCATATATTTGCGTTAAGATCGCGCGGGTTCCGGTTGAGCAGATCTTAAACTTCTATTGTATTAGTTTTATAGTAAAATTTTGTCGGATTTGTTTCCGACAGTCCGGCGTGATACTGCAAAACAGAGATTTGCTCTAAATATTTTTGCTTGCTTCATTATCCTAGGTGCCCCCAAAATATTGTCGCTATTGTTCGTGGCATGGGCTCGAGTTCGGGGACGTCGGGGCGGCGGCCTCGAAAGGTGGACCGCACGGGTGTTTCTTCGGCGAGCAACGTGGCGGCGGTGATGGTCTTGTTTCTAGTCATGTGGATGACGAGGAGCAGACAACAGGAGGCCTTGGTGGTGGCGTCGCTTCGGCTACGACATCTCCCAGATCGTGTTGAGAGGACCGGGCTCGGGGACAGCGGTTGATTCTATAGCGGGCGTGTGCGAAGGTTTGTCCGGGCGAAAGCCCCGCGTTTTGACGCCGACGGCGGCGATGCCTGCGGGTGTTGTAACCCTCCTAGGGGCGCCAATGTGGGCACTTCCGCTCGAGGGCTCCGGGTGAAAACCCTTGACTGTCAGTCTCGTCGACGGCGGCGCGTAGCGTCGTTACCCTCTTGGGGCCGTCGGCGTGGAGCCCTTTCCCCTCTGTTTCGGTATGGTGTCACTGTGGCAAGTCTGGTTTTTCTTGTGCTTTGTTGTTTATTTTTGATCTGCAGTGTAAGAGGGTTTCTTCATTAACTTGTATCAGTTCGGCCGTTTGTGGCTTTATTTATAAAGCGGGAGAGATTGTTGCATGTAAGGTTCCGCAACCTTGAGCGTTGCACCGCACCAGGTATGTCTCGACTATTCTTGTTGAACTACGACTGCCTATTTACATTGTGGGGTTGACCACATGATTACATGCTGCTGTCGTTGACAATGCATCTGATTTTTCTTGTCTACTATGGTTCATTTTTGGTGGTGGATCCAAGATCATGTTACATTTTATTTTTATGAACCCAACCGACATCACTTAAATATATAAAACTAAAATTGGAAAGTGTTATAAACGATAGGCAAAGAAAACGATGAACAAAACAAGATCGACCAATGGGGAAACGTGGAAAACACTTCAAAGAATGGAAGAGACGGGCGTCAGCCATCAAATTTTTACTATGATAAGGTGAGGTTACAGCCGCCGGGGATTTAAAACATGCGACTTATCCCAACCGGCGGCTTACAGGGGTATATATGATGCTAAAACCCTAAGTCGGCTGCAGTCCGACTCAGCTGCAGTCTTCGCTCGGCCCAAGCCTCCCGGCGACGGGCCTTCCTCGCACAGCAGAAGCTAGCCTTTATCTTTATATTAATTTGGATCACATCAAAATAACAGCATTGTTCCTATTTGGGAAATACAGATCTAGGTGAACAACGTGCAAGTGCAAAGTTTCTTGATGTGCAAAGAAACTAGTTACATCATGCTTTCTTGAAGGATCATGCAATTTTGAAGGAGGTGAAGTCAGGTTGTATCCTTTTGCTACATAGTTTTGTTGAAGTACTCCCTCTTTGCCACACACATTGATTTCTATGAAAGTCAGATTTCCGTAACTTTAACAGAAATTATTGAGAAAAGTAAATGTATAGCATACTTTATGATGAATCAAATGATATTGATTTGGTATTCCAAATGTTGATATTATTTTTTATAAGCTTGGTCTAAGTTTAAACGATTTGACTTGAATATATGCATCATACTTGGTCTAATTATTAAGCATTTTATTGGGACGACATGGAAGAAGACCCGGGCTCGATGGCGCACCCGACAATTTCAACTTCTATGGTAAGGAGCTGGAGGACAAGGGCGTATCAGGGAGTGGCGCCACATTGGGCCGAGATAGCCTTGCCTCCCGGGTCGCTCTCGCGGGCGACTCCGGAGGCGGAACAAACCCTAGCCGCCGCGCCCCTCCCCTCCTCCTTCCTCCCTCGCCGCCGCCAGAGGCACCCGCCGGAAAGCCGTCGCGGTGGCCAAGGACGATGGCGGCGGGGATCTCGCTGCTTCACTGCTTCGGGTGGAGAGCTTCGGCATCTAGGGCGGCGGCCTCGGGCGGAGAGGGCGGCGTCTGCCCGGCGGCGGGGGCGCTTGTCGATGCTGTGGACCATCTCCCATCCCGCGCGGGCGGCGATGGAGCGGTGGTGCGGGTTCACGGCGCGGGGCCGTCCCGCAGGTTCCCGGTGCCAGATCTGAAGGTGGTGGTCGCGTGCTGTGCAGAAGGCAGGCTGGGTCGGGGGGCCCTGGGAGAAATCCCTGGTCAGCGGGTTGGCCACGCCGTCGGCGACGTCCTGAACGCCGTTCCCTTTCCTGGAGGCGACGCCGAGGTACACCCCCTTGCCCTCCTTCCGCGGTGCCCGGGTGAAAACCCTAGATCTTCTAGATTGGGCGGCGGCTCCTCGGCGTCGCGTTCTTCTTGGAGACGCCGTCTTGGGCTGCGGGAAGGTGGTAATTTTGCTTCTGGTTTGTGACGTGCTCGTGGCGGCGCTTTCTTGAGGCGGCGTGCGGCGTGGGTTGGTTGTGTTGTTCCTCTGCCTGCTCTGCTCGTCCCATAGGTGGTTCTGTTTGCCGGCAGGTCGGCGCCCTCGGCCTAGGCGAGAGGGGAAAGGGTTCCCCTCTCCAGCGACAGCGTCCTCAGAGTGTGGGACCCCGGACTAGCTGTCCGAAATACCCTTGTGCCTACAACATCAGCGATCCCATGATCAGTCTGTCGCTGAGCACAATCAAACTGGTATCAAAAGAACATCCATAAATACCGAAGGAAATTACTTACTTGATTGAAGCCAGAAGCTTCAACAGGTACTTGCAGCGGAAATCACCAAACAACGTGGAGCCCAAGTCATATGCCACAACCCCACAGGCAACTGACTGGGAAGCGCCCTAGTTCGCATTGACGTCATTTAAAACTTCTCCTACGAACTGCTCCTCTTCAGAATCTGGCTAAGACAATAGCCAGGACGAAACCAATATGAGTACATTTGATTGTACTCGCAAACTACCTCCGAAATGAGCATGCACTACTCTTTTTATTGTTTAAATAAAACTTCGTTTGCTTTGAAAACTCTATATCCTTGTTGAAAAAGGAAAGAACGCTTTTAGAACTTTTTCCCATAATTCTATCTTTGTAAGAAATCTCTTTAAAACTTTTTCCCGAAATATATCTTTGTCGAAAAAAGATAAGAAGCCTCTTTAAAACATTTTCCCGGAAAATCACCATTTTATCTGTTCCTCCAAAACTCCTCCTTTTTCTGACCATGGCTCGCCATAGGTCCAATTAACTCCAACACATCATACCAACTCATTGGTATAGTTGTGGAACACTTTCTCCACTTCATTTCCCTTTTAAACTCAAAGCTTTTCAAAACTTGCACATAGTCTTAGGACAGCCTCCCAATTGTCCATATCGGAGGACTCGGCTATTCGAATAGTTTTAACCCTCTGCAGAGGTAGCACGCTTTTTGCCCACATCCATCTGGTAACTCATCGTGTCAGCCACGTCCCGCCATACAAGGTGTATGCAAAGTTGAGCCACCGACCATAGCCTCTCCTTTGCTCATGCTAGTATAGGACCCTGCCCATATGACACTTTCCATCGACACCCAGTCCAGTTCCCTGTCGGAAACCCTAAGTGTGAGGACTCATGTGTTTTGTCTGGCGGTGTATAGGGGACATCCTTCTATCCTCCTCCTTATCTTTCCATAGAGTTTGAGCGAGGACCCATGTCGAGGTGTGCCCTCGGCAAATCCCATGGTTGCTATACCTAGGGTTGATTGTGTGGTAGAGAACGCGTAGTATCGGTGGAATCGATGGCTGACAAGCTGGATTTACCCAGGTTCAGGCCCTCGAGTGAGGTAAAACCCCTACTTTCTGCTTGTCTGTATTTATGGTATGAATATGAGGGTTACAAGGGTTCGACGAGCTGCTGATCTCGCCGAGGTTTTGGTGGCTATGGATTGCTTGTCCCCGATCGATCTCCCTCCCAGCCTTTATATAGGAGGCTGGGTCTCAGGAAACATAACCGACCAAGGTTACATGTTTGGAAGGTTTTAACCGACTATTATTTGATCTAACTTGGAAAGCACTCTTCGTCTTGGGCCTTCCTTCATGGTTTTCGATTAATCCTTGGGCTTCTTTGATCATTACGTGCACCAGGTACCCTTATGTTGGGGTACCCACAGAGTATAACCTGGTCAACCCAGGTCAGGTAGGTCCTCAGACCATCCCCTCATGCATAACGGAGTCATCTCCGTCGATGAGGCATCCCATACTAATAAGAGCAAATTATATGACTAAGCCCTTTCCCATATGTGGGTAAATGTGGTTGCACAGGTAAGATTGGTCGTCATAGTGCTAGGACACTGTGCATTTTTCATAAACATCTCCATTCTCCATTTCTCCACTTCAACACCGACATCTCGGCATTCCAGCAATTCATCAAAGTATTTTAAAAGGAGTTTTGAGTAAACAATGTTTTTCCCATCCTATAGTTTGAAAAAGAATTTTCCATCTACTATCTCCATATAAGGTGTCAAAATAATATACTTATATTTTGGAAAAAGGGTTTTCAAAGTCATAACTTTAGTGGCAAACACTACATAAATACCTTATGCTCTTTATAAGTAAAACATGTGAACCAAAATAGATGTATATAGATGCAAGCTCAGAGAGTAGCTTGCCTGATTCCAGCATAATGTTCCTGGGCTTCTTCTCACTGCTCACAGAAATAAACTCCCAATTCTCCTTCAATAAATCCTTTCCAAATACCACTCCGGTAGCGTTTATCTCTAGCGTCGCAACATGAAAATAAAACAACACTCAATAAGCAAACCAAACCACAAGTGGTATACAAACAAGGAATCAATTACAAACATAGCACTAATTTAATCAAGCAACAAGCTAAGATCTACATTTACAAGGGCATTATACTAATCAGGAGTATAACACCATACACATGCCAAAACAAATGGGCACCAAGATATCCTCAATTAGAGGTACCTAACAAACATGTTTCCCTAAACAGGAAATACTTCAGACAAAAGTTAGGCCACTAATTTAACCTCTGTAATTCCAAATATTTTATCAAGTTAAGGTGGAGACATTAACCAGACACCTATGATAGTATTCAACTTAAGGGCAACCAAGTTTAACAAGCAATGTCTATCAAGCATCAGACAAGACAGAGGGCTATTAGCAACAAGTTTGACAATCACCACACTATTCGTTTTTTACAAAGGTAGGGTTGGAGTAGTGATTAATCATCTTTAGGGACTTCTACTAATCATGCAAGGCTAAGCACAATTAGAAAACTTGAACAATCAGTAGCTAAATTATTAGTTTAAAGATTTATTTAACTCATTTTTATTTTCAAGCACACAAGCAAAGTTGAATATTTGTTGGAAACATCAAATTCATTTTAACAACACATGTTTACTCAAACAAGATTAGCACAAGTCACAAATAGTAGTAACATATATTAGCTTGCTTAACATCAGTAACACACATGTAACAGTACCAAAATAATCATCAACAAGCATAAAACACATTTTTATTAACAAGACAATTTAATTCCCTTCTTTTTGTTTGAGGCAGAACTACACTTTTACTAAATATTACTCCTAGGGAGTTCTGTAAATCAAACAATCATGCAAATTTGGGTTTGTGTTCTATGTTACTATTAGAAACTATCCCAATTGGATTTGCTTCAAAAATCCTCTCACAAAAATTTACAAAAATCACCAAAATGCCACTGGTGTGTTTACAAGAATGAATAGAACTTTTGTTTTAGGTTTCATTTGCAAGCAAGGCTTACATATCTAGAAAGGTATCACTTCAGGCTTTCCATAGAATTTTAGTTTGCAATATTTGGATTTGTAAAACTCTAGATATTAAATATTTAGTTAAAAAGATACTTTTTGTAAGATTAAATCTAGAACACACATAACATCACATTTTTGCAGTACACCAGTGCTGCATGTTTAAGAAAACACACAGGAATACTAAAAAATTTAAATCACTCAAATTGCTTGCACACACCAACCACAAATGAATTAAACCTCTACTGCAATTTAAACAGGAAAACAAAACAGATATTAGATCTACTAAAAAAAACAACACTGGGCTCGATCTGGCCCAGATCCAGCCGAGCAACACAGAAGGCGGCCCAGCTAGAGGCCCAAGCGCGAGGCGAAGGGGTACGGGATCTTCTTCCTCCTCTCGAACAGGCACGGCAGAGCGGTCGAGCTGGAGCTTCGGGTGAGGACGGCGCGGCGGCTCCGGCGATCCTAAAAATAAACGGCGATGTCCGTTAGGTAGAACAGAGGAAGGGGTTCACGATGGTGCAGAAATGGCGGGGAATGGTGGATGGAGCTGCTCACGATCTTGCTCAATGTCTTGGCGGCTGGAGAGGGGAAAATGTGGACGGCGACGGCGCTCTCGGGCCTCCCGGCTCGATTCCTTCGATATGGAGGGAGAGGACGACGCGGCAAAGCTTCTGGTACTCTTTGATCTGGACGGGGCGGCTTCAATCGATGGTGAGGTGCGACGGCGAGCTTGGTAACCTGCGGCTAGGGTTCGGTCTTCGTGGGGAGAAAAGGAGGGAGAGCAGGTGGCGAGTGAGGGAGGGGAAACAGAGGATCCTGGGGGGGCTCCTTATCTTCTTCATGCGGCAGAGGAGCGAGAGGGGGGCCTGGGCGGCGAGCGACGTCGACGGGCGACACGGCGCCGCGGCTACTGCTGCTACAGGAGGGAGACGACAAAATTACAGAAACCCCCCTGGATTCCTGTTTCCATTTACAACTAAGCCCTTTTCTGTTTCTTTATTTCCTTTTTAATATCTAGTAGCTTTTTGGGGATTTAATTGAGGCACTAAACCTATTTCAAAAATCATGAAAATATTTGGGTAGGCTCCCTTTGTCATGTAGAACCTCCACAAAAAATTGGGGTTTGGAAATAAAATGTTTTGAACAACTTTTGTTCATAGGGTTTAAAAATGGTATTTTCTTAAATACAAATTTATAATCCTTTGAAATTTTGAAGCAAGTTCAAATATTATTTTTGAACTCTTAGAACTTCCTTGATAAATATTTTAACTTTATATAATTTTCATTTTCATAGAGAAGATATTTGTTTGAAGGAAACAGAGAGTTAGGTAGAGAGAATAATTTATTAAAGTCATTTTATTTGAATTGGAATCTTTAATTCAAGTTCTTGAATACCTTTAGAGGTTTTGCTTATTCAAGTCACATTCCAAATTTGTTGTCAAGTGTGTTTTTAATTTACTACTCTAGCACACTCTAGCACACTTGATCAACTATACACACAAGCAACAACACAACAAGATCAAGATCACAACCAAGTCAACACAAGGTCAAACACAGGAATGGGAAGTAAAACACAATCATCAGTGAAACATTTCAAAAAGTTTTTGTTGGTTCCGAAATTTGGGTCTTGTGACACTAAGTTTTTCTTAGTTTCCATATTTGGGATGTGACAGCTTTTCCCCCTTAAAATAAATCTCGTCCTCGAGATTTTCCCGGTGGTAACAGGGGAGTACAAAGGCACAGGTTTTGGGTTGACTATACTTCCGAGGTCGTTGTTTCTTCAGCGGGATCGCCATGTGAGATCTTGATAAATTGATGTTGCGAGGCTTTCTCTGTCGATAAACTTCTGTGCTGAGTTCAGATCCTTTATGATGGGGTTGTCTTGACGATTGACTCGGATGGATAGTCTTGGTCGGCTGTTTCCAGATTCTACAGGGCTCAGGCGCAAGGATCTAATATTACTACGTTCTTGTATACCTATTACAGGTCTTCCCCCCCTTAAAAAGGGGTTTTGAAGGTTCATCCTGAAGGTTGCAGCTGGAGTTGAATCGGAGGTATTGTTCTTCCGAGGTAGCTTGACGATCTTTGTCTTGGGTGTCATTCCTCGGTGCTTGGGTCGGTGCAGATATCACTTCCTGATATTGTCTCCTTACGGGGGTCGCAGGTGGGGACGCGTTGTTCTCAGGATGCGTCAAGTCTGAGCACTCGACTCTCTCCGGTTTCTAGTTAGTAGAGTGATGTTATAAACTTCTAAGGGCGTCTGGACTTGCTTGGTGGTTGATGTTGCCAACAGCAGGTGCTTCCATTGTTTGATTCTTCTTAGTGACTTCTTGTAGATCTTCTTCACGCTTTTCTTCCTTCGGCTTGACAGGAAAAAGGTTGTCCTGAAAGACTTCTTTGGTTCTGGGTCTTCACAAGTAAGTTAGAGTGCACCAGAATAGTTAGGGTTTCCGGGAAAACTTTCTGGTTGAGGGGCTTAAGCTAGTTTTCAAAGGAGTTGGGTGCTATACTCTGAACATCAAACTCATTATACTTAAGATCCAAAACAACCAACTTTACATAGGCCTCTAATTCTCGAGTCTTCAAAATACCATTCCAACATCTCGGGTAAGGCCACTACTATCAACTAGTTAATTGAATCATGGCTTTTGCCCAAGCTAAAGTTATTAATCCACCATCATCTTCTTCGGGCATAACTCTTTATCATATCATAGTTCAATCTATCGGATATCCATCAAACCTTTAAGGCATAATCTTCCCATTATATCCTATCACAAAAATCGTAGTGGTCCACCAATTATTTCTTGATTGATTTTTCTCCCCAGATAGGCATATCTCATATTATCTTACTCCTTCAGGTGGTTGTTTTCCCACGACCATATCTTCAAAGCTAAATAAAGCATCCAACAATCATGTGATCGTATCATCAAGAATTTTCCCCCTTTCTAACCAAATTCAGATTTTTTTCTCAACACTTTTGGGCCTTGATCTATTAATCAAAGATAAAAGATCTTTCTAAGAATAATCCAAACAGAGCGTGACAAGCTCTGAAAACTACTGTCGCCTAAAATGTCTTGCTACTAGACCAAGTCACATTGATTCCTAGAATCCGATATACATTCACTTATCCTCCACCAATTATTTCTTGCATACAACGATCTACTCATTTGCTAACTCATCTTTGACCACTTCCTATAATTCCATAAGAATTTGGTACAAGGTCACTTGCGCTAGGAATCACCCTAAACATTCCAACTCCGGAGTATTCTTCTTAAATTACTTGCTTCTAACCAATCCAACATCATTTTATCAGCAAGTGCTTCCTAAAAATCCAATAACTTTCACCTTTATTTCTAAACCTTAATTCAAGGGTCACGTCTTCTAGCTCCAGATAACCACCAATGGTTCGGGACCACAACTGGTTAGCCCCATAGTATTAATCAAATATATCATCTGTCCAATCCCAATTAATTTATTGATCCACTCCAAGTTTTCACTTCTATTCTGAACCCCAAAATTTTGATATTACCAACATCATCCACCAAATTCTGATCTCATCACTAGATTCTCAAGGGGTCCTGCTGACTAATAATCTTATAGTCCAACACTCTTATATCTTCCTAAAGTCTCCTGTCTACCAACTAGTTTTGAGTCGTCCACTGGCACCTCTTAATGGTCCCTAGAAAAATTTAGTGGGGAACCTTCGCACCAGTTGTTTTTCAAAAGGTTACCTTTTTCTTTTCTTGTTTTCGGAAATCATATCCTTGGGGAAACACTATAAATCTTCATGTGATTTTATTTTCACTTAGAACTTGAGTAATTCGTAAGGTATACACTCGATTTAAGAAAATTATTATTGTCTTTGATTTGAGTTCTAACATCATTTGCTTCACCCCTGTGGTGAAGGAATCCACCTAGTCTGGGCAAGCTTTCCATTAGTTAGTTGTATAAAATTGTGGAGGTCTTCTATAACATCAATTGCCTTAGTCTTACGAGAAGAATTTGTTAACAAGGTAGCTAGTCTTGTCATCAAACTACTTTTCATATTCCAGAGGCTGAGGTGGACTGGATTATCTGAGGTTTCGTTTATTTGTATATGACACTCAATTGTTTGAGCATACAAAAGTGATTTGTTAACAAGTTCATGAGGCTTGTTACCAAACTACTTCTATATAACACGAATATTAAAATATCACACTATTTCTAGAGAGATTTATAATAGTAGATTCTGATATATGAGTTTCCAAATACTCAAGGATAGTCTGGTATATTAATTACTTCCTTGCCAACTTAAGAAATCTCTCTTTAAAGTCTCTTTGTCGCAGTTCCTCCTTCTTGCGGTCTCTGAGCTCGAATCTTCATAGCAACTCTCCTACACTCCTTGAGTTCTCCTAGTTACCGATTCTAAATGGGTCTCCTTATGTCCTCGTCTCTTGTCAAGGCTTGCAGTCCTAGAAGATTATTTAGTACTATCGTGGACTTGATTCAGATGTTCAGCCTAAAGTTAGATACGATAAGTTAGTGTGGTATTCTTGTAATTTCACAAGTTATTTTTGCGAGGTGATGCTCGTGTCTTCACGAGGTTGGCGTTAAATTGTAGTTTCCTTCGAGATCTTGACGCACTTGCTCCAGATGGTGCATGAAGGCCATTATCTGATTTGCCGGTTAGGTTGCAAAATCTCAGGCTATTTGGTTAAAGATCAGGGGTCTTTTGTATCTTGCGAAACTGTCAGTTCTTATCGGGAGACGGTTTAGATAAGAGGAAAATATCTTGAAAGGATTTTTTTCCTAAGCGGTTTTACATCTGCAACAAAGTGCAACTATGGTGAAGAGGTCAAAATTAGTTTTTGTTAGGTGACTGACGAGGTGTGGACTCGGCAAATCCCTGGGTTGTGTACCCCGGGTTGATTGAGGGGGAGAGAGATGAGCGCTGGTGATCACGACGGCTGACAAGCAAGGCGTTTACCCAGGTTCAGGCTCCCGGAGGATAACACCCTACTTCCTGCTTGTCTGGTTATTGATGGTGAGCTGTGGCTACAATGGCGAGATGGCAATCTCGCTAGGGTTTGTGTGGCGGCTATGAGCGTACCCTAGACGAAGGACCCTCCTAGCCTTTATATGGTAGGCTAGGTCTCAGGTGAACGGTGCCGATGGCGCTTACAAGCATGGCGGGGTCGCATGACCTAGCGTCGACTATCTTGGGCCGCACGTCGTCCTCCTTGGGCCTTCTTGGGCCCTCGTCATAAGGCTGATGGGCTTGGCGTGACCCAGGTATCCCCACCGTGGGGTAGTCGAATAGTGACCCCACGACAGGAGCCCCCGAGTGCTTAGTCGAATCGTAGAGTCGGGTAAAGGACTCCATCCTCCTGGGCACGCCTTCGAGTTCCTGAAAGGGACAAGTAAAATTAGTCGACTCCGGCCGTTCAGGGCTTACGGAGGATTCCTTAGTCGAATCGTCGACTGCAGGGTTAAATACTGTGAATATGGCCTTAGTCGGTGATTTTTCGACTGCTATTGTTCTGAGTCACTCGGGAGCGCGAACAGCGCTCCCGATGGGAGTAGCCCCCGAGATTAAGCTGAATTGCTTGCAATTGAGGTTAAACTCAATTTTTCTTCAGTCGAAAAGCCTGCTCCCGATGGGAGTAAAGAAGGGACTCGACTTGGAGTCGCGACTGGCTTTGTGTGACTTACTGTGTATTCGGCCGGTTTGGCTTACTGCGCGAGTTTGCTCAGCATTTGGAGCTTACTAAATGCTCTTGCACTCGGATGAAATGTTCGAGTTCTCAATCAGCTCGTTGGCTTACTGTACGAACTTATTCAGCTCTGAGAGCTTACTGAATCTTCTTGCACTCGAATGAACTGTTCGAGTTCTCCATCAGCCCGTTGGCTTACTTCCTACGCCTTCGTGGTTGACGTCAGTGCTGACGTTTTTGATGCACTCTGTGTCCGATGGACGTGACAGTGCGGTCCCACTGTCAGTATTGACTGGAGACAGCGGTTGCCGCTTTTTCCTGACCGTTGGGCGCGAAAATTTCGCGGTGTGATGATGGCGCCTTGATTCCCGCGCGTAGTGGGCGGTGTGGCCGACGACGGTTGCTATCTCCGCGCGACACGTGGACGGCCAGATGATGTCGGAGACGGTTTCAGCAGGGATGGCCAGGATTGACTGACCGCGCGGTATATAATTTTCACCGCGGCGGTGAACAGTTCATCCATCCCCATTCCTTCATCGTCTCCACTGCTTCTGTTCCGCCATTGTTGCGCTGCGTGCTCTCTGTCAGCTTCTTGCCCTCCCTCCATGAGCAAGGCCGCGATGAAGAGGGGGAAGGCTGCTGCTGGCGCCGGCGCCGCCGCCGAGGCGAGCGTGATGAAGAAGCCCGACGGCGATTGGGTCAAATCGTCGGTGAAGAAGGCCGACCTCGAGGCCCTCCGCGCGCAGGGGCTGCTGCCGCCGGTAGACCAGGCGACGGTGCGCGCTCCTGGGAAAGAGGTATTTCCCGCTCCTCGCGAGGGGGAACGCGTTTGCTTCGTGGATTTCCTTCCGCGGGGTTTCGGGTTCCCCCTCCACGATTTCGTCCGTGGTCTCTTGTATGCTTATGGGATTCAGATCCACGATCTGACTCCCAATAGCGTCTTGAGCATCGCGAGCTATTTCGTGCTCTGCGAGTGCTTCCTGGGAATCGCACCCAACTGGCTGCTGTGGAAGTCTCTGTTCCTCGTGAGAGGAACGTGGGGAAGAGCAAGCAGTGTACCCAGTCGGCGGCTTCGGCATCCAGGTGCGTGGCGACACCTCCTACTTCCAGATGAAGAAGTCCGACTCCGTCCAGGGCTGGCGGAAGAAGTGGTTCTACATCAGGTGCGACCAAGCAGGGCTTCCTGAATTCGCGCTGATCGCGAGTTGCGGAAGACGAACGCGTGGGCGCACCCGCTGTCGAAGGAGGACAGGGAAGCGACTCAGCCCTTGCTGACGCTACTTCGTGGCCTTCTGAAGAGTCTTGGGCGCGAGACAGGTGGAATTCACCTCATCGCCACCTTCTTCAGGCTTCGGGTGCAGCCGCTCCGCAGTCGCGTCCACCCATGTGGGCGCGTGAGGATGCTGGCAATGAGCTTGATGATGACGCAGTCGAGTCGAAGGTGAGGAGCATCACTAGTCTCCGAGCCGCTGACCCGTGCAACGTCAAGTGCCCAGTCGAGCCATATGGGCCTAGTAACCCTGTGCCTGAGGTGAGCTTTGTTTGCTTTGTTCTTGTATCTTCTTCTGTTGAATCGTTTTGCTTGACTCGAATGCTTCATTTGCTGACAGGGTCGTTCGAGCTACGTCAGTCTCCCTCCGCTGATGGAGAATGGACCTCATGAAGAGGCAGAGTTCCCTGAGGACGAGGTGATGACGATGAAGTTCCCTCCGCCACCTCTCCGAGTGAAGAGTTGGAGGAGGATGATGAAGATGAGGAGCCGCTGCGGAAGCGGCAGAGGCGAAAGGGTGGCGACTCTGGTTCTGCCTCGTCGCCTGTGAAGGAGGCGGGTGTGAACGAGGAAGAGACGAGCGAGTCCTCTTCGGGCGCTAGGCACCCGAGTGACCTGGCTGAACCTTGGTCGTGCCTCCACTCGGCTCTGCACCGCCGACCGAGTTCGCGAGGATGGCCTCCGTCTCCCTTGGGAAGTGAAGATGATGTTGATGTCGTCAGGTTAGTCGCATAACCATTGCTTTGTTTTTGTCGAGTTGCTTTTTCACTTGCGGGTCCTTGAATTGAGTTTCTTGTCACAGCGACCGTACTGGCGCGCTGTTTCTTCCCCTCGTGAGATGGAGCACACTTCTGCTCCCATGATCGAGCAGACTGCGAGGACGACCGGAGAGGGCTCTGGCGGGTGACGTTTTGGCCTTGAGGCTTCGACCTCCTCCGTGCCGAGAAACTGCTGATGCGACTCCGGCTGACGCTGGGCTGCTTGAGCATGTAAGTGTCTTTGACTCGTTCTGCAAATCTGTATCGGGTGCGCGAACAGCGCTCCCGATGGGAGTAGCCCCCGAAGATGTGCGTGACTAGAATAGTCGGGCGCAGATTGATGTCTTGTGTTTCCTGCAGCCATTTTATCGCCAGCAGATGGAGGGAGCCGCAGCCTTCGTTCGCATGGAGCAGGAGAGGGATCAGCTCCGCACTGCTCTGGAGCAAGCGAATAGTAAGTGTGAACCCTTGTGTTCGAGGGTGCTTCGACTGCCTTTATTGCTAACTTTGCTCCGTTGATCCGTAGGCGAGAAGGAGAGCATGAAGACGCGGGTCGCGGAGCTGGAGAAGTCGCTGGGTGAAGCCCAAGAGCGGGAACAAGCTCGGGATGCTCTGGAGAAGACCCAGGTCGACCGCTTGCTCGCACTCGCAGATGTTGTTGGAAGTAAGTTTTTCGGCTCAGTGCCTACTTTGTCTTTTTCGACTTCTGACGTCTTACGGGTGTGGATTTCTTTTGAACAGAGACTTGCGGAGGTGCTCCTCCAGAAGGGACTTCCAGCGAGAGTGTCGGCTTGGCGGAGGCTGTTGGCTTCGTCGACCGCGTCTGCGCGTATGCATCGGCAGCGCTGCAGCAGTCGACGGCGGCACTGCAGAAGTCGACGGAGGCCTTAGCGACTGTGCACCGGAGTATCTTTCCCAGCAAGCCGCCACCAGCTGCTGTTGACGCACTCGCGGCTCCATTCGAAGGCAATTCGAATGTCCTGGCGGACTTCACGCGCGCGCAGACGGTACGCGGCTCCGAGCTCACTTTCCAGCTACTTCTTGGTCACCAAGTCGTAGGTGATTTTGAGAAGGTTGTCAGCGACTTCCCTCGGAAGCCTGATGGCAGGACCGCGTCCCTTAGCGGTGTGAAGGTGCAGGCGAGCCAGCTAGCTGCGAAGTTGGTCGCCACCTTCGAGAGGAGGATTGCCAAAGCTGCAGAGTTGGCTGCTAGGAAGAGCCGTTCCCAGTCGGAGTCTGTAGTGTAGACTTTTTCCTTTTAGGACTATGCTTCTGCTTTTGGGCTTGAGTCTGTAATGCACTTTATATTGTGCGAGTGAACATGCTGATGATGAAATGTGAATTCGCTCCCTCGGGGGTGCAGTCGCCGAGTCTTTTTTGATATCTGGCTTGGATGAATTATGTTGATTCTTTTCCTGGCTTGACGCTGTCAATTCTTGGCAGTCTGATATGGGCGAAGCTCCTGACGTTGCTGGAACGACTGGCGCGGACGATGAGAGGACACCACTTCGGCTGCGCCTACTCGTCGCCGCCGTCAAGCTCCTCCAGCTCCTGTGCGAAGCGTAAATGACCAGAGAGTGATCACCTTCATGAGGAACAAGGTGGTTGAGCTCGAGTCGAAGCTGAAGAATGCTGAGTTGGAGCTGGAGCGATTGAGGTCGCGGCCCGTTGCGCCGTTCTCCCAGCGTGAAGAGTTTCTGCTTGGCGAGATGGACTTGATCAGTCGACAGCTGCAAGGTTGGCCTTCTAGCGTTTTTGCTTCGGCTTCTGTGTCTTCCTGCTATGCTTAATGCTTGGCCTTGATGCAGATGTGAACTCTGACTGAAGGCTGAGCAGCTTCGAGTGGACGAGCGAGTAGAGAAAGAGGCCGCCGGTGACTCACCCGAAGCGCGCCAGTTTTGGTCGAACAAATCCAGAGGTAGTGTACTGGCACGAATGCTGGATCGCACCTGGCGGGCTGCTGTGCTCTTGGAAGGTTGCAGAAAAACCCTCTGGCAGATCAACAAGGTGTACTTTCCTCACAACGAGCAGCCGAATGGACTGACTGCGCTTCTGGAGAGGTTCCGTGAAGGCGGTGCGTTGAAGGAAGTCGTGCACGCTCAACTTGTTGCCGGGGCGAACGTGGCGTTGGCATACGTTCGACTGCACCGGCCTAATCTTCCATTGCACAAGGTGCTTGACGGCTTGCCTGGAGAGGGTGAATATGCCGATACTCTTGCGGCTGCGCGCCAGATGATTCAGCAGGTCCAGAACTTTAGCGAGCACCTTGTAGGGCCACTTGATGCGCCAAAGGGCGAGCCTGTAGAATAAGAGCAGTAGAGTGCTGTTGCATAGCGTTAGCTTGTAAAAGAAATTTTTCCAAGTGGAAATATGAGTGTATGTATGTCGAGGTGGGGGTAGCCCCCGAGTTAGTAAATTGTATCTTGTAGACGTCTGTAAACCTGTATGGCGCAGCCCCCGAGCGGATCGAGTGCGGCCTAGGATTTTGAATTAACCTGTGCGGCGCAGCCCCCGAGTGCTTCGAGTGCGGCCGAGGTGTATCGAGTCAGACTGTGCGGCGCAGCCCCCGAGTGCGTCGGGTGCGGCCTAGTTTTGACTTGGACCTGTGCGGCGCAGCCCCCGAGTGCTTCGGGTGACGGCCAAAGGTTTTGCGAGTGACCTGTATGGCGCAGCCCCCGAGTGCGTCGGGTGGGCCTAGGTTTGACTTAGACCTGTGCGGCGCAGCCCCCGAGTGCTTCGGGTGCGGCCTAGGTTTTGAGTGACCTGTATGGCGCAGCCCCCGAGTGCTTCGGGTGGCGGCCTAGGTTTTCGAGTTGACCTGTATGGCGCAGCCCCCGAGTGCGTCGGGTGCGGCCTAGGTTTGACTTAGACCTGTGCGGCGCAGCCCCCGAGTGCTTCGGGTGCGGCCAAGGATTTTGCGAGTGACCTGTATGGCGCAGCCCCCGAGTGCGTCGGGTGCGGCCTAGGTTTGACTTAGACCTGTGCGGCGCAGCCCCCGAGTGCTTCGGGTGGCGGCCTAGGTTTTGAGTTGACCTGTATGGCGCAGCCCCCGAGTGCGTCGGGTGACGGCCTAGGTTGACTTAGACCTGTGCGGCGCAGCCCCCGAGTGCTTCGGGTGGCGGCCTAGGTTTTTGAGTTGAACCTGTATGGCGCAGCCCCCGAGTGCGTCGGGTGACGGCCTAGGTTTATGTTGCTTTTTGACTAAAAAAGTAAAGGGGAGAGCTTGTTCCACAAATCACTTCATTGATTTTTGCGAGCAGGCCGCCTCATTAAAACCCTTCCAGTCCCCTCAGGTACCCTGGTAAGGGAAAGAGTGCGTCTGGAACCTGCCGCTTCTTGAGATAGTACACTTTGTTACAAGGGGGAGTCGATTAGGCGTAGAAGCGGCGCAGTTGCGCCACGTTCCACGGGTTGCTGCAGACTGTCCCTGTCTTCGAGTCCTTCAGGCGGTAAGCTCCGCCGCCAATTGCCTCTGTCACGATGTATGGACCTTCCCACGGGGAGGCTAGTTTGTGCACCTTCTTCTGTTTGAGGCGGAGGACAAGGTCTCCGGGGACGAACGCTCTGGGCCGCAGTCGCCGTCCGTGATAGTTGCGTAAGTCTTGCTGATACACGGCTGTGCGGGTAAGGGCGATGTCGCGTGCTTCGTCCAGGGTATCCATGTCATCCTCGAGTGCTTCTTCTGCCTCGGACTCGTCGTAGGCCACCACTCGGGGTGCATCGAACTTGATGTCGCATGGCATGACTGCTTCTGCGCCGTAGACCATGAAGAATGGCGTGTACTGAGTGGATCTGTTTGGCGTAGTGCGCAGGCTCCACAGCACAGACGGCAGCTCCTCAACCCAGGCGCCTGCGGCGCGCTTCAATGGTACTCGCAGGCGCTTCTTGATGCCCTTGCAGACTAAACCATTGGACTTTTCGACTTGCCCATTGGATTGCGGGTGCGAGACAGATGCGTAGTTGAGCTTGATGCCTTGTTCGGAGCAGAAGTCCTTGAATTCTTCGGCTGTGAAGTTCGTGCCGTTGTCGGTGATGATGCTGTTCGGCACCCGAACCTGAAGATGATGGACCTGATGAAGTTAACTGCTGAGGATGCAGTCGAACTTGTGATAGGCACGGCTTCGATCCACTTCGTGAACTTGTCGACTGCCACCAAGAGATGCGTGTGTCCTCCTGGCGAGGACTTCTTGAGTGGACCCACCATGTCGAGCCCCCATTGAGCGAAGGGCCAGGCAAGTGGGATGGTCTTTAGCGCTGAAGCTGGCGCGTGCGGCTTGTTGGCGAACTCCTGGCAGCCGAGACATTTCCTCACGAGTTCTTCTGCGTCTTGCATTGCGGTGGGCCAGTAGAATCCGGCTCGTAAAGCTTTGGCCACTAAGGCACGACTGCTGGCGTGATGCCCGCAGGTGCCTGTATGATTTCGAGCAGGATGGCTTGACCGTCGACTGGATCAACGCACCTTTGCAGGACTCCTGAGATGCTTCGCTTGTATAGCTCCCCCTTGATGATGGTGAAGCCTTTCGAGCGGCGAATAATGCGCTTGGCTTCGACTGAGTTGACTGGCAGTCTCTGGTGCAGCATGTACGCCAGATATGGGCTCGTCCAGGTGGGCTCGATGAGCAGAACCTCCATTGGCTCCTTCTCTTTGCCTGGCGGGTCGGCGGTGCTCGTTGATGGTGTGGAGGATCCGGGCGTGGGTCGAAGTTTGACAGACCGCTGCGTGATGCGCTCAAGGAAGACGCCGGGTGGCACCTGCGCCTTGTCTGAGCCCAGGTTGGCGAGGGCGTCGGCTTCCTCGTTGCTTTCGCGGCCGATGTGCCGCAACTCGCAGCCGTCGAAGGTGCCCTCCAGCTGGTTGTACAGGTCTCTGTAGGCGATCATGTTGTCGGCGATGGCGTCACAGGCCTTCATGGTTTGCTGCACGACGAGGTAGGAGTCGCCGTAGATCATGAGGTGAGTGGCGCCGCAGTTCTTGGCCATTCGCATGCCATGGATTAGGGCTTCGTACTCAGCCTCGTTGTTGGAGGGTGTTGGGAAGTCCATCTGTAGCACGTACTTCAGCTTGTCGCCTTTGGGGGAGATGAGGATGACTCCTGCCCCGGCTGATCTGAACTTTTTGGAGCCGTCGAAGTACATTGTCCATGCGTTGGACAGGTCGGGGACATCTGGCAGCTGGGCTCTATCCACTCGGTGGTGAATTCTGGGAGCACTTGGGCCTTGATTGACTTCGGGTGAGCGTATTTCAGCCCCCAGGGTCCTAGCTCGACGACCCACTTAGCGACTCGTCCTGTCGCGCATTGGTTGGTCAGGATGTCGGAGAGCCCGGAGGAGCTTACCACCGTGATCGGGTGCTCGGAGAAGTAATGGATTACTTTCCTTGAAGTCATGAAAACTCCGTAGGCCAGCTTCTGGTAGTGCGGGTAGCGCTGCTTGGACAGGGTCAGCACCTCGCTGAGGTAGTAGACGGGTCGCTGACAGGGTGGCTGTGCCTTCTTCTTCTCGTTCGACTACGAGTACCGTGCTGACCACCCTGTTTGTGGCTGACACGTAGAGGTATAGCGGCTCGTTCTCCAGTGGAGCCACCAGTACTGGGGAAGTCGTGAGTGTTTTCTTGAGTTGGTCGAACGCGACTTGCGCTTCTTCTGTCCACTCGAACTTGTCTGTCTTTTTCATCAGTTGGTAGAAAGGCAGGGCCTTTTCTCCCAACTTACTTATGAACCGGCTGAGAGCTGCGACTCGGCCGGCTAGGCGTTGCACCTCGTGAAGCTTGGTCGGTGCTGGCATTGCGAGTATGTTTTGCACCTTCTCAGGGTTGGCTTCGATTCCTCTTGCAGAGACGAGGTACCCAAGCAGTTCTCCGGCTGGCACGCCGAAGACACACTTGTCTGGGTTCAGCTTGATCTGATACTCGTCGAGGGCGGCGAAGACCTTGCGGAGGTCGGCGATGAGGGTGTCCTCCTTGCGGGTGGTGACGACGATGTCGTCGACGTAGACTTGGACGATCTGCCCGATGAGCCCTTTGAGGCATGCTTGCATTGTGCGCTGGTACGTGGCACCAGCGTTCTTCAACCCGAAGGGCATCGTCTGGTAGCAGAAAACGCCGTCGGGTGTGATGAATGCTGTCTTCTCCTCATCGTCGACGTTCAGTCTGATCTGCTGGTAACCTGAGTAGGCGTCCAGGAAGGACAGGCGTTCGCAGCCTGCAGTCGAGTCGATGATCTGATCTATCCGCGGGAGCGGGAAATGGTCCTTGGGGCAGCATTTGTTGAGGGCGGTGAAGTCGACGCACATGCGGAGTTTCTTCGTCTTCTTCTTCTCCACTAGGACTGGGTTGGCGACCCAGTCCGAGTCCTTGATCTCTCGGATGAACTTGGCATTCAGCAGTCGATCGATTTCTCTGCTGATTTCGTCTCGCTTGGGCCCGGAAAAGCGTCGCATGGCCTGTTTGACGGGTCTGGCGTCCTTGTGGACCTTTAAGGAGTGCTCGGCGAGGTTCCTGGGTATTCCTGGCATGTCAGAGGGTTGCCATGCGAAGATTCTCCAGTTCTCACGTAGAAACTCGACGAGCGCGCCTTCCTATGCGGGAGTCAGACTCGACGATACTTTGACCGTCTTGCTGGCGTCAGTCGGGTGGACCTGATGGGTCGTTGTGTCGTCAGCCGCGTTGAAGGCAGCGTCCTTGGCTGGTTTCTTGCGGGCTGGGAAGATGGTCTTGTCGTTGTCGACTGCCATTGCCTCGAAGTGCTCTTCGACTCCGAAGAATTCGGAGATCTTGCTGAACTCGCGGTCGCAGCTGTTGGAGCGGTCGAAGTCGCCGTGCACCGTGATGACGCCCTTGGGTCCAGGCATCTTGAGCATGAGGTAGGCGTAGTGAGGTACCGCCATGAATCTGGCGAAGGTTGGGCGCCCGAGTATCGCGTGGTACTGCGACTTCCAGTCGACTACCTCGAAGTCGATCGACTCCCTCTTGAAGTTTTCGGGTGTGCCGAAGATGACGTCGAGTGTGATCGTTCCCATGGGCGTGACTGCTTGCCCTGGTACTATGCCATGGAAGGTGGTCTCTGATGCCGCCAAGTCCGTCGTTGGTCTGTTTATCCTTCTGAGGGTGTCGGCAAAGATGATGTTAATGCCACTGCCTCCATCCATGAACACCTTTTTCAGGGTGTAATCTCCGATCAGAGCTTCGACTACCAGAGCGGCGTGCCCGGGTCGTGGTACTGCAGGCGGGTGATCTGCTCTGGAGAAGTGATTGGTGTCTCTGACCCTCTCAGGTAGTCGGGTACTGCAGGTGGACAGGTGATGGCTTGGAAAACTTGGCGAGTGATGATCTTCTGGGTCCTGTTTGAGGGGCGCCCCTTCTGTATCATGTTGAGTTGTCCGCGTGCCGCTGGATATGCGTCCTGGATCCCGGTGGGGCATCTTGTTGCTGCTGCTGCTGCTGCTGCTGCAGAAAGGCTCCCGCCGCCTGTGCTGGATTGGCGACTGCGGGTGCGGGCGCTGCCTGGATGGCCAGCTGCGCGGCTGGCTGCGCTGCGGGTGCTGGAGTGACTATCTTCTGCATGGCTTCGTATATTTTGCGTGCCTTTCGACAGTCCTTCAACAGGTGGTTGGATCCCCACTTGCCCGTTTCCGGGTTCCTGAACATGTGGTGCCTGCAGGGTTGTTCCAGCTCTTCCGCTGGGCTTAGTGTGCGTTTCTGCCACTCGCGTTTATGGCCTCCGTCGCTGCGGTAGTTGCTGCCGCCGCTTCGGTTGTACTGCCCCTGGCTGTATTGGCGACTCTGGTCCCGCCGCTTCGACTGTACTGTATGGCTGTATTGGCGACTGCTGTCGCGCGCTTCATCCTCACGGGGGGTTTGGAATCCCGCCGCTACTAGCTCGATTGAGTCGTTGCCGTTGTAACGCGGCTTCTTCTTGTGGCGCCCTTCTCGCCAGTTGCTTGGTCCGGCTTCGTCCTTCGGGGAGTAGTGTGAACTATTGCGGACCGAGTCCTCTCCGTCTGCCCACTGGTTTGCTATCTTCATGACCTCGATCATGTTTTTCGGCCGGAGCCTACCAAACTCCTCGCGGAGGTCGCGGCGGGAGACGCCGTGCATGAAGGCATCCATCACTCGGTCCTCCGAGGCGGTCTCCATGGTGTTGCGGAGCAAGGTCCAACGCTGGATGTATGACCGGAGCGGCTCGTCTCGTCCTTGCTTGCATGCTTGTACTCGACGAACGTCGTCGGTCTCGAGTACGTCCCAGGAAGGATTTAACGAAGGCTTCCGCGAACTCGTCCCACGTCCTGAAGGCGTTCTTGGGTTGAGTGTTGAGCCACCCGCGTGCAGAGCCCGTGAGCATCAGCTGGATGTACTGCATGGCCGTAGTCGAAGTACCGCCCTGGCAGCTGCAGGCTATGAGGTAGTCTTCTAGCCAGAGTCTGGGTCCTGCTTCCCGTCGTACTTGACTGCTTCTGCCGTGAGCTTGAAGCCCTTGGGCATTCTTGTGTCGCGTATGTTGAAGCTGAAGCATGCGGCGCCGCACGGCTCGTAGTCGCCGTCGTTGCGGTCGTAGTCGAAGTTGGACGTGCTGACCGGCGCTGGTGCGGCTGCGGTCTACCGTCCTTTGTGTGATGACGTTGCGGAGGTCTTCACCTGGCTGCGGTTGTCGCAGTTGTCTTGTCGCCGGGGCTGCGAGTGCTGCGGGCTCGTGGTCGCGGCGATCTCGATCTTCTCGCGCTTTTTCTGTCGGCGCCTTGTTTACCAGTGCGTCTTCGAGTGCCTTGATAGACATGATCTGCTGCTTGTGGAGGAGAGCGCGCGAGTCGCCCTCAGGCGGCTGTGTCAGCCGCAGGTATGTTTCGACTGCCATGAGTGCGGCTCCGGGTGTCTTGGGGACGGGTATTCCGTCTGCGTCTTCTATGTATGATGACTCGAGGTTGCGGGTGACTCTAGCGCGGTCGACCTCCGTCATCAGGGGCACGCGGGCTCTGTGGCGCCTTGCTCCTTGCGAGACCTCTGTTGAGGCAGTGAACGAGTAAGCGGCCCTCCTGGCGCTCGACGCGTCGGCCTCCTCCTTGCGTCGGAGGAGCTCGGCCTTCTCTGCGCGGAGTCGTTCGCCTTCCTTCCGCAGCAGGTACTGGACCGCCATAAGGTCCTCCCGGGGTGCATCCGGTGGGGGGTATGTGCCGTCCTCGACGTGCTTCAGGGCTTTGATTGCCATGTCGCGGGTGATGGTGAGTCGCGTCACCTGGTCCGGCATGACCACCTCCAGTGGGTATGCGGGTTCGTCGTCGTTGCCCTGCGGCCTCTGGCCGATCATGAAGACTTGCGCGGGGTAGATCTGGGCAGTGGGACGGGTGCTGCCACTGCTGCTTCCTTCGTCCGAGCCGTGCTCGGAGCTGAAAATGGGTGCGACGTGGTGGACACCACAGTCGCCGCCGAGGCTCCTTCCCTGGAGTTTCGCGACCTTCGCCGCGGACGTGAGGAGTGATGTCGCTGTCGTCGACGTGGGCGCGATTGGCTTGTTGACGATCTTGCGAGTCGATGGAGACGCGAGTGGCGTGGATGAGAACGGCGCGACCTTCGTTGCGCGCGAAGGCGTGGTCGACGTAGTCGAAGTTGATGCAGATCTTGGCCTTGCCAGCGACGCGATCGAGGTAGTCGAAGTAGACTCGATCCGCGCGGTGGTCGACGTAGTCGTAGCAGATGCGATCTCCGTGGTAGCCGGAGACGCTGATGGCGCGGCCGCGTTGGGCGCGATCTCTGCCGCAGCGGAGGCGGTCGGAGTAGTCGAGGCGGACGCGATCTTCTCAGCAGTCGAAGATGCTGTCGCCGCAGTCGCAGCAGATGCGATCTCCGCAGCAGGTGGGGGCGTGGTTGGCGCAGCCGCGGCAGATGCGGGTGCCACCACCGCAGGCGGTGCGATCGCCGTGGATCTGAGTACTCCACAGCTGTCTACGAAGTAGTGCATGGTACCGAAGGTGAGGCACATACCTACGTGCAGATCGGCGTACACCGAGCGGTGGGCCGGCGGGTGGAAGGTGTACTCGAAGGAGCCGAAGCAGATTGGCTCCTTGGTGATGCAGACGTCGGTCTTCAAAGTTGATGGAGCCGGTGCGACCATGATTCCAGCGCTCGTTCTTTCCCACAGACGGCGCCAATTGACGAGGTGTGGACTCGGCAAATCCCTGGGTTGTGTACCCCGGGTTGATTGAGGGGGAGAGAGATGAGCGCTGGTGATCACGACGGCTGACAAGCAAGGCGTTTACCCAGGTTCAGGCTCCCGGAGGATAACACCCTACTTCCTGCTTGTCTGGTTATTGATGGTGAGCTGTGGCTACAATGGCGAGATGGCAATCTCGCTAGGGTTTGTGTGGCGGCTATGAGCGTACCCTAGACGAAGGACCCTCCTAGCCTTTATATGGTAGGCTAGGTCTCAGGTGAACGGTGCCGATGGCGCTTACAAGCATGGCGGGGTCGCATGACCTAGCGTCGACTATCTTGGGCCGCACGTCGTCCTCCTTGGGCCTTCCTTGGGCCCTCGTCATAAGGCTGATGGGCTTGGCGTGACCCAGGTATCCCCACCGTGGGGTAGTCGAAGAGTGACCCCACGACAGTGACAAAAAGAGTTTTTATAAAAAAGAGAATTTTGGGTTACTTTGTGTTGCCATCAAGTCGTGATTGTGAACGCACAAGAAAAACAACACCCAAACAGAGGACTCACCAACAACAACACACAACCAGAGTAAAGCACACCAACAAACAACACACAAGGTAACTTTAGTACCAACGGACGTCTAATTCTCGTGGTAGTCGGGTAGTACAACCAAAGTTCCTATCAGGTTTATCCTATGGTCTCGGTTAGACATGGTTGGTGAAGTTTTCACTCTGTCGCCTTAGGCTTCAGCGGAAGGAATTGAGATTATCGAAGTTGCAACTTGAGTAGAATTGTTGATGTTGAGTTGAGGTCTTCGAAGGTCTCTTGCTTGGTTGACTTCGACAATCTTGGTATTTGCAGATCAATCACCTCGATGTGGAATGTTGAGTACTTGTGATGGAAGCTTCTGCTTGTAGGTGCTAGCTAATTAGGTCTAACTTGGGTTCATCGTCAAGTATTTTGAACAGGTAAGAGGGAGTAGAGAAATCCTTAGAAAATCTTAAAATAGAGGGATGAGTCTCGGAAATATTTGAGAAGGTGAGAAGAGTGGAAGTTATTTTTGGACTTCCTTAGATAAAAATATGTTTTTGGTAACAATATATTTTTAACAAAATACTTCTTTCCTAACTAACGTCCATGCTAACTAAGGTCTGTTACAGTCAGGATGGCTCTGATACCAAGTCTTGTGGGGACCCCGGACTAGCTGTCCGAAATACCCTTGTGCCTACAACATCAGCGATCCCATGATCAGTCTGTCGCTGAGCACAATCAAACTGGTATCAAAAGAACATCCATAAATACCGAAGGAAATTACTTACTTGATTGAAGCCAGAAGCTTCAACAGGTACTTGCAGCGGAAATCACCAAACAACGTGGAGCCCAAGTCATATGCCACAACCCCACAGGCAACTGACTGGGAAGCGCCCTAGTTCGCATTGACGTCATTTAAAACTTCTCCTTCGAACCGCTCCTCTTCAGAATCTGGCTAAGACAATAGCCAGGGACGAAACCAATATGAGTACATTTGATTGTACTCGCAAACTACCCCCGAAATGAGCATGCACTACTCTTTTTATTTTTAAATAAAACTTCGTTTGCTTTGAAAACTCTATATCCTTGTTGAAAAAGGAAAGAAGGCTTTTAGAACTTTTTCCCATAATTCTATCTTTGTAAGAAATCTCTTTAAAACTTCTTCCCGAAATATATCTTTGTCGAAAAAAGATAAGAAGGCTCTTTAAATCATTTTCCCGAAAAATCACCATTTTATCTGTTCCTCCAAAACTCCTCCTTTTTCTGACCATGGCTCACCATAGGTCCAATTAACTCCAACACATCATACCAACTCATTGGTATAGTTGTGGAACACTTTCTCCACTTTATTTCCCTTTTAAACTCAAAGCTTTTCAAAACTTGCACATAGTCTTAGGACAGCCTCCTAATTGTCCATATCCGAGGACTCGGCTATTCGAATAGTTTTAACCCTCTGCAGAGGTAGCACGCTTTTTGCCCACATCCATCCGGTAACTCATCGTGTCAGCCACGTCCCGCCATACGAGGTGTATGCGAAGTTGAGCCACCGACCATAGCCTCTCCTTTGCTCATGCTAGAATAGGACCCTGCCCATATGACACTTTCCATCGACACCCAGTCCAGTTCCCCATCGGAAACCCTAAGTGTGAGGACTCATGTGTTTTGTCTGGCGGTGTATAGGGGACATCCTTCTATCCTCCTCCTTATCTTTCCATAGAGTTTGAGCGAGGACCCAGGTCAGGGTAGGTCCTCAGACCATCCCCTCATGCATAACGGAGTCATCTCCGTCGATGAGGCATCCCATACTAATAAGAGCAAATTATATGACTAAGCCCTTTCCCATATGTGGGTAAATGTGGTCGCACAGGGTAAGATTGGTCGTCATAGTGCTAGGACACTGTGCATTTTTCATAAACATCTCCATTCTCCATTTCTCCACTTCAACACCGACATCTCGGCATTCCAGCAATTCATCAAAGTATTTTCAAAGGAGTTTTGAGTAAACAATGTTTTTCCCATCCTATAGTTTGAAAAAGAATTTTCCATCTACTATCTCCATATAAGGTGTCAAAATAATATACTTATATTTTGGAAAAAGGGTTTTCAAAGTCATAACTTTAGTGGCAAACACCACATAAATACCTTATGCTCTTTATAAGTAAAACATGTGAACAAAAATAAATGTATATAGATGCAAGCTCACAGAGTAGCTTGCCTGATTCCAGCATAATGTTCCTGGGCTTCTTCTCACTGCTCAAAGAAATAAACTCCCAATTCTCCTTCAATAAATCCTTTCCAAATACCACTCCGGTAGCGTTTATCTCTAGCGTCGCAACATGAAAATAAAACAACACTCAATAAGCAAACCAAACCACAAGTGGTATACAAACAAGGAATCAACTACAAACATAGCACTAATTTAATCAAGCAACAAGCTAAGATCTACATTTACAAGGGCATTATACTAATCAGGAGTATAACACCATACACATGCCAAAACAAATGGGCACCAAGATATCCTCAATTAGAGGTACCTAACAAATATGTTTCCCTAAACAGGAAATACTTCAGACAAAAGTTAGGCCACTAATTTAACCTCTGTAATTCCAAATATTTTACCAAGTTAAGGTGGACACATTAACCAGACACCTATGATAGTATTCAACTTAAGGGCAACCAAGTTTAACAAGCAATGTCTATCAAGCATCAGACAAGACAGAGGGCTATTAGCAACAAGTTTGACAATCACCACACTATTCTCTTTTTACAAAGGTAGGGTTGGAGTAGTGATTAATCATCTTTTAGGGACTTCTACTAATCATGCAAGGCTAAGCACAATTAGCAAACTTGAACAATCAGTAGCTAAATTATTAGTTCAAAGATTTATTTAACTCATTTTTATTTTCAAGCACACAAGCAAAGTTGAATATTTGTTGGAAACATCAAATTCTTTTTACAACACATGTTTACTCAAACAAGATTAGCACAAGTCACAAATAGTAGTAACATATATTAGCTTGCTTAACATCAGTAACACACATGTAACACTACCAAAATAATCATCAACAAGCATAAAACACATTTTTATTATCAAGACAATTTAATTCCCTTCTTTTTGTTTGAGGCAGAACTACACTTTTACTAAATATTACTCCTAGGGAGTTCTGTAAATCAAGCAATCATGCAAATTTGGGTTTGTGTTCTATGTTACTATTAGAAACTATCCCAATTGGATTTGCTCCAAAAATCCTCTCACAAAAATTTACAAAAATCACCAAAATGCCACTGGTGTGTTTACAAGAATGAATAGAACTTTTGTTTTAGGTTTCATTTGCAAGAAAGGCTTACATATCTAGAAAGGTATCACTTCATGCTTTCCATAGAATTTTAGTTTGCAATATTTGGATTTGTAAAACTCTAGATATTAAATATTTAGTGAAAAATATACTTTTTGTAAGATTAAATCTAGAACACACATAACATCACATTTTTGCAGTACACCAGTGCTGCATGTTTAAGAAAACACACAGGAATACTAAAAAATTTAAATCACTCAAATTGCTTGCACACACCAACCACAAATGAATTAAACCTCTACTGCAATTTAAAAAGGAAAACAAAACAGATATTAGATCAACTAAAAAAAACAACACTGGGCTCGATCTGGCCCAGATCCAGCCGAGCAACACAGAATGCGGCCCAGCTAGAGGCCCAAGCGCGAGGCGAAGGGGGTACAGGATCTTCTTCCTCCTCTCGAACAGGCACGGCAGAGCGGGCGAGCTGGAGCTTCGGGTGAGGACGGCGCGGCGGCTCCGGCGATCCTAAAAATAAACGGCGATGTCCGTTAGGTAGAACAGAGGAAGGGGGTCACGAGGGTGCAGAAATGGCGGGGAATGGTGGATGGAGCTGCTCACGATCTTGCTCGACGTCTTGGCGGCCGGAGAGGGGAAAATGTGGACAGCGACGGCGCTCTTGGGCCTCCCGGCTCGATTCCTCCGATATGGAGGGAGAGGACGATGCGGCAAAGCTTCTGGTACTCTTTGATCTGGACGGGGCGGCTTCAATCGATGGTGAGGCGCGACGGCGAGCTCGGCAACCTGTGGCTAGGGTTCGGTCTTCGTGGGGAGAAAAGGAGGGAGAGCAGGTGGCGAGTGAGGGAGGGGAAACAGAGGAGCCTGGGGGGGGGGCCTCCTTATCTTCTTCATGCGGCAGAGGAGCGAGAGGGGGGCCTGGGCGGCGAGCGACGTCGACGGGCGACACGGCGCCGCGGCTACTGCTGCTACAGGAGGGAGACGACAAAATTACAGAAACCCCCCTGGATTCCTGTTTCCATTTACAACTAAGCCCTTTTCTGTTTCTTTATTTCCTTTTTAATATCCAGTAGCTTTTTGGGGATTTAATTGAGGCACTAAACCTATTTCAAAAATCATGAAAATATTTGGGTAGGCTCCCTTTGTCATGTAGAACCTCCACAAAAAATTGGGGTTTGGAAATAAAATGTTTTGAACAACTTTTGTTCATAGGGTTTAAAAATGGCATTTTTCTTAAATACAAATTTATAATCCTTTGAAATTTTGAAGCAAGTTCAAATATTATTTTTGAACTCTTAGAACTTCCTTGATAAATATTTTAACTTTATATAATTTTCATTTTCATAGAGAAGATATTTGTTTGAAGGAAATAGAGAGTTAGGTAGAGAGAATAATTTATTAAAGTCATTTTATTTGAATTGGAATCTTTAATTCAAGTTCTTGAATACCTTTAGAGGTTTTGCTTATTCAAGTCACATTCCAAATTTGTTGTCAAGTGTGTTTTTAATTTACTACTCTAGCACACTCTAGCACACTTGATCAACTATACACACAAGCAACAACACAACAAGATCAAGATCACAACCAAGTCCACACAAGGTCAAACACAGCAATGAGAAGTAAAACACAATCATCAGTGAAACATTTCAAAAAGTTTTTGTTGGTTCTGAAATTTGGGTCTTGTGAAACTAAGTTTTTCTTAGTTTCCAAATTTGGGATGTGACACAGAGGTGGAGCCAGCGGCTTGGGTGAGCCTTGACTCTCCAAGTTTGCATGCCTGCCATCTTCTTGCCGCATCTCCAGTGTGTGTCTCCGGTCCTAAAGCTTGCATCTTGTCGGGTCGTCGGTGCTGGCGGCGACACTAGTGGGATGCTCGCGTGCAGTGCTCCGTGCTAGCTTTTTGCTCCTCTGCACTTCCTCCGGTGTGCACTTTCGTGCTCTAGGGTGAGCTTCTTTGCCTCTGTTGGTGCGGCGCCCGACGAACCAGGGCGAGAAGACAGGGGTCTTCTTTGGAGGTGGAGGCGAAAGACATGTCGTCGACGACGAGCAGAAGGTAGACGAAGGCGGGATCTCTGGAGGCTTGTCTTGCTTCACTGCGTCCTCCTCGGCGCGGGCCTTGCAGATGATGGTTCTGAAGATCAAGCTATGCTTATTGTCTTATTTTCTTTCTTTTTTCGTTACCTGTAAGCTGATCTTTCAGCATCATGTAAACTGCTGTTGTGTCTTTATTAATTTAAAGCTGGGCACTTTATGCCTCTGTTCTAAAAAAAAAAGTGGCGCCACATTGTCGAGGCGCACCATAGCGAGTGCTGAGTGACCATGGTGGCGGGTGATGGGAAAGACCATGGCGGGGAAGGGGTGGGGCAGGGTTTGGATCTTATTCTTCACGTAAAACTTGGTCAGAGTTACACAAAATCGTTGTATTATAAGATGAACAAACCCCGACCCGGGCCATGGAAAGCGAGCGGAGTTGTAATTATGTTTCTGTAATTTCTGACTCCGTCCCGGCCTAGGCTTCCACCTCGTGACCTGATGTATATGAATCCACCGGGACACCGCCACCTCACCGCAATCCAAAATCTCGAATCCAATTTCCACCTAGAGCTAACCACCGATCGATGGCCGCTAGGGAAGACGACACGTCCTCCAAACGGAAGTCTTCAGAAGAAGACTCATCTCCGGAGGCTGCGGATCAGAAGACCGACGAGACGGTGGCTGGAGCGGCGGCGGTGGAAGTCGATGTCTCCGACGACGACGACGAAGACTCGTTCATCCGGAATCTGAACCTCATGAGCAGGCAGAATCTGATGCCAGCGGAGTGGATCGAGAACGCGAGGAAGCTTCACTACGAACAAATCGAACTTGACAATAGGGCCTACGACGCCCTGAAGAACGGAGACTACGAGTCCGACGACGAGGCCGGCATGGCGGAGTACGAGGAATGGAGCAAACAGCTCTGGGCATCGACTTCAGCGGCGTCAACACCGTCAGTGGTGAATCATGCGGCGTGGACGCCGTCGCCGTGTACCCCGTCGGCGTGAACCCTCCGGAAGAAGAGGAGGAAGAAAAGGACCACGACGGTGCTGCTGCTGCTGAATCCTCAAGCTAACAAATGAACTTGTTCTGTTCTGCAGTTTACAACTGCAATGTCATTGTTCTAGTGTTATCTAGATTTCTACAAGCTTTGATTGAGATTGGTTGTCATGTTGTTTTGTGTATCTTGTATCACGAATAATCCTATACTGAACAACAACCCGATTGTAATTTACAACTGCTTGTCATTGTTAAAATATTATCTATCGACCATCACAAGCTTTTGTCTTGGAATGATTATCACCACAAGCTTTGATTCAGCTTAATTGTCCTGTCTGCCCATCTCGAACTTAGAAAATGCTATTGACTGATTAAGGCGAAAAGAGTCGGCTGGAAACCATACACCACAAAGCACGATGCTGGTCCTGAGGCCGTGCCTTCAGACGAGTCGATGACCAAGTCGTTCTAGCAATCATACTTGAAACACAAACACCTAGACACAACACCGCAAAGGCGAATATCCGGAGCCGCCAGTTCGACATCAACGACAGACCCAAAGGGCACACCCCACACGAGTCGACGACCAAGTTGTCCGAGCGACTAAAACCGACACTCTACAAATATGACAGAGGTCATAAACTATAGCCTTTGCTCCCGACATCCATGCCGACTAAATGAACAGGCGACGCATCGACATAGGAGACAAAGGGCTCCACAACGATGCCTCCAAGGAACGGAGCGACGATCGAGAGCACCGCCATCGTCGACGTCAACTGAGGTCGACAAAGGGCTCCACAACGACCGCCTCAGTGATCTATTATTACAAGCTACATCAGATTGCGTCCGAGGTTGGTAGTATGTCATGATTCGAGACTCGAAAAGGGAGGCAAAACAAAAAAAATCATAATAGTATTGCGTTGTCCATCAAGTGTGAAACATTTTTCTTTTCAAAAATAAAACAGAGTGTAAGAATATGCTAACTTTAGGATCTCGATCAACACTAAATAACTGAAACTATAAACTATCAAGCAACCACGTCGACAGATAGTTGGTTGAAGAAATTTGAAAATATAAATCTTCAACTCTGAGACGTGGTTGGTGCACCACAGCTCCTGTCCTGCAGGCTGCATTATGTAGCCTCCACTCTAGGACACGGCCAAACAATCAGCAATGGCGGTGACGATCACTAAGCCGCTCGTGCTCCTTATCACCCTGACCGTAGAGGCCCAAAAAACCTGACGGACTCGATTTCCGACTCCGTCCCGGCCCAGGGTTCCAGCTCGTGTATAACAGATCCACCGGGTCACCTCTGCCTCCATCGCAATACAGATTGTCGTATCCAATCTCGAGAGCTAAGCACGGATGGCCGCTAGGGAAGAAGACGCGGCGTCCAAACGGAACTCTTCGAAGAAGAAGAAGAAGACTGTTCTCCGGAGCCTGCTGATCAGAAAGCCGACGAGACGGTGGCTGGAGCGGCGGCGCCGGAAGTCGACCAGTGCTCCGATGACGACTTCGACGACGACGAAGACGACCCGGTCATCTGGAACCTGAACCTTATGAGCAGGCTAAATCTGATGACACCGGAGTGGATCGAGAACAGAAGGAAGCTTCACTACGAACAAATCGACCTCTTCAACAGGTCCTACGACGCCCTGGACGCCCTGGAGAACGGGGATTACGAGCCGACGACGAGGCCGCCTTGGCGGAGCACGAGGAATGGAGCAAACAGCTCTGGGCATCAGTCGACTTGAGCGGCCTCAACATCATTGGCGGTGAATCCTGTGGCATGGACGCCGTCGCCGTGTACCCCGTCGGCGTGAACCCTCCGGAAGAAGAGAAAGAAGAAAAGGACCACGACGGTGCTGCTGCTGCTGCTGAATCCTCAAGCTAACAAATGAACTTGTTCTACTTCTATGGTGCAACCTACGACTGCTTTTCATTGTTCTAGTGTTATATTTCTAGTATTATATAAGTACAAGCTTTGCTTGAGGTTACTTGTCATGCTTATGTATCTGTATCACGACTATTCCTACGCTGAACAACAACCTGATTGTAATTTACAAGTGCTTATGTATATGTATCTGTATTACTTGATGCCTACCTTGTCTCGGGCCATTCGGCTATTCCTATGCTGAACAACAGCAACAAACAAGTGATGTTTAACTATTTACACAACTGCTTACCATTGTTCTAGTGTTATCCATCTATCTACACACTACAAGTTTCACTTGAGGCTACCGCAGTTTGACTCGCTCATGCATGTTTCCGTGGATCATAATTTCCTTGCATAAACAAACAAACAAACAAAATACGTCGCCACCCTACGCGGGTCGGCTAGCTGGGACAGGTAGAGCTCATAACCCTGCCAACACCTCCGTTTCTCCCCTTCCTTCAGTGCCGCCGTCTAAACCCAGTCGACTAACAACGGTGGTGACACTTCCCCTCTCTGTAGAGTGTCGATCGAGTGTTGTGGCGCCAGGCACGCGGGTGCACGCCTCTCGATCTGGTCACGACAGCGTGACAACCGGTTCTCGATGAAGGCATGCGGCATGGTGCTGATGGGTGGTCCCGACGACATAGCTGAGTCTCGTGGAGATCAAGGCTGTGCGACTCGCATGGGGTCTCGACCGTCGCCGACTAGTCGTGGTGGAGGCCCTTTTTCTTGGTGGCGGGCTACTTCCATTCATGGCATCAGTTTGAGGCAACTTCTCTCCAAACCCTAGCCCTCCCAACCGCTGTGGGTAGTGGATTGTCCTGGGGAATGTTGGACGCGACGATGAACGGTGTTGCCGCCCAGGCGGCTAAAGATGCTAGCTTTGGGTGGTCCCTGTCTAGATCAGAGCGGCCATATCTAACGAGGCGTTGGTCGATGCTACCTCTGGTGGTGCATGCAGGTGACACGTGCCCAATGTCCGGTAGGGCGTGCCATCACCCACTTTCCCTGGTGACATGTTTATGGATACCTCATATGAAGACAAACTATGAACTGGCCAACACTACACCAGGCAGCTCATCATTCCAGTCCGGTCGCCTCGCCCGTCGACTGCCCATCAACTGGCCACTAGAAGACATGCCAACATGCCAAAGGGCGTGTTCCGTTTTAGAATCGATATTCGTACTATTTTCTCGTTTACCATCCTAAGGTGGTCGTTTGGACGCCGGTATAAGAATCAATATTCGTACTATCAATGGGGATCTCTCTGAGTAGTCTTATCACATCTTTCATAAAAATATCATCCTTGTCTTCATATTTTTTAATTCCTATTTGGCTTTTGCTATATGTAGGGTTTTAGAACTTGTCATTATCTTAAAGACAAGCTCAAATATGTCAAAAAAAATCGTGTGAAAAAATTGTTATGTTTTTTATGTTGAAAGTTTTGCGACTTCTTCTTTTAGAGATGTTAACATTTCATCTTATATCTTAATCCACCTTTTTGGTGTGTTTCTTTGTATGCATTTATAGAGCATTGTGTTATCTTAAAAAGGCACCAAGTTCACAGAAATGGAGTCCGGATGCAAAATATATTATAGTTTTTGTATTGGTGCGCCCGATAGTTCCTACACTTACATGTCGAATGTACCATAAGAGTTCATGAGTTCGCGGCTTAGGAAATTAACACATCATAGTTAAGTCAAAATGCAAATAGAGTATTAAAACATGACACATTACATGTCCAGGAAGGTGGGAATAAATCTTTTGTCATACTTTTCACTCACATGGATGAAATTAATGTGCATTACCATGTTGCACTTAGGAATGATGCTAATTAGCATCCAGTGACCACTGAAATATAACTAAGTCATAATAAAAAGATAACATGTCCTAAAAAAATAGGTTCTCTCCTGGTACTACCCAACAAAATTGTCATTGGTCACTAATGCATGTCATCATCCACCATGGTAGAGATGGATTTTGTGTGGGGGACGAGGGATGAGCATAGTAGATAGCGAGAGATTTAATACTGTCACAATCGTTCATTGTAGATATCGAGTTTTCATCTAACTTCCGACACTGCCATGCACATATAACTGTTTTATTGTTGCCCCATCGATCTCGGTTCTATATATACGACACTGAACTTTCATGTCGAGCTACAACAGATCCGGTATCAGCCTCTTCGAGTTACGTTCGCCTGCAAGGGCTCCAGCAGGTTTGCCCTCTCACACACACTCATGCATTCTCTTCCTTTTCCTTCAAAAACTGATCAAGCTGAATGTTTGCTCCAGAAATTATGTCAGAAGCAAACACTGTGGCGGTACTATCTCCGGGACCTGATGTAGTCGGAAATTTGCAGCAGCCTCAGCAACAGGCGATCACCGTTGACGATTGTCCGCACATGTCGATCGACGACCTGTTGAAGATCATCAAGGGAGCCAATGGCATGCCGGTGCTGTTCGTCCCCTCCGGCGACGGACAGCTAGCGGCGATAGCAGTGGACAGCCTCCGCAACCCGGCGCCGCCCATCAGTAGTGGCATCGAGAAGAAGCAGGAGGATTTCCGTTCCTGGGTACTGCTCCTGACGTCGCTGTCGGCCACCATCACCTTCACCGCCGGGCTAACACCACCCGGTGGCTTCTGGGCTGCCGACGACAAGGCAAACGGGTACGTCGCCGGTGCCTCGGTCATGTGCGACAAGTTTCTCGTCCTTGATGATCATTGGGATGCTCGCGAAGAACATATCTCACAAGGAGCCCATCACCATGAAGAATCGTGCTCTTATGGTCCTCGTGGATATCTGTTTTATGAGCTTGGGGATTAGCTACATCACTGGCGCGTGGAGCGGTTATGTTGGAGGGATTTACGCCAGTATTGCGTTTGGAGCTATCGTTTTCTACATGATGGCTACTAAACATTAACGGTAGGGAATAAGATTTGCAAAAGAGAAAGAAAAAGGAAAAAATCTTATGGCAGCTTATTTGCATGCGGTTTCATCGTGTTATTGATGTGCTCGAGAAGCAATTAATTTTATTACATTTCTATATGTAACACTACATCAGATAAGATATTCAGTGACGCTCACCTTTAGGAGATGTTTTGACCAGCAGCTTATGATTCTTTGGTATGAGTTAGTTAATATTTCTGAATCCATTCAGTTTACTTAGGATGAAGATGCCATTCTTTGGAAATTGGAATATAAAGGAGTTTATACTGTCAGTTCCTTGTATGTTGGGCCAAATTTTAGAGACATTAAACCTACTCATATGCATGCAGTCTGGAAGATTAAAATCCCTCCTAAGATACACTTTTTCCTTTGGCTTGTCTCTCATAATAAGGTTTTAACTAGAGTTAACTTTGTGAAGAGACAAAATGTGGTTGACGTTTCATGCTTATTTTGCTCTAAACCTAGTCATTTGCTCTTCGAATGTATTGTAGCTAAAGAGGTTTGGAAGGAAATTAGTACAATAACTAGATAAAATGTTGATCCTGCCTCTTTTGAAATGATAGTTGGCCTGTGGCCCAATGAGTCAAGTATGAAGTGCTTAATGTTTGCCACAACGCCGTTATGGGGGTGTTGCGAAATAGAAGCAGAGGATTTTCCGTGCCTGGGTACTGCTCCTGACGTCGCTGGCTGCCACCATCACCTTCACCGCTGGGCTCACGCCACCCGGTGGCTTCTGGGCTGCCGATGACAAGGCCAACGGGTACGTCGCGGGTGCCTCGGTCATGTGTGCATGACAAGTTTCCCGTCAGGTGTAGGCTCTTCCACTTGAGCAACAGTGTCGCCTTCTTCTCGTCCTTGATGATCATTGGGATGCTCGCGAAGAACATATCTGACAAAGAGCCCATTGCCATGAAGAATCGTGCTCTTATGGTCCTAGTGGATATTTGTGTTATGAGCTTGGGGATTAGCTACATCACTGGCGAAGAACATATCTGACAAAGAGCCCATTACCATGAAGAATCGTGCTCTTATGTTGGAGGGATTTACGTCGGTATTGCATTTGGATGTATCCTTTACATGATGGTTACCAAACATTAACGGTATGGAAGAAGATTGACAAAAGAGAAAGAAAAGGGAAAGTAAAATCTTATGGCAGCTAATTTGCATGCGGTTTCCTCGTGAAATAAATTATTGATGTGCTTGAGAGGCAACTAACTGTACGTTATATATATAATAAAACCGATGCAGAGGCTAGGGCTTTGCTCCCATTTTGAAAAAATATATAACAAAACCGGGAATCAGGTAGACTACAAAAACATGATTAACATAATTGATCGTAACATTTCCTTTCACTTGGTGACCAGTAAAGATGGTAACATCGATCTTTCACGGGCTGAATTCACTTCGCAAGCGATGATTGAGCTAATGAAAAGTACACCATACATTGTAAACCAAAGTCACTGGTCAGGTTGATGCGTGTCTTCTTGCAGAGACAATGTCCTTCAGAAGTTGTCTGAAGACATCTCAAAGTGGATATACTTTTTTTTCATTTTGAGAAACCTCAAGTGGATATTAGTGCATTTGCCCGTAGTTGAGGCCCATATGCAGCCAACGGCCCAGTTTAAGATGACGCGGCCCTCTTCTTCTGCTTCTCCTCCAAGAAGACGCCGACATTTTGCTCGAAAAAGAAATCAGACACGGACATAAACAGAGCACCCGCGGCCGCTGTCTCCTCTCCCCTCTCCTCCGCCGTCGACATGGCCGCCTCCCGGATGCTCCCGCTGCTGCGCCGCCGTCTCGCGGGGGTCCTGTCTCAACCGCCCGTCCCCTCGTCCCGAGGTGATCCCCAAACTTCTTAGCCTCCCTCTTCGTCCATCCCGGCGTAAATCTCTGCAAGCTCGGCGATTCATGGGTCAAAATCGGTTCTTTCGGTGTTTCTGTAGGTGCTTGTAATCGAATTTACTGCTCCGTTGATTATATATGTACGCACGTGGTGCTGCGACTGCTCCATTGCAGACGCCTCTGTTTCCGTTAGGGTTAAAATTTAGGTCATTTGTGGGGAATCATTACGGTCTATTAGGACCGTGCCAACAATCTAGACTTCAAAAGAACATGTTTAACTTTAGTTTGGGGATTTAGTTTAATCTCAACTCCTTGACGGAAAATTGTGTTAGGACCATTCCATTGGGACTAAATTTTAGGTCATTTGGGGATTGAAGTCCTTTTGCTGATGTACTATCTAGTATAGGTGATGGTGTTACAACTGTTCCTTGATGCCTCTCATGGGAGTGATCCTGAGTTCCTGACTAGTTAATAACATGTTTCTTTGTGGGGAACTATTAGTTCCTGCTAGATTTGCAAATTACCGGAATTTTTTCATCATATATGTATCTCAGGTATTTGCGCATTTGGAATTACGATGAGTTAACAGTGAACTGGGGACTCTTTGCTGCAGGACTAGTGTTTCCTTCTCCGGCAACCGCAGGGTTAAGGTCCCTCCAAACAATCATCGAAGCGAGCAACACTGCATCAGACCAGTGTCACGTTGACCAGGAGGATTCCAAAACCGACGCCCCGCCTCCTCCTGCTCAGCGGTCCTGCAGCAGCGGAGTCGAGCTTCAAAGTCAGAGACGCGTCGAGCCTGAAGATCTCGCCGAGACATGACCTGGCCATGATCTTCACGTGCAAGGTCTGCGACACCAGGTCCATGAAGATGGCCAGCAGGGAGTCGTACGAGAGCGGGGTGGTGGTCGCCCGCTGCGGTGGCTGCAACAACCTGCACCTGATGGCTGACAGGCTTGGCTGGTTCGGCCAGCCGGGGAGCATCGAGGACTTTCTGGCAGAGAAAGGGGAGGAGGTGAAGAAAGGCGCGACGGATACTCTCAGCTTCACCTTGGAGGACCTGGCTGGGTCTCAGGTCAAACCTAAGGAACCTTCTGCTGAAAGTTAGATCTAACTTGCGACATCCTTACCTATGGTCCGGCAGCTATAAACTTGTTAGCTAGTTAGGGAACACTTGCTGAGTTCTTTGCATGGTTTTGTGGCTTCCCAAGTGGAATACAAGTTGTTATGTTCTTGCTCAAAGCCACAATGGTGAAGTTCTTGTAGTGGACTAGTCACATTCTGATTCTGTAGTGGGTTGTGTATTATCATCCTTGTTCCATCATGTTCTTGACAAAATAAGATACTGAAATGTTGCCTTCTGAACTTCTAGTTATGAAAACTGTCATGTAATCAGAAAGTACAAATGGTTGCCGCTGAACAGAGTTACAAAATCTGACAGTGAACAACCACAAATAATTTGACAGTTGCATTTCGAAATTTACACTGAAGGCAACAAGTGAGCTGTTCCTTTGACATGTGCTACTATCAGCTAATCTGATAATGGATGACGCCTCTACATAAAATTAGGCATTCCTGACCAGCTACTCAACAACCTGCTCTTACATGTCAACAACAAAACAGGAAAAAAGAAACATTCTGTTCTTATCTACACCTAATGCTGTGAAGACAGAATGTTCTAATTGTACATTTTCTGTTACGCAGAGAAAGAATCAGTGAATTGGATTAGCTGTATCTATCACCAGAGGGGCGCCTTAGTGCTTCTGGAAGACTACCATGCAGAAGAAGGCTATGCAGCGGAAGATCACCCCGTTGGCCATGAGGACCCATAAGCAGAGACTCCTGTTGCTGATATCGTACCCGCTCTTTTGTAGCGAACCGCACCGCGTTATCAGCCACACCCCAGAGTAGCTGCAGCCACGAACAATCAGGTTTGTGATACAGAGAGAATTCTACTTATGAGTTCATGTATCATGTTTGGGAGGAATTTGATAGAAGGTGTACTTGTGAGCGTTGGCGATCACGAAAGCCTCCAGTGCCCACTTTGTGTAGCAAAGATCAGCAATGATGGTGTCCTTCTGCTGAGTTGCTACGAGTGTCAGAACGACGGGGAGCAGTGCAGACCACTGCAAACAAAACATGTATCTATCATCAGCAACGATGAGCAATCTTCAAGGGAGCATCAGAGCTTCTGTTAATTTGATGGTCATGGAAATGTGATTGAGGAATGAAAACATGTATGGATACCAGCTGTGCGGAGCCAGGCTGGAAGAAGATGGCGAAGGTGTATCCAATGCCCGTGACGCAGTAGACAAGTGCGACGAGGACGACGTAGTTCTCCCAGATGGATGACCTGGGGTTGTTGAAGAAGTAGAACATAGAGAGGTAGACAATGGGCTTGACGATGGTGTTGAAGTGGTCGATGGTGTCCTTGGCCATGAAGTAAGCCAGCGAGCTCATCCCCGAGGCTCTCTCCCTCCAGTAGTATATCTTGTCCAGCGCGAAAGACCTCAGGGCTCCGATTTTGCAAAGCAGGGCTGCATCATACATGATAGATGCAGCTTGACATGAGTAAAGCTTGAGAGGTAGATATATAGCTGTACGCTTGCTCGAGATCACAGAAGGCAAGTCAGACTTACAGACAGCAATGACAGTGTAAGTGTACCCAAGCGCCCCAAATGTCTCGTCGCTCACTTTGGCCAGCGTCCCGAGGCATATCCCAGCTAGGCAGAGTATCAAGTAATCAACACCCAGTATCCTTGCTTCCCGGAGCCGCTGCTTGCCAACCCTGAAGAAGGAACGAGATAAAACAGTGTCATTTTGAGAAAAACTAGAGGAGAATTCTCTAGGAAATGATATCTCTGATACACTGATGAGAGAGAACTTACCTTCCCAGGAAGTACCTGTACTGCCTAAGGATGCCAGGAGGGCAGCGGTTTGACAAATCTTCTGTTGACTTGTTATAGTCAAACTCATCCTTCTTCCGCATGATGACGTCCTTGATATTGGCCCACAGTTCTACTGCGAAGGATGGGCCTGCGTCAGCGCTGGGTGAGGAAGGGCCTGCCCTTCCTCCGGACACAGATTCAGACGTGGAGGAACTCTGCAGCATGTCCCGTGGAACATCGTAGCTATTGTGCAGCATCCATCTGAGCGGCAGGTCTTTCACGGTTACGCCCGCGCTCATGTTTGGCTTCACGATGCCCTCCAAGATGTCGATGTAGTAGTCAGGTGGGTTCACACGCTCTGGCACGACAATGCCCAGCCCTGAGAAGTATTCTTCCACCTTCTTCACCGGCCCGTGGTAAACAGTCATGCCCCCTTTTGCGAGAAGTACCAAGTCATCAAACATTCTGTACAGCGTATAGCTGAAACAACAAAGGAGGTGTTTTAGTGGGGGAGAAATGTAGGCAACGAGGCAAACATATAGTATTGTTCTGTATTTGAGTTTGAAAGCGAACCTGGGCTGATGACAACCATGGAGATATTGACGCCTTCGAGAGCTTCCCGGCGAAGGGCACGGAGAAGCAGCAGGGAGGATGCACTATCCAAACCAGAAGTTGGCTCATCCAAGATCAACACTGAGGGTTCCATGACCATTTCTAGACCGACGTTGACTCTCTTGCGCTGGCCACCGGAGATGCCACGCTGCTCCACCGTCCCAACCAGAGAATCCCGAACTGCCTGCAGCCCCAAAGACTCGATGACCCTCTCTACGACAAGGACCTTGTCAGCTTTGACATGTCTGCTGAAAGCCTGAGATTCAACAACATATAGTAAGTCTACTGGTACAGGCTGCAAAGTTAGATGGCTAACTCTAGGGAAAGTACCTGCATCTTGCATTGAACCAGAGATTTTCTTCAACGGTTAGGTTGCCATGGACAATGTCATCTTGGGGAACAAAACCAATAATCCTCTTGTACGCACGAATGGGCTCTACTTTACCATTGATGAGTACCAAGCCTGATGTGTCACAACCAGTTGCCTTGCCGGCGATAGCATTTAGAAATGTGGTCTTACCAGCACCAGACGGGCCCATGAAAGCAGCTACACGGCCAGGCATGAGCTTTCCTGTCACAGACCTCAAGAGCTTCTTCTTACTGCCCTTCAATGTCAGAGTAAGGTCCTTGAACGCGATCTCAACGACCATTCTCGAAGTTTCATCGTGCTCTTTCGCCATGTTTATCACGCCGGAGAAGGTCAAGTTGTTGTCATTCTCCTGCAACTCCTGTTGCAGGGCCTTTTCCTTCTCGATTTGACCATATGCATACTTGAAAATCTGGCTCCGGCTGTGCATCTGCTTCCCTTTCGGCCCTTTTTTGCCTTTGTCTCCCATTTCCAGATGGAATCCTTCGCTGCTATCCGGCTCTTCATTCATGTCGGCGAAGTTGTTCTTCCTTCCGCCCCCATCTGCTCCGACTGAAGGTAGACCTTTCGATGACATGCCCCCTGTCTGCCAGGCTTTTGCTTGCGGAGAAGGTGCGAGACAACTGTGACTGCAGGCCACTGCTAGCCTTCTTGGCGACATCTCTAGCTGATTTCCACCTTTCCCGAGCCTGTGCAGTATCTTTCGCATACCTTGCAGCAGCCTCTCGAGATTTTGCTTGCTTTTTCTCACGGTTGGTCAGAAGTTGGCCAGAGAAATTGTAGATGATCAAAAGGACTAAACAGGAGGCGATCTACAGAACCGTGGAGAAAACAGAGCCAAGCGTTAGTTCGGCCTCAATAGCTGCAACCTCCAAGGATATCATGCTATCGATTTGCTAGTGCATTACCACTAGCAGCACGCCAAAAATAGTTATGTCCTGATTATCAGAGTTTGGTGGACAAGCACTCTTCTTATAGCATCCTGCAGCGAAGTAGCAGACATGTCAGGATTCGGACAAATCAACAAGACTCTGGATTCCAACTTTGCAAGGAGAAGTTGGGCTTACTGGTTGGCGTTGTTGATCCCTTCCTGCAATAAAACCTGCAAAAAGACACCTTATACTCTCAGCATCCTGACAGGATAACAGTACTAAAGAAATCAATTGCAGGAACAATTGCCAAGTAAATATCACTGGCAGTGATTATCATCGATCAATGATTCTGATGGAAATATGAATTTGAAACATCAGATAGATAGGATTACCCACTACTACAAGGGAGTTTCTTGGTCGTGCTCGGGCAGTAGAATCCAGCTGGGCAGAAAACATCATCAGTGCTGATCACATCTGCCCAATTATCAGCACTGCCACAAGTGTGATTGGGGCTCCCGGCGGGTGGTTGATAGTTGTACCTGGAATGCATCTTCAGCGTCAAGGAACAACCTATTATGCTCGTGCGGATTTAAGTGTTTTAAGGCCAGCTGACTTACGGGTCACAGATGCCTGTTGTTTTGTTCAAGGTGGACTGTGGACAATATGCTCCAAGAGGGCAAGCTGCAGGTGACAGCACACAAGAGAAATCAGCAAACATTTGGTTCTGTTTACCTTGCAAATATCTTAAACATAGAAGTGCCTCTAATAATTGGGTGGAATGGTCTAACTGTTATACGACACAAATATCATCTTTATAATTTTCTTTACAACACCTAAATCATGAAACATTGAATTGGACCTTCATTCTGAAAGTGAAAAGTTCAGAAAAATAGTGGTGGATTTCTTTTTACTAATGTTCCATAATCTTACGTATCATGCAGGTGAGAGCATGGGGGCAGAAGAAGCCGGCGCAGCAAGCCTGGCAGTCGTCGGCTCTGTAGGGGATCTCCTTTGAGTCCTTGAGGTCGACCTTTTGGTCCCCGGCGCTGCAGGCCCAGCCAGGCTCGCAGCCATCGATCCAGGAGGTGAGGTTGCAGTTCTTGTTGGGCCGGATGTAGCTCTTCTCGCCCCTCGTCTCCTCCCCGCTGTCCATGAGGCTGTTGAAGTAGAAGAGCATCTCCGCGGCCGTGCACACGCGCTGGTGCAGGTCACCTGCGGCGGTGATCCACGGCGAACACCGGTCATTTTGAATTACATGGCGGGCACTGAGCAGCAACGTCTAGATTGCCAATACATGCTTGAATTCAGTTGATCATTTGCAATGAACTGGTGACATAAGTGCTACAGTTTCCCCCCATTGCAAAATTCAGAATGCAACTCTAGGTAACAACTTTTGGACAGAGACGAACGATCCATATCACCGGCATTATCAACATCCCATCATTCATTGATTCATTGTGTAATGTAGGTGTCTGAGGCGTACAAAGATGGACAATTTTCATCATCATAATTATACAACGTGGCAGTGTATACCGTTGGTCTGCTTCATGCAGCTGTTGAGGAAGGAGGTGTCCTTGGTGAAGTTGAAGGCGGCGTCCCACTCCGAGTCCCTGCATGCAGATCGAGGAATCCATCCATCAACCAAATCCGGAATCAAAACCAACGCATCAGGAATCCGCGCGCACTGATGAAATGAAATCAGGACCAGGAGGAGGCAGGCGACGTTAGTTACGCACGTGTCCTTGATGCAGTATCCGAGCTCGCCGCGGATGGACCTGGCGAAGGTGGCGGTGAGGGCCTTGAGGCGCTTGTTGACGATCTCGGCGACGACGGGGTTGCCGGCGAGGCCCTTGGCGCCCGACCCGCCGGCCGCCGCGCCTCCCCCACCCCGTTCCCGCCGTAGTCGTCCTCGGGGACGTCCTCCTCCAGGGAATGCCGCGGGACTACGGCGTGGCGATGGCGCGCGCGCGGCGGCGGCGGTCACGAGGAGCAGCGCGGCGGCGAGCTGGTGCGCCGCCACACGGGCCATGACGGACGGACGATCGAGCGGAGGATGCTGGTCGAGCTATTGTGGGAAGTTTTAGGGGTTGGTGGTGGTGGAGGTAGGCATTGTTGGGCGGAGGCCATGGTGGGGAGGAGGAGAGCTCGCGTGGGCGGTGGTGGTGGAGAGCAGAAATAGGAGGTGGCCGCGCCCGCGCGCGCGGAGGGGAGGAGGGAAAGGGTGGTCGGGAATGGGGCGGGTCTAGGGTCCACGCTGGAGGCGGCCGGGATGGAGGTAGGGACACGTGGATGGCCGGTCGGGTGTTCCGTTCTGTGGAATGGTGTAGGCAAGCGTCCACGTGTGCGTAGAACTTTTTTTTTTTGCTCCCGGGCTCAAGTGAACCCTCTAATTTAAAAAAAAATAAAATCATATTTATGAGTTCCAAAAAATTCTGAAAAAATTCTGGGAGTAGCCAATATAAAATATCAACTCCAAATACATTGTATTTTTAGCTATACAAAAATGACAAATTGTGGATCTAATGCCTATTTTCAAATCTCTAAATTTTACCAGATTTCGTTATTTTTGTGTAGCCCATAATATAAAATATTTCAAACTTAAATTTTACACGTTTATGCTATACACCATTACCTAATTTTTTTCAGAAATTTTTTGAAACTCATAAATATAAATTCTTTTAAAAAAAAACTGGATGGAGCATTGGAGCTCGGGAGCAAATAACACTTACCGGCGTCCACGTCGCACTTTATGTTCAAAAACCAACATACGGATCCAAAGTTCCAAACACAAACATGGTTGATTCTACTCCACAATCACAGTTAACAGGGCACGCACGAGTTTAAAACACAATTTTACCATTGATTTAGACAACAATATTCAATTTTTATGTCACAAAAATTATACAATTAAAAAATTATTTTTAATACAAATCTAGTGGTACGATTTTTGTGACATATATTTATATTTTTTGACTAAATTTAATGCTCAATTTTTTCAAAACTGCGTGTGTGCCCTAAAAACTATGATGAAGGGAGTAATGTATGTCGAGTGTATTTAAGAGAATAGAGGGGATTATTTTGTTCTAGTTCAAGGTTTCAAACAACACATGGTAGTTCGTTTACGATGCCGATTTTGAATGGAATAATCATGTATTTACAGCCCCCCCCCCCCCCCCCCCCCTACTAATTTTTTTATGGAAATTAGATCAACTACTTCCTCTGTAACTAAATATAAAATGTTTTGGTAGCTAAATTTGAGTTACCAAAACGTCTTATTTTAAGATACGGTGGGAGTACATTATACTAGTGATTTAAGATGGAATGGTATTTGGATTAGGTGAAAGAAAGGGTTTCACCAAATCCCCTCAGAACCTCATTCCCTTTGAGATGAAATAACACCTCTGATAAACAAGGCCTCGAGGGATTTAAAAGACACAAATTGTGCCCGGGAGAGAAAGAAGTAGTACCACGAGTAAGGTTATGAGTTTCTACATTGTGTTATCTTCCATCGTGCATAAAACGTACTGATGCAAAAGTCGCAGAGTAAGCCTTGGTCTCTCTGACAATATACAAGTTAAGTCCTCCTGATTCTACATCTATATCTCCGATTGCCACCTTGCAATCAGATCTAACACTGAGCATCGTTATATCCAAATCTTCAACAAGGGGAAGAGCTTCCCGACATGGCAGTGTTTCCAAAGCAGAAGGGTCGAGAACTAAATGTGTCGCGATATGTTTATTTTATAATATGCCGCTAAAAACGATTCATGGAAGTGGTCAAAAGTGGTTCAAATAAACCAAATATGCAAAAGGGGGTGGGCCAACGGAATTCTAATAATCTAAGGGAAAAGGACCCCCCCCCCCCCCCCAATCAGAACAACGTAGCCCAAATTTCACCTAATTTTATTTCTCTCTATCTCCCTTCCTCTATATGTATATCAAACCATTTGAACTCATATGTGGCATCAAAATTATTGGCAACCCATAAAACTCGAGAGTATTTCAAATCCATATTTTTGTAATTAAAAATCTAGCATAAAATAGGGCCCAAATCAACCAAAATAATGTAAATGGAATATAAAGACACATGAAATTACCGCCAATAGTTTTCCACATAACTCAACCATGTCATCTCGAAGTTAGTCATGTGTCACATGGTCTTCGATTTGTACCGCGCATATTTTCCTCCTCAAAGTTTGTTGAAGCCATCTCGCTAATATGGTTGGGACTCTTCCACCTCAATTCTTCGCAGTAACTATTGCAACTGTAATGGAACGTCATATGTAAAACTCATGATATCATGCAGAGAAATATGGGCAAGATGGCAGTGTTGTTTCCTTGTTGCTTGCCTACATTTTCTCAAGGGACATAGCAGAAGAAACTTTTGTTTGAACAGTTAGAGCCATTTTGAAGAACCTCTTCATGTCAAAACTAGTGAAACCTGCTTCAAATACAGGCCCATGTCGGCGGAGGCAGGAAAAATAAACAAGGGGGGCTGGTGTAAGATTTTCCCCTCTTAACCAATTGTTGGGGAGGGCCAAAGTACTAAAAATTTATCTTTTGAGGGGGGTTAGCAAAGAAACTAGGGGTTGTGTTGAAATTTTCTGCATGTTAATGTGGGGGGGGGGGGGGGGGCAGGGCCCTTGCTGGTCCCCTGGTCCCCCATGTCTCGGCCACTCGTCAGCCATAAATTTGACATTTATGAAGGCATGTATTAGAAACTTGTTTGAACCTTGATTTGGAAAGAATGACCTTGAGGAAATGGAAAGAGGAACCCAAGATAAATGATGATGCGGAAATGCAAGTAGAAGCAACATGTAGAACTGCATTGACTGCAAATGAGTAGTTTCATGTGTAGTTATTTAATGTCAGAAAAATTCATTGAATGTCTTTGACAGATTAGCCAATCTTTGACATTGTGCCCAAAATTGACAATCTACCATTAAAAATTCAAGTACTCCAATCTAGTAATGCATGCCAATGCAACTAAGGATCAATTAAAGTAAAATTCCACGAGAAAGATGTATATAGTCTCACGTAAAGAAAGCGCTTTCTAAAATCTGAAAGTTACCATGAAATCGATAAAAAACCACAAATATATCCCTAGGGTAGCCAGAAAATAAAGAAACATAACAAATAAAGATGAGCAGAACATCAAGAAATAAATCCGTTTAGCCTCCCTTTCCTTGCTCACCAAGGTGCCAACATATTCTTACATCTAAGGCAGCGAAAATGAAGTTCATTACTTGTGTACTCTACAAACTTTGTACCCAATCACCTTGCTTTTTGATTACCCCCAAGAGCAGGGGATCACTATAGCACCTCTCAATGTGGAAGTAAGGTATCGATCCGCAGGAGCAAGAAGGAAAAAGTTATCTATTCCCTACAACTAAAGTGTCACAAGTTTTAGTTGATTATGCACTAAACAAGTTTAAGGAGCAAGGTGGTTGATTTGATGGATGGAAGTAACCAAGCAAGAATGTAAAAGTGTCCTCTTCAATGCAAGAGGACAAGACAAAGGTTTTCTCTTATAGGAACAATGGACATGGGTTCATGGGTTCACTTAATCCTCTCTCTCTCATCTATGGTGATTATCATGTTATAGATAAAGTACACATAATTGTCATGTTTTAATGGTAGCTTTTATAACGGCTACATGTACTAAAACACATAGTTGAAAGAAGTACTCATTTGTGTTGCTAGGTCACCCTCGTAAGGCTAGCGTGGTTGCTCTCACTCCCACATCATACTCTTTCTTTTTACCCCCAGATAAAGGATGTTGGGCGGTACTGTGTCACTCAATACCTATGCCTTGTCACATCGGCCATCCCGTACCACATACATCATACTTCATAATGGACAATATTCTAGACACTAGTGCAATGATTTATATTTCGTGTGTGTTACCACATCTCTCTCATCTATCTATACTTGGTGGTGTCAATCACCTCATGATAAAGATAAACAAGGCATTATGCATAAATCAAACCATCACATGCATCATAGAATATCTCCAAAGTATGACAAGTCATAAAAGATCCAACACAACAGTAAATGCATAACAAATATTATCTCACACCACAATATCCACCATGGGAATTACATAGATGACCGTAATCATGTTCAGCAGCTCATACGGTACTAATTAGTGAAGCTCAAAGAGAGAGATACATAAGTTACCACCACAAATCCAAATCCAGGGGGTGGACTACTCCCCCTTCATCATGGAGACGGTGGAGAAGTCGTTGGAGAAGGTGGAGACCACCCCGGCAGCGCCCCGCCAGAGTTTTCCCCCTCCAATCTGCAGCTCCTGATCTCCGTTTCGGTGTTTCTGTGTTTCGGCGGCGCTCCTTCCAGAGAACATCGGGGGACAATTTTTATAGGCGTTTTTAGGTCACGACTAGGTCGGTGGAGCAAAGATCGACGGCGGCGGAGCCTCGAGGCCCAAAAGAGGTGGTCCCACGCGCCCAGGTATAGGGGCCGCGTGGGGCCCTCTCATTTCCAGCTGGTTGGGCTTCTGGCCTTCATTTTGAGCCCATTGCGTTCGTCTCGAAAATTCTGAACCGTGCTCTTTGGCCTTGCCCTTTTTGAAGTCCCGAAGCTCCCGGAAAGTCTGAAACACTAAAAAAGACGTTTTCTGGAAAACAGGGTTAATTCCAAATAGATGGGAAAACTATGAAATATTCCCAAAATCATTATAAAACATTGATATAACCCTTATATGATGCAAATATGATTGGAATAGAAGTAAATAATGCAAAGTTCATGTATGCATTTTACATGCATCACTTTTTTACATCTCTTGGTCACAGAGCAATACTTTGTATTCACTTGGTAAGAAGAAACACTTTGCATGAACCAGGTCCCCGCTACCCTCGGAATGCTGCAACATGAGCATTTAACTGGTTGCCAATCAAGAGTAAACAGACCAGTTAGTGGAGAACTGGACTGAAGATGAATATTAGTGGGCATTGTATTTATTCTTTGGAGAGCGCATAATGAGTGGCATTGCTTGTTAGTGAGTACATTTAACTTTAATCATTGTTTTTTAGTCTTGGTGTACAATTGCTATGAATTTCAGGGAAGTTTTAAAATGCAGCAGAATGTAATGTGCATGAACATTTCAACTTTTCTGAGACATGCTTAGATATGACAGAGAAATACAAAATTCCGATTATAGCTTATAAAGATACTTTGTGGCATAAACTAAATGGTGGAACTGTAAATTTGTATGGCTTTGTCGCTTCAACATCTCCTCATTTGGTCACATGTAATTTAGGTCAAGTTAGTGAAAACTGACAGGAAATTTTTTCATACTCTCTGACCTGAACAGAACATCAACTCATCGTAAGGAAAACAACCAGAAAGACAGAGGAGCACACAAGTCTGTATGTGTGTATGTTACACTAGACACAACGAACAATGCAAAGTTCATAGGAAGAATGCACTAGGTTGGACCTCATGGAAAATTCCTTCACCACCACAATCAAAGATAATTGTTTTTCCCATAGGATTTAACGAGACACTACATTCCAATACTATAGGTTTTCTATTCCTACATTTTTCCTATCCTATGAATCAAAAGAGCCCTGATTACAACAATATAATCATAAGTCATGAGAGAGACTATATATCCATGGAATTCATCAGCACATGCCAGTTGACTCATCATGGAGGAAGAGCCGGTTGTGGACGGAGTCGAGGGTCACCTCGACGGCCTGCGGTATGTATGCCTTGACCGTCTCATATCTGTACACCATCTGCTCCCTCGACAAGGAGGCGCCGACGTTTCCCCCCGTGGCCTCAACCTCCTGCACGATCTCCATGTGGACATGGTGCGCCGTGTCCTTGAACGTCGCCGTCCTCAGCAACTGTAGGCAGGCTTATCTCCCCAGCACCTGGAGGTGGTCTCCTATCTCCCTCCCTGCTCACCATCTTGCTGCTCCCTGTTCCCCGCCTCTTCGCCTCGACCTTGTCAGGCGCGCGTCGGCGCTGAGCCCGCAGCAGCTCTCTGGTCGCTGAAGCCCCAGATCCTGCTCGCCGCCAAATCGGCCGCTTCGCCGGAGCAGAACCTCGCCGGATCCCCGCGGCAACACCTTGCCGGAATGGCACTTCCATACCTGAACTGGGCTCCACCTGAACAAGATGAACCTGATGAAGCTCAGGATGAACCTATGCAAGATCAGGATGAACAAATGAAAGGTAAACGTCCAGGCACTGTCAGTAACAAGTTGCAATATTCAGTTGGAAATGGATGATAAAGGAAAAATTCACAGTAATTCCTTCTAGCAATATTCGAAGTAGGAAATTGAGTAGAATTATGGATGTCGACATGCTAGTACTACTAGGTAGATAGAAAGCTGAGAGTGCTGCTAGTACTGCTATGAATTGTAATAAGCATGCCAAGTTGTACAGGGAGTATTTTGGTTGAAACACTAGTAATTGCACACGAGTATCATCAACACTAGTAATCGCCCTGAGCCAACTGATGGAAATGAAGACGAATGTGCCTCCCACATTTTCATGAGCCCTCATCAGAGAAAGTAGTGGTTCACTTCCTAGCAAGCACTATCTGTGATAAGGTGATGATGATGTTGGTGGTGAAGTCTTTACCTTGCTGTACTAGATTAAGTAGTAGTACATCTCATGTGGTGATGATGGTGTCGGAAGGTGATGAACTTCTGGTATATTTTGCTAGGCGATACATAATAAACTACTGGTGCATCACCAGTATTTTGTAAACTATAGAGGCAAGACTCAGCTGATGAACTTCTGGTGCATCACCAGCAAATACTATGTTGAATTTGTGATGCACCAGTCTTTTGTGAACTATGTAAGCAAGACATCACCTAATGTCGGTGTTAGTATACTGTCATTTCTAGTTAGTTTGTATTTTTAGAGACATGTGTGATGGTAAGCTCACCACTTGAAATAGTGGTGAGAGTACTTGTGGGCATGCACATAACCGAACAGCTGGTGTTTCCATGTGTTTTGCTCACACATGCCACCAAACAGTGTGTCTTCGGAATTTGGCTACAGCACAACGGGCCTGGCTGCCTCTTTGTGCTGCAGACCTTGACTTTTGCCTCGTTTTTCTAAAACCAGTCCCTGCTGGGTCATGGATGCAAAACTTCTCGATCGCCGGAGTAAAGTGAGCTTTACTGTGGTGTGTATGTGTGTGTGATCTGATGCGTTTACAGACAAAATAAAAATGCAGTGGTACAAAAGCAAAGTTCGATTTCGAGTTTTGACATCTGAAATGTCACAAAAAAATCACAAAACAATGAAAAAAAAAGTATTCCATTACCAAGTGATGAATCACAAAACCATTCCAAATTTACTTCATGCACAAACTGAGTACAAGCTCGTGAGTCCCAAAGTTGGAGACGACAGAAGAGTTTCAAGGTGAAAGGCAAATGCATGAGAATGTCGCCCTTTATAAGGGCAAACTTTGTGTCCCGTGTTTACGCAGATAACTGCTACACACCATGTGTTTTCAGTAGCAAATGTAATCTCATTGTGCATCCTGTATGAGAACAACAATATTATCTACTACCATGCTATCCTGCTGAAAATAAAAAAAAGATTTTCCCTTCTACAACCCCGTGTATATTGCTCTGCTCTATCTCCAATTGGATGCTGCTGCCGCATGGGCGCACTGATGACTATCGTAGTGTAAGTTAGTATACAACTAAGAGTGGCTAAAGGCGGTCCGGATGGGAAATCTACTGGTTGATTGCACATAGCTCCCACTTCCCTTCACTGTCGATGAGTTTCTGTTCCAGTGAATGGAAGGGTGTGAGAGCCGGCCTCTGTAAAACAGATAGATGAGAGAGAGCTTGAGCAACACACTTCGAACTAAGGAAGACGCAAACTCAAAGGGCCAAAACATGGGAGCTAAAAAACAATATCAAGTTCTCTCAAAAAAGAAAATATCAAATGATCAGACGCAATTCACAATTGTTGTCTCAACGTCCAGAGGCTCGGGATAAATTGACGAGAAAGGTACGTACTTGTGAGAAAATGACCACAGTTATACCCATGTCAGTTGCTAGCCTGTAAAAATGCTCCTCGACATCGACACTAGTAGCACTGCAATGAGTGTATCTACTTATAAGATGAGTGATTGATAAACAAAATGGAAGTACACAAATAATGTCTTGCTGGACGCACTTGGTGCACTCGTCAAGGATACCAAATTTAGGACTGTGAAATAACAAACGAGCCTGGAAAGAAAGTAGGTATTCCCAGTTAATACACAGTTTGGTTCACAGAAAGGGTGTAGAGATTAGGTTGAAACACTGACCACACCAAGCCTCTGCTATTCTCACAAGGACAAAATATCTTCCCAATTGGGAGTAGCATCCCAACATACTCTACAACTGTCCTCATCCAGCGACCCGGAAGCAGTAGACCTGCCACCTATTACCTCTCTTCCAAAATATAGGGCGTTTTGGTAGGCTAAAATAAAATGGTCATCAAAACGTCTTATATATTGGAACGGAGGTGGTACATCACAGAAATTTATTGTGTCATGTCACTACAAATCAATATGAACTTTGCTCATAGCAATACAGAGGGTCAGTATACTAAAACTTTGTTTAAAATAGCATTAACCAGCAAAAGCAACTTTGCATTAAAGCTTCCTCTGAGAAAATGGCATACATGTGATGCATCCTTCAAATTTCGTAGAGGGGGGTTTAAATGTATGTTCCACAGGTTAAAATACAGAAGCTAAATTCGACACCTAGACGCCTTTGCGGAGTTAGGTGGCACTTACTTGTTTTGGATAATGTCACAATTTTCGCCTCTGCCTCCTTACATGAGAGGATATAAGCTCTGATCCCTCAAGATTCCAAGACAAGTATATGGACACGCTGAGAAACATGAAATATCCCTTCAGAAGGTACGGCAAGTCTTCCAGAAGGTACAGGCCACAGACCTTGGAGCACCCTAAAGATGGAACTCATTCCACTGCCGTTTGGCCTTCAGAAGACATCATCACAGATATTAGAAAAACATTGTTAACATTGTGTTGAATAAAAGGTCAACCCGAAGCCGTCAGATGACATACCAGTGACAAAAAGGCCACAAGACGACTAGCTAGCCAATAGCTTTTGCAATGGGGTGACAATATCGACACCATGGAAGGAAATAATTTATCGTGATGCCACATTGATAACATTTGAAGGCATGACAGCATCTAGAAAAACAACAGTATCATATTCAGGTGCAATTCATAGCATCAAGATACCACAAGGATAAAGTTTTGAATTTTGATAACTTCATCAATTGAGTATGAACACAACAATTCAGCAGCTGATAAATTTGATGAACAAATTTTGAACGGTGGTAATCACTGGAGTACCAACTGAGTATGAACACAAAAATTCAGCAGCTCATAAATTTGATGAACAAATTTCAAACGGTGGTAATCACTGGAGTACCAAGGTTTCTACAATCAGTAATAGTGGTTCGTCTTAGCCAGTTATGGACAGTTAATTGTTTTGAAGGAGCAGAGATGTTGCACTGAAGAATATCAAATAGCCAGCACTACTAGAAAAACTGAAAGTTTTTCGTAGCGTCTACAAATTCATGGCACACAGAATTTTTCCACCAATCACAAATTTGTTGCATCAAAATATACGCTAGCGACTTTACATAGTTGGACAAAATTTACAAATGTAAGCAGGTTAACTCTTATGATACTATACTGAACATACTCAAATGAAATTTATCATATGGGCGACTTGTGACAGATTTCACAATGGTTAACAAAAAGAGGAGTTATCCTGTTGATATCTAATATTATTTTATAAATGGCATAAAACGTATGTTCTGGGTGTATGAAAGGTTGGTACTAAATTGGACCATATGGTCCTAGATTGCAGACCTAGCAGGCAGCTCCCAATCAGTATGTCAAGGCAGCAAGCCTGCGAGGTGGAGTCATGTATCATAAACGTGCCGGCCTGCGCGGAAGAAAAACTGTCAGCGGAGTGATGAGACCAAATGTTTAGCAAGACAAGAGAGCAGCATCAACAACAATATAACCTGAGAAAGTTAATCTACAGCACACATGGGCATGGCAACTAGGGGAGGTAGAAGCATAGTCTTGTCTATAGTTTAGATCAGGCAATGCTTACACTTGGGATGATGCCTCGAGAAATAGACAAAGTTCAGACTAGCAATATTTACTGTTTCTTTCAATAATGTTTAGCCTAGGTTCATTGCTGAAACAATTGTTATCATTGCCTTCAACTAAAGCTTATGCTCACACAAAGGATTGCCGTTGGAAAAGGAAAACTAGCAATGCTGCATCACTAAGTATTTGACAAATGCTGAACCTTCTCTAGAAAAGATTATTTAACTTATGTAATAATCTTCCAGGTTATCAGGTTAAACATAATTAGTCCAATTTCATTCCAAATGTGAAATGTCACATGTCTGGATGCACTACTGATGTAAATAACCAATACAAACTAGATTAGGGAAGAATTAGCATGCAAATGAAAAACGATTGATCTGGCTTGCAAGAATTTTGGGATAGGACAATGGTAAGGATAAATATTTTAACATAAATCAATTATATTATTGCAGAATGCAAATAAGACACAAGAACAAGAGATTATCAGTAACAGGCATGTGGACCAAATGAAGTACCGTGTGAAATTGACACAAAAGTGTACCAAGCATTGTTTTTAAATCACGGTGATTCGCACCTCGTACATAGCAGGCTGCCTTCTTGAACCAGTACTTCTACACTAAAACTATTACTTTCTCAATGGATCCAGTAAAAAAACACACTTCGAACACTCCTATGTGAAATAATGTTCACTTCGACGTAACAATGTGCTCAGCGAACTAGTCTTGGATCACGGTAATTCTGGGTAATGCGTGTAGGAAGCTCTTGGTTCTTTTTTATTGCCAGTCATACCTCCAAGATACATGGTGAGTACAAAGGAGATGACGTTATATTCAAGAAATTGTAACATTAAAGTTAACGTATCAAACTAATCATGTCCTTTAGAGTTCTTTGATCACGACACTGCACAGTATGACAGTAAATGGGAAGTATAATACAACCACATAGATATCAGCAAAAAAACTTTTAATTTTGTCATTTGTCCCTTGTTTTGATGTGCTAGTCATTCAGGCTTCAGGAAACACTAAACTCTGAAAGAGACTACCAGCTACAATTTTCAGTAGTACAACTAAGTAACACTGGTAAAGAATATATAGTTCAGCCTAAACAGAATCGGCCAAATGCCAAAGTGCATTTATAAGGCACCACCCACAACAAATGAATGTTAAGGAGAGCAAAATGCAAGGGAGACATTATTCAAATTTGTGTGCCAACAAATTAGTCTTAGCTGGCAGTTCATGGTCTGTTTGTACCTAACTATTCATATAAAACTCTATGATCCTGCCTTCGCCTTCTAAAGCATTCTAGTGTTTGCCTTTTCAACACAAATTTAAAGAAGCTTTCATGGCTGCAACTAGAATATGCAGTTTAGTGCAAACAATGTAGTCTTCCAGCTCGGGTGCAGCATTCCAATGCCTCAAATCCCTACTGCAGATCCATGTATGCACTTGGAGGCTACTGCCTACTACATACATATAGTATAGTAAAGAGATCCCATCCACAATTTGCATCCTCTCACCAGCAATTCCACTAAAGTTCTAACTACTTGACATTATTTAGGGTACTGCCTACTATTTAGCTAGATAGAACCGACTCGAGCTTTATGTTGCAACATATTTCTGTCCTCCTTAATCAACATGCCACACAGCCCGTTACTCCAGTCTCAATCCTCGACGCGGCTATTTCTTCATGTTCCAGTCTTATGAAGTTTAGTCCAATCTTTCAATACGTGACCAGGTTCCCTACAGAAGTGGCACAAGTCGAACCCCATCCACCCACCATACTCCGAAGTGCGAGTCGGACAATCTCTTGCATGGTGTCCCTGCTTCTTGCACCCAGTACACGTAGGAATGAAGGGTGGGTTGCCACATTTGGGATCATGGCCGGAATTGCTGCTGTCTCCATGCCCTGCCCCACCACATGTCTTGCACCGTGCATACAGAGTTGTACGTTTGCAATCTCTGGCCCAGTGCCCCAAATCAGAGCAAATGAAACAAACTTCTTTCCCCTCAGGTGTGGTACAACTGCTCAGCAGATGCCCTTTTCCGTGGCAGCGGCGGCAAGGTACGTCCGGGCAGTTCTTCGACACATGGCCTGACTCTCTACACTTCCTGCAAGGTCGAGTCGGGCAGTTTTCTTCCCGTGACTTGGATCCCGACAGAATTTACATCCAGTTGCAACAGCAGCAGGGGAAGGAGCTGGAGGGGGCGTGCTGCTGCTTGAAGCAGAGGCGGGCAGTGTCGGGGAAGGATCCTGGGGGGGCGAGTTGCTCTTGCAGAGACGGGCAGTGGCTGGGCATGATCCTGGGGGTGTGGGTGGCTGCTTCCTTAAGCGTTGCTGCTCCCAACACCACTGCCCGTGGTAGCGGCCAGGGCCAGGTTGCTGGTTACCCCGTCGGCGGGCGTGGGCGGTGGCCGGACCACGGGTACGTACATCTGGGTCGGGGCCGGGGTGGGTGCGATTTTCGATTGCCACTGGAGATTGGGAATCGATGGAAGTTTCGACTTGAAGGGCAGCGTCAGTGCAGGAGCGGAGTTAGGGTTTGACGTTTCGGGGTTGGACTACTGAGCGGTTTTGAGAGGCACAGAGAGAGAAGAAGGAGGCTCTCGCGACTTCTCGCCCCGCAAGGAAACCTAGCCGCGCCGCCGGGCCGCCGCCGGCCGGCGAGCTTCGCTCCGCCCTCCCCCGCCCCTCCCCCTCCCCCCTTCTTCTTCCCGCGTCCGCGCCGCCCCCGCGGCGGCCGGGCGCGGCCTCGGTTCTTCTCCACTCGCGCGCGACCTCCGGCGTCTCCTCTCCCGCCGCCGTCGGCGTGAGCCCCCGAGCGGGGCTCGGGCGGTGCCGGCGGCGGCGGTGCTCTCTTCCCGCGCTCGAGGGAGGCCGCGCGGGGCGACCTCTTCCCAGCGGCGGTGCTGCTCAGATCGACGGAGGTCCGGCTAGTGGTGGCGGGGCAACCTGCGGCCCGGGCGGATGGCATACGCGGCGGTGGCGCCGCCGTTGGCGGTGGTGGTGGCTAGTTGGGCTTGACCACAGCCCTGCAGGCCCAGATCTGGGCCCTTCGGGCCCGATCTGGTTCAGGGCGGGTCGGGCACGACCAGTCTGCCTCCGGCCTGTTTTCGAGTTCTCCGTGACGTGGACGGCGAGGCACGACAACCACCCCTGCTGCAGCACGATGGTGAGAGCTTCGCGGGTCCTTCTGGGTCCGGCCGGACCTATGGTTTCGATCTTGAGGGCAGCGGCGGCGTGGCCTACGTGTAGCAGCGTGGTGGCGGGGACTTTACGGGTCCTCTTGGACCCGGCCGGGCCTGCCCGGCCTGGTGTGTCCTTGCTACCGCGTCCGGTCGGCACCCGCAGCAGTGGCGGTGGAGGAAGCCCTCCAGGTGGCCGTGCTGCTGCCACCCTCCGACTCCAATGGTCTGGTGTGCTCTTGCTGATGTGTCCGGTCGGCTACTGCCTTTGGCGGTGGAGGTTGTTCCCTCCCGTGTGGTTGTGGTACCGCCATCCATTGTCTACGGTTGTCTCTTCTCAGTCTGGCCTCGCAGTGGGTGCCATGGTGAGACGGCGTTCGTGACTCAAGACCGAGGTGGCGTCTGGTGGTGGGCGGCATGTTTTGGTGGAGCGCTTCAGGTTGTCCGGGAGGTGGTTTTTTGGGGTCGGGAGAAATCTCTGTCATTTTGGCACCGACGTGGTGACGCTTGAGAGTGTCGCCCTTCCTTCTTGAAGGACGTCGGGGGTGCCCCTTCCCCACCCCTCGGAGCGTACCGGGGGAAACCCTAGGACTTGTCCGGGCAGCAGCGTCGGCGTCGTCGCTTTCCTTCTTGGAGGTGTTGCTTGGTATGCGGCGATTCGGAGCGCTAGGCTTGTGGTGGGACTTTGCCGGAGAGGACGTAACGGTCGAGAGTCACTTTCGTTTTCGTTGATTCGCCGATGTTGGCGTTGTTTTCTCTTCTTTTTTCTCTTTCTTTTCTTTTGGGCAGGATTGTGCTGTTTGCCCCAGCTGTGGTCGCAAAGTTGTATCGGGTGGTTGCTATATTAATATAGCGGGGCGAAAGCCTATTTCGAGGGTTGGAGGTCGGGGTCGAGGAAGCGGGCGTGCAGGAGTGGAGTTATGGTTGGTGCTAGAGTAGGCTTTTGGGCTGCTGGGCTGGGGGCTTGGGCAGAGGCGAACTGCGGGACGTTAATTTGCTGTGTTGGGCCTTCAGCTGGACTGTGCCTAGCTAAGAAACGTCAAAGAAAAAACAAAATCATTAGAAAAAGGGAAAATTTATGAAAGGTTGCCCTACTACCTGGCCATGGGCCGGGTCAGGCCAGGCCTAACAAAGTCCACATTCAAAATCCCAGGCCCGGGCTTCGGGCCTATATTTTAGGCCCAGACCCACCCATTGACTGCAAAACCCTATCCGTCTTCGGACCTCGGTTCGGGCCTCTTCCTCAAAACGCCAATATTCAAAGCTCAGGCCCATGCCCATCCGACATGCGGGCTCAAATATAAGGCCCAGGCCCGGCCCGTGGGCAAGCCCAGGCCTGCCTAGGCCCTGGATTGTCGAGTTGGGCCTGGGCGGGCTGGTCGGGCCGTGCTGGAGATGGTCAGATATACCCTACATGCACGGCAATAAAGTGATTTAATCCTTCGAATCAAATGAATAGGAAGTACCAAGGAATAGGGAGTCCTGACTAGCCGGATCCTATGGACACAGGATTGCAACAAAGGGATTTTTAAATGAGGTCGGCGCTCATGTTTCTTTTCCCGTGAAAACATGAAATTCCTGCAGGAATGGTTCCTACAGGATGCCATCCTTCGAATCAAATGTGTACGAAAGGAAAAATTCCACAGGGACGAAGTCCTATAGAAATCCTGAGGAAATCCTTCAAATCAAAGGAGGCCCAAAGCTAATCAGGAGGTCGTAGAGGGTTCCTTATTACACTTGTTAAACAGACTTTAGTCTTGACTTGCATGTTTTATCTGCTTATCTGTAATTTTGCAAAAAGAGCTGGCGCTAGGGTTCCCAACCCTATAAGATAATTTAAACTTTCCTCAATATTGTTACTAAGCATTCAGTCAAACATCCATTTGTGTAAACAACGAAGAAAACAGGAATGATCTACTGCTGACAGGAGAATATCTCGTTGTTGGGAATACCCCAAGCGTAACGTTTGATGTAGTGCAGCAGCAATTTTCTCTTAATTGCAAAACCAAGGTTATCGAACCAGTAGGACTTGGAGAAGGCTTCGGCTTGGTGTCAACGGCGCTTGACGTGGACCTGCGCACAACACAAACACACTACTTTGCCCCCAACGAAACAGGAAGGTTGTCAATCTCCCTGACTTGCTGAAAACAAAAGATTAAATGTATGGTGGAAAATATTATGAAAGTAAAACGGTGCAGCGAACAAATGATGAACGAAAGCTATGAAAACGGTTGTAAACAATATAAGGAAATTGGACCGGGTCCACAGTTCACTAGTGGTGTCTCTCCGAAAGATAAATAACACGTTGGGTAAACAAATTACAGCTAGGCAATTGAGACAAATTGTGGCGGCATGACAATGCTATCTTGACAAAATATAGTTCAGTGCAATATTTAATTGGACAATACGTCAAAATACGTAGTCCGCTTGCTAGCTGCATCTATGACTAATAATCCACCCCGGGATCGATATCCAGTGTCACCCGAAAGTATTAAGTTGCAAGTAACAAATAATTGCAATAAGAAAAGTGTGTAAAGTAAGCTGTAAATACAATTGTAGTAGTAAACACCGTTGTTTTATCCCTAGTAGCAACAACATAACATGGTCTCAGTCGTTTCTGTCAACTCGAGCCCAGACACATGAAAGCATGAACCTACTATCTAGCATAAATAATCCCACTTCGAGATGCAAACAACTACTTGGCCAAAGTAACCACAAGCATCGGAGAGCATGCAAGATCATAAATAAAACATAGCATAGATAACTGAACAAAAATGATCATAATTCCACAATTCATCGGATCCCAGCAAACACAACATGTAGCATTATATAAAGATGATCTTGATCATGTTAGGCAGATCGCAAGATCTAAACAAGGTGTCACAAAGTGGAGAGACTACCATCTAGCTATTGCCATGGACCCGTAGTTTAAGGATGAATGATGCAGGCTAATACAGCCCGTTGGGAAACCCCAAGAGGAAGGTATGAAGCAGCACAGTAGCAATTTTCCCTTGAGAACAAAACCAAGGTTATCGAACCAGTAGGAGGTAGAAGAGTTTCAACACGGTGTCAACAATTGCACCGTTGAAATGTTGTTGACGTGGACCTGCACACAACACAATCAAACTACTTTGCCCCAACGAAACAGGAAGGTTGTCAATCTCTCTGGATTGCTGAATACAAAGGACTAAACGTATGATGTGTAAAATAAATGTAAATGCAAAAATGAACATCGATCAAATGATGGTGAAACGTGGTGGAAATTGTGTTTTTATTAGTGTAAAAGAATGGACCAGAGTCCACGGTTCACTAGAGGTGTCTCTTCCATAAACAGATAAACAAACATCCTGGGTAAACATATTACAGCTGGCAATTGACAAATTGCAAGGGCATGACAATGCTATTATGACAAGATAAAGTTCACTGCAGTATTTAATTGGGCATTAAAACAAAATACATAGACCGCTTGCTAGCTGCATCTATGACTAATAATCCACCACCGTCGAGCCTCCTGCGCCACCGTCCACCAGTACCGGCTACCACTACTATCTCTGCTCCTGATGACCAGGCTCCCCTTGCTGCCGCCGCGCTGGCGGGCTCCTGCCCGAACTGCCGGTGCCCGGCGTGCCACCCTACCTATTAGCTCTAGGTTTTAATTTGAATGAATTATGTTAGGTTTAAACTAATTATCTGTAGTTTGAACGAAATTTCAATGAAATCTATGTACTTTCGTCTTTAAATGTCGAATTTGAAAAATATTTGGACGCCGCGAGTGGGGAGCGACGGCGCCCATAGGCACAAGGTTGTCCGGACGGCGCTCAAATGGCCCGTCCGGAAGGCCTTTGGGCGACCATTTGGGCGCCGCGAGTGGAGATGCTTTTTGACGTTGCTCATTTTGTGGGACTGTGTACAGACTGCACTTTGCCAGAACGAGGCATGCATTACGTATCACACTTCACATAATGAGTTGTGCTTTGAATACATTTTGTGTAATGAACCACCAAGGCATGCATTACGTATCACACTTCACATAATGAGTTGTGCTTTGAATACATTTTGTGTAATGAACCACCAGGTGTCTTCATTAGGGGCAATTGTCCTCTAAAGCTGATTGAAAAACACAAACACATCCAAAAACACAGGAGATTGCAGAATGGAGTGCATGATTAACATGAAGATGAATAATGCATATAGTACAATAAACAACGCATGTGCAAAAGTCAAAATCACCATGTGCTAATACTTGTACGAGAGCAAGTGAAACAATAAGAAAACATATATTGAGAAACCGCCAAAAACTAGATATCAAAGTTCTCAAAATTAATTTATCTTCTCATTCACTAAAATTAAAAAAAAATCAAGAAAATAAAAAATAAAGAAATACACCAAAACCTTACTCTCATCGAATTTGTTATTCTATCAAATTTCCTCGATTTGTCTTGGAACGTGTGGATTTACTCAGTACAAAAAAAGTATAACTCATAGACCAATATAAACAGTTTTCTTATAACTACTTATGCCACATGAACCGTCAACAAACAATCAGGGCATATAATGTGTCGGTTGATGACGTGAAACACACGTTCGTTGGGAGACCCCAAGAGGAAGGTATGATGTAGTCAGCAGCAAGTTTTCCCTCAGAAAGAAACCAAGGTTATCGAACCAGTAGGAGCAGCAACTCTTCAGAAGGTTGTCAACGGCGCCAGAAAAATAGCTGTCGCAGGGAGTCTGGACTGTTGACGTGGAATCTGCACACAACACAATCAAACTACTTTGCCCCAACGAAACAGTGAGGTTGTCAATCTCACTGGCTTGCTGAAAACAAAGGATTAAACGTATGGTGTGGAAAATGAGTATTAAATTGCAGAGAATGAAAAAGGAACAGTTTGCAGTTTGTGGTTGTTTAATCAGTGTAAAAGAATGGACCGGGGTCCACAGTTCACTAGTGGTGTCTCTCCATAAAAGATAACTAACATGTTGGGTGAACAAATTACAGCTGGGCAATTGACGAATAGTGAGCGCATGACAATGCATATACATGACATGTTGACTACTATGATATTTAATTGGGCATTACGACATAATACATAGATCGTTATCCAACAGCATCTATGACTAATAATCCACCGCCGGGTTGTCATCCGAGTCCCCCGTTGGTATTAAGTTGCAAGCAACGGATAATTGCATTAAGTAAAGTGCGTAATGTAAACAAACACATATGCCCGTGGACATAGCATCGTTAGGTTATCCCTAGTGGCAACAGCACATCCACAACCTTAGAACTTTCTGTCACTGTCCCAGGTTAAACGGAGACATGAACCCACTATCTAGCATAAATACTCTCTCTTGGAGTTACAAGCATCTACTTGGCCAAAGCATCTACGAGTAACGGAAAGCATGCAAGATCTTAAATAACATATAAGATAGATTGATAATCAACTTGACATAATATTCAATATTCATCGGATCCCAGCAAACACAACATGTAGCATTACAATAATATGATCTTGATCATGTAGGGCAGCTCACAAGATCTAAACATGATGGCACAAAGTGGAGAGACAACCATCTAGCTACTGCTATGGACCCGTAGTCCAAGGATGAACTACTCACGCATCACTCCGGAGGCAGGCATGGCGATGTAGAAGCCTCCGGTGACGATTCCCCTCTCCGGCAGGGTGCCGGGAAGAGGTTCTGAACCCTCCCGAGCTAGGGTTGACGACGGCGGCGTCTCTGGATCTTTTCGTGGATATTTGCTCAGGTACTTAGGGTTTTCGCGTCGGGGGGAATAAGTAGGCGAAAGGGCGGCGGCTGCGGACCCCGAGGGGCCCACACCACCCCAGGGCGCGGCAGAGGGGGGCCGCGCCCTGTGGCGTGTGGGGCCCTGGTGGCCCTCCTCTGCTGCTCCTTCGCTCCGTCAGGTGTGTTCTGGAAAAATAGGCACCCCCGTGTAGTTTCGTCCAATTCCGAGAATATTTCCAGACTAGCTTTTCTGGAATACAAAAACAGCAGAAAACAGGAACTGGCACTTCGGCATCTTGTTAATAGGTTAGTCCCAAAAAATGTATAAAAGTGATATAAAGTAGATGCAAAACATGTAGCAATTGGTATAAAACAAGCATGGAACATCAAAAATTATAGATACGTTTGAGACGTATCAGCATCCCCAAGCTTAGTTCCTACTCGTCCTCGAGTAGGTAAACGATAAAAACAAATAATTTTTGAGGTGACATGCTACTATCATAATCTTGATCATATAATATTGCAAGGCACATGTAAATGAATGAAGTGATCCAAGTCAATGGTCTATAATTTGCTACCAAATAGATAATGAGTAAACAATGAATCACACAAGCTAAACGTTTTCATGAATAGTACTTTCGAGACAAGCATCAAACAGTTTTGCATAAGTGTTAACTCATAAAGCAATAGTTTCTAACAAAAGGTATTTAATCAACACAAAGGAAGAATTTAGTTTCAGCATTTGCTTCAACTTTCAACATATTTATCTCATGGATATTGTCAACACAAAGTAGTATAACAAGTCCAATACATTGCATATAACGCATGTTGTAACAAAGTTGACACTAGTGTTTGCTTGTGGAAGACAGAAAGAATAGGAAAACTGACTCAACATAAAAGTAAAAGAAAGGCCCTTCGCAGAGGGAAGCAGGGATTAAATCATGTGCTAGAGCTTTTAGGTTTTTGAAAGCATATAGAGATTGCATAAAATATTTGATACTCCTCCCAACCTTGCTAACACAAGCCATGGCTAACCGAATCCTCGGGTGCCTTCCATCAATCACATACCATGGAGGAGTATCTATTTTTGAGAGGTGTTTGTTAATTGTCAACGAATGGTAGCGGGTGAGAACAGTATTCTACCTGTCGAACGGACTTTTAAGAGCGGCTCCCATGAAGGACGTTATTTCTACCAGCAAGGCAGATCATCCCTCTTTCTCTTTGGTTTACACACATTCAGGTATTTCACTGTTTGTCATTGCTTACTGATGAATCAGGGCAAAAGTGTGAAGAGAATTAATTGGTTAAAGTTGTAATTAATTGGGACTGGGCACCCCGTTGCCAGCTCTTTTTGCAAGTTATTGGATAAGCGGATGTATATGCCACTAGTCCAGGTGTAAAAGTCCACTCGACAAATAGAATAAAGAATAACCACACTAATTCCTCATGAGCTAGTAAACATTGACACAAAAAGGGAATAATAACATTTTGAATAATTTAAAGGTAGCACATGAAAAATTTACTTGGAGTGGCAAGGAAATACCACATATAGGTAGTTATGGTGGACACAAATGGCATGGATTTTGGCTCAAGGATTTGGATGCACGAGAAGCATTCCCTCTCAGTACAGAGTTTAGGCTAGCAAGGTTATGTAAGCAAACAAGAATATCAACCCGTACACCAAGTTTTATATGACAAACATATTGCAAACGTTATAAGACTTCATACCGTCTTCCTTGTTAACCAAACCCTGTTATTAGAAAATATCTAGACCTTAGAGGTACCACCGATGCAAACCAAATTTTCAACAAGCTTTACGGTAGTTCTTCACTAATAGGCTTAACTCATGTGATGCACAATTTAATCATGATCTACTTGTTAACTCAAAACAATTGACAAGCATCAAGTTATCCATTTTAGTGATCTACAAGATTAAGCAAGTTTTTCCTTATACCAATTACCACATGCAACATTTTCTGAACCAACCAAACACCAATCAATTTATTTCATCAACTCTCCAAACAAATATAAGTGAAGCAAGAGAGTACTTTCTACAAAAGAAAGCTAATAGCTCTGACAAGAGATACATGAAAACAAGAGCTAAAAGCTGAACAGCGCTAGATATGAATACTCAACAAATATAAGTGAAGAATAGGAGTATTCTCATGAAAAAGCGGAGCGTGTCTCTCTCCCAATCAAGAATGCTAGGGTCCAGTCAAGCTTTATTGAAAATAAAAGTGCAATACTGAAAATAAAAAGCACACAGACGCTCCAAGAAAAGCACATATGATGTGAAAGAATTAAAATATAGTTTCACTAGAGATGACCTGATAATTTTGACGATGAAGAAGGGGATGCCTTGGGCATCCCCAAGCTTAGACGCTTGAGTCTTCTTGAAATATGCTGGGGAGATCCATGGGAGCCTCCCCAAGCTTAAGCTCTTCACTCTTCTTGATCCTATTATATCATCCTTCTCTCTTGACCCTTGAAAACTTCCGTCACACCAAACTCAAAGTAGATCTCATTAGAGGGTTAGTGCATAATCAAAAATTCACATGTTCTGTAAAGACGCAATATGATTTGTTACTTTAAACATTAGCTACAGCCACTGATGTTATGTGAAGCTCTTCCACCCAAAAAAGAATTTCACTCAACACTAGTAAAAGAGAGAATGCGAAAAATAAAAAGGCATAATCTGTCTAAAACAGAACAGTCCGCAAAGACGAATTTTTTCGAGGCACTTACGACGCTCAGATCGAGAAACTCTGAACTAATGAAAGTTTCAGACATTCATAAAGATTACGCACAAAAATTTCAGATTTAATTAACAATCTGGTGATTTTAGGAATTTCGTACAGTGAACAGCAAAAATCTGTTTCTGCGCAGCAATCAAAATTAAGCATCATCTTATCATTAGAGGCTACTCTTGGCACAACAATGCGAGAAAATAAAGATACAAAGGAGTTGCTACAGAAGTAAACAAACTCCTTGACTAATACTGAAAATAAAAGATAATGGGTTGCCTCCCAAAAGCGCTTTCTTTAATGCCTTTTAGCTAGGCATAGTGATTTTTATGATGCTCACATAAAGATGAGAGTTGGAACATAAAAGAGAGCATCAAGGAGCATATAAAAAACATGTTTAAATCTAACACTCTTCCTATGCATAGGAGTCTTGTACACAAATAAATTCATAAAGAACAAAGTGACAAGCATAGGAAGATAAAACAAGAGCAACTTCAGAACTTTTAGCATATAGAGAGGTGTTTTAGTACCATGAAAATTTCTACAACCATATTTTCCTCTCTCATAATAATTTTCAGTAGCATCATGAACAAACTCAACAATATAACTATCACATAAAGCATGCTTTTCATGATCTACAAACACATAATTTTTATCAAGCTCAAAAATAGTGGGATTAAAACTTTCAAACCCACTTTTAACAATTTTATAACAAGATGATTGATCATTCTCAAGAGGTATGGGACTCCATCTAGATAAAGTCAAGACCTCTCCAATCCCATTTTCATTAGTAGTGCAATTAATATTATCAACCAATATAGGACCATCATCAAGAGCATTATCATATATAACATTAGTGAGTACATTTTTACTTTCTGCAATTTCCTCTTTTACTGAGTCAAGGAGGATGTTTACTTCAAATTTATCAAAAGGAGATATTTCAATAGAATCACGAAATTCAACAATATAGCACTCTTCCTCCTTAGTAGGCGTGGAGGGCAATCATATAATGTAAGAGTTAAAGAGTTACTATCTTTAGGAGGTAGATCCTCCTTTTGTTCTTCACTCTCTCCTCTTTTTCATCCAATGAGCTTTCAGTTTCAGCAATTTCTTCTCCCATAGGTTCCTGAAAGGTAGCAACTTGTTCTGGAGAATAAGTTTTCTCAAGAAATTCAGTGATATAAGGATTATCATTGTAATATTCAAGGCAATAACCAAGTATAGCATAATTCTCAGTTCTACAAGGAGCATCATCATTTTGAATATAACCAGCAATTTCATAGGCACCCTTAAAAACAAAAAATTCTTCAATTCGCTCAAGATTACCAAAGTCATAATTTCCTTTAGCATAAGCAGCCAAAGTTTCATTATCATTATAATCACATTGGAAAGGGAGGTGTTTATACCTTCTACAACATAAAGATTCATTAAAGCAGTAGGATTCATCATAAGTAGACCACAAGTTTTTAGCAAAATAATTCAATCTACTTATTTGTTCCCATAAATATTTCCCTTTTTGAGACAAGCGGTATTCCTTATAGTAATTATGTTGTTCCTCCGCGAACCCACTTAGCCAATAAGATTTTGTTTCAAACAGAGAAGACATTGATAGCAAATAAATAACTAGACATAATAACAAACCGAAATAAACTAAATGCAAGAAACTAATTTTTTTGTGTTTTTGATAATTGAAAGCAAACAAGATAAAATAAAATAAACTAAGCAAGACAAAAACAAAGTAAAGAGATTGGAAGCGTGAAACTCCCCTTGCAGAAGACTGCTGTCTCCCCGGCAACGGCGCCAGAAAAATAGAGCTGTTGACGGGACAGAGAGCTCCTGAAGAACTTCTACTCCCCGGCAACGGCGCCAGAAAAATAGCTTGATGACGTGAAACACACGTTCGTTGGGAGACCCCAAGAGGAAGGTATGATGTAGTCAGCAGCAAGTTTTCCCTCAGAAAGAAACCAAGGTTATCGAACCAGTAGGAGCAGCAACTCTTCAGAAGGTTGTCAACGGCTCCAGAAAAATAGCTGTCGCAGGGAGTCTGGACTGTTGACGTGGAATCTGCACACAACACAATCAAACTACTTTGCCCCAACGAAACAGTGAGGTTGTCAATCTCACTGGCTTGCTGAAAACAAAGGATTAAACGTATGGTGTGGAAAATGAGTATTAAATTGCAGAGAATGAAAAAGGAACAGTTTGCAGTTTGTGGTTGTTTAATCAGTGAAAAAGAATGGACCGGGGTCCACAGTTCACTAGTGTGTCTCTCCATAAAAGATAACTAACATGTTGGGTGAACAAATTACAGCTGGGCAATTGACGAATAGTGAGCGCATGACAATGCATATACATGACATGTTGACTACTATGATATTTAATTGGGCATTACGACATAATACATAGATCGTTATCCAACAGCATCTATGACTAATAATCCACCGCCGGGTTGTCATCCGATTCCCCCGTTGGTATTAAGTTGCAAGCAACGGATAATTGCATTAAGTAAAGTGCGTAATGTAAACAAACACATATGCCCGTGGACATAGCACGTTAGGTTATCCCTAGTGGCAACAGCACATCCACAAGCTTAGAACTTTCTGTCACTGTCCCAGGTTAAACGGAGACATGAACCCACTATCTAGCATAAATACTCTCTCTTGGAGTTACAAGCATCTACTTGGCCAAAGCATCTACGAGTAACGGAAAGCATGCAAGATCTTAAATAACATATAAGATAGATTGATAATCAACTTGACATAATATTCAATATTCATCGGATCCCAGCAAACACAACATGTAGCATTACAATAATATGATCTTGATCATGTAGGGCAGCTCACAAGATCTAAACATGATGGCATAAAGTGGAGAGACAACCATCTAGCTACTGCTATGGACCCGTAGTCCAAGGATGAACTACTCACGCATCACTCCGGAGGCAGGCATGGCGATGTAGAAGCCTCCGGTGACGATTCCCCTCTCCGGCAGGGTGCCGGGAAGAGGTTCTGAACCCTCCCGAGTTAGGGTTGACGACGGCGGCGTCTCTGGATCTTTTCGTGGATATTTGCTCAGGTACTTAGGGTTTTCGCGTCGGGGGGAATAAGTAGGCGAAAGGGCGGCGGCTGCGGACCCCCGAGGGGCCCACACCACCCCAGGCGCGGCAGAGGGGCCCACACCACCTCGTGGCGTGTGGGCCCTGGTGGCCCTCCTCTGCTGCTCCTTCGCTCCGTCAGGTGTGTTCTGGAAAAATAGGCACCCCCGTGTAGTTTCGTCCAATTCCGAGAATATTTCCAGACTAGCTTTTCTGGAATACAAAAACAGCAGAAAACAGAACTGGCACTTCGGCATCTTGTTAATAGGTTAGTCCCAAAAAAATGTATAAAAGTGATATAAAGTAGATGCAAAACATGTAGCAATTGGTATAAAACAAGCATGGAACATCAAAAATTATAGATACTTTGAGACGTATCATCGGTTCATATTGTAGTGATGAAGCAAATCAAGAGCATGAAATGTGGTTTAAGTAACCCAAATTATGATTTGTAAGGCGGTAAGACGTCGTAAGGGTTCTACACCGGTCTGATGGCTAAGCTGGCGCATAAAGCGACAACTTTTCAAGGCACCTTATTGTCTAAGCATAGTCTAAGGGTTCTAAGGCGGACACTTAAAACATCATGACCCAAACTATACACTCTTTCCCTCGGATGAATTGTGTTTTTTTATTAGAGAATTGTCTTCATTAACATATCCTTCTCATCATGGAAATTCCAAGTACACTACGTTTAAGATGAGAAAGTAAATTTCAAAACCTGTAGCAACGCACGGCATTGAACTAGTCACTTCTAAAACATGTATTGTGAAACTGATTATTTGCTTCATGTTTTGACGGTTCCGACCATATCATATTTGTTATTTATAAGATGACACATAAACCTTGTCTAGTAAAGAAGGTGTAAATATTTTTTATTTTTTCAAGTGTCATCCGAAGGCATGAGATTCATGGAAATACATTCGTGGTTAAAATGATATTTTTTGTTTACTAATGTGCCCTTTTCATCCAACTTCATCGTACCTGAGAATGGTTCCATACTTGGGCCATACTTCAACCATACCCGTACAGCTCTCTCTCTCAACCAAATCCGAACTGGACCCATTTATTGTCATTTTCGGCCCAACTAAACCTAAACCCACCACATTTTACACTCAAACCTATTTAAACCCACCGCGTAACTGTGGGTTTGAGCCCATATTAACCATTTCGCACCCATTTCGCACCCACGCTTTGATCGCTCGCTTTGGTCCCCATATTACCTGTAGGTAACAGGTTTGATCCCCAGATTTCACATTTCAGCTTAACCTTATTTAAAGGACGAACATACAAATAAAAATAAAAGACGCACAGAAGAGAAAAAATGCAAAGGAAAGTGCTCAGGATACAGCATACATTTTCAGTTCTGCTGACTAGAAAAAACAAATAACAGGCAGAGAAAAAATAAAAGATTCTGGCAGAATGAAACCACGGGTGTCATGTTTGTTGGAGGATATACAAAACTTTCCCACAAGTAATATACATCTGAAATAGCATCAGGTAGTCAAATGAAGTGTAAATATAATATTTAGATATCCTCCATGTGAAATTTGTGCTTCAACAGGTACATGCGAACACAGAAATGAAGGTTTAATTTGCAACAAGCATACACAAGCATGCTCAATCGCATACACAAAAGATAGCTGGTGTTGCATGACTGTGATCGCCTTCTGAGAATGGTAGAACTCACTGTTTGCAGCAGTACACGACTGCCGATGATCCTGAAAAATTCAGGTAACATCAGGAAGAAAATATGGAACAGATTTCAGGCAAAATTCCAGGCAATACTGTATGTTTTCCTCTACATTGCTAGCAGAATTATAATGACAAATCAACAAACAACCAGTTTACCCAACAGTAGCTAGTCAGGTTACCATATTATCAAAGCAATATGCTATAGAAATATATGGATGCCTATAACGTACCTACTTTCTCTTGTAGACTGTAGAGAACCTGCTCTATCCGCCCTACTGCCCTTGTCCTGCAAATGAACCAAATTTCATAAACATCATTCGAGAGCACTGAAAAATGGAAAACTGAACTGCTGTTCTTGACATGAAAGGTTAGCTCTATTGAAATATGCTCTATCGATGGCTATTTGACATGTGCTACAAACAGAAATCATGTGTAGTAGTAACTCACCCTCCTTTGGTATGAACAACCAATCTTTCACACAAACGAGCGCTTCTAGCGTACCAGGATTAGAGAGCTTCTTGTATTCGCAGAGGCTTGTGTGCTGTGGCGGAGCCCTGGATCTACAATGGATGGATGGGTAGATACTTGGGGTGGAGCGGACGACGCGCGAAGCCAGGGTTGCCAATCCACCGCCGCCAAAGGAGAAACCCTCTCCGATTCGGGACTGGGGCGGGGCCGCGGGGGACTCCCATCCTATAAATTTCAAGTACTAGTTTCTTACCAGGTAAATACTAGTACTCCTAGTTTTCTCGCGGGCAAGTTACTATTAGTTCATCGATCCGATTTCAAAATTGCTTCTTTTTCATCATCATCAAGGAGTCGATCGATCGATGTCTGTCGGGCAGCGCCACCGCACCCGAGTTCTCGTGGTGGCGCAAGACGCCAGCGTGGTCGGCAACATCTTGTTCAAGCTCAACCTCAAGCATCTCTTCTCCTCCGCCTCCCAGCCGCCGGTGCCCGGTGAGGTGCTGAGCTCCCCGAGCCCGTCTCCTGCTTCAAGAGTTGACCAGTTCGAGAGTCTGGCGTTCGCCGCCTCTGCCTCTGGACGTCATCGTCGCGCCGCCAGCCGCGTCGGTGGTCGGACCCTGATCTGTGATGACGCCGGCGTCTCCCCCGGCCCGGACATGCGCTCTGCCATGCAGAAAATCTTCCTCGTTCCGGTCGGAGACCACATGTTCTTCGCCATATCTGCCACCCCGTGTGTGACTTTCCCAAGGGTTTACCCCGATTCGAGGCTCTGCAGCACTCCGCCCCGGCGGCCGCTGGGCCTGGACCGCCGTTCAGGACCCGCCCGGCCTCGCCCGTGGCAAGAGGGAGAACGTCGGGGCCTACTTCGTCGCCGGCCCGCGCGTCTACGTCTCCTTGCACTGCCAAGGCACGTATTCTTTCGACACGGCGCCTGGATGCTGCCCCTTATAGGCCGGGCCGTCTTGGTCCCCAACTTTCTGGGCACCGGCCGGCGGCTGCTCTTCGGCTTCAGGTCCCCCGGAAATCACTACTTCTGCGCCGTAGATATGGACGCTAGGCCGCCGGTGATCCTCAGGTCCTGCCTGAGGCATGGCCCACCAACGCGTGGGCCGCCGATATATATTGTGCCCGTTCCTTCCCCAGGTGACCTATTTTTGCAGGCGGCAGGTTTTGCATCGCGGTGACAAATCGGACCAACGGCCGCGAGCAGGGACGACCCAGCGTCGTCTCCTTCATGGCCGTCGAGCTCACCCCAGAGCTGCAGCTCATCAAGCACCAATCCTGCAGCTACTTGCTGCCAACAAGCTCAATCCTGCAGCTACTTGCTGCCAACAAGCTCACGCGGGGATATGGCTGTAGTAATTGAGTCTGCCAAATAGATCGCATCTGCCTCGTCTGTAATAAATCCATCACCACTGTGGCAATTTAGGTTCACCAAACTAATGTATGTGTCTCAAATTGAGCAAAAAAAATGCGAATGTTAATGAAAGTATTAAACTCAATCATTAAAAAAAAAACTCACGACATGTAGCAGCTAGAAAGTTGAAGCTGAGAAAATAGTGTCTTGAAACGACGAGGAGTTTACAGCTAGAAAGTTCTGGATTTGGCGCCTATTGTTAGCTCGCAAAACAACAATTTTTAGTCTATCCTGAAACTGAATTCAGAATTCTCAGTCCAATCGATGCATTTGTGTTTAATTATTTGTTTGTAACCAAGCGTTTGGAGGAAGCGTGGAGTTTACCGTTGGAAACCTCAGAATTTGGTGCCTCTTCTTAGCTCGTAGCAAAGCTATTAATCACATTCCCCAAACGTGAATTCTGAAGGCTCTGCTCAGTCCACTCTTTTTGATTCGTATTTGTTTGTAACGTAAACGTTTGGAGTAGGCAGGGAGGTTCGCTCCTGAATCGTTTCCTGATTAGCTCCCACTGTGCTGCAGCAGCACGGCGAGATGGGTGCCTGCGTTTCCTGAACGGAGACGCCACCGGCGTGCGTCCCGCCCACGTCGGCCTCCGTGCGGTCCTTCAGCACGGCGTCGACGGAGCGTGACGCCCGCTCCGGCTCGGACCTCAACAACATGAACGCCTCAGACTTGAGCGCTGAGTCGATACGGAGGACGCAGTACCCAAGCTTCACCGACCGCCCCAGCAACCCAGTATTGTTGGTGGGAGAATGCTCTTAAAGTTGTTGGATACTTAGCAAGTACATACAGTACAAATCTTGCAGTCCACTTTTCCGCGTTACTAGGAAGAGTTACAACGCATTCATAACCAACTAATATGATTTGAACTTAGTTCTGAATCTTCAGGCTCTGCATGTTGACACTAAACCACGATTTCTAACTCATGATTTCTTAAAGAAAAATACCATTTTGTACGTCTGCTTGCTTCAGGAAATGCACAATAGTTTCACTTTTGAATCTCCTTGCGTTTTACAGTCCCTATATACTTGTATATGTCGTTCTATCCTAGGGTATCGTTAGTCAACTAGTACCAGCATACAGCATACATAGCCAGAAACACAACTTACAGCGAAATCTGGTACACTAAGGTTAGCGAATTGCAAAGCAAGCATACTATAAAAGCGTTTCATTCCTCCCACAAAAAAATAATGTTTTCAGTACCACTTGCTTGATATGCCCTTCTTAAGTAACTTACACTGGAATCTAGCTTGAGCCACTAGTGTGGGTTCCTAATATATAATTCGTCTTTCTTCAGGGGCAGAAGGAAATGGTTAACAGAAATGAATGTGCTTGGGATTGTTGATCATCCAAATCTTGTCAAACTAATAGGTTATTGCGCTGACGATGATGAGCGGGGTATGCAACGGCTTCTACTATATGAATACATGCCCAACGGAAGCGTGGATGACCACTTGGCAAGTAGGTCAACTTCCACTTTATCATGGCTAATGAGATTAAAAGTAGCTCTCGATGCTGCTCGAGGGTTGAAGTATCTGCACGAAGAGATGGATTTTCAGGTAATTCATTTGCTTTTTATAGTGATCAGTACTAAAACCAATTGATCGTAAAACATTTCTGTGATATTAACATCATAGCTTAACTGCCTTCAGCAAAGGTACACATACAATACGAGAAGTTGCATTGTATTTAACTATTTCAGCATGCATGCAGGTTATATTTCGCGACCTGAAAACATCCAACATTCTATTAGACGAGAACTGGAATGCAAAATTGTCAGACTTTGGATTGGCTAGGCATGGACCACAGGAAGGTCTATCCCATGTCTCCACAGCGGTATGTACATTTATGAACCAAGTGCCATTTTACACTAATGTGTTCTGGAAGTGTTCTGTTTCATACTCTTCTAAATTTTGGGCTTGCAAATGTATGATGTTCTAAATATATAGATAATCATGGTGCCAAGTAGGCAACATGTAAGTTGTGTTTCTGTAACACGATTTTTTTTTTCGAAACCGAGGCAAAAGCTTTGCCTCACCATTTATTAAGCAGAAGGTGCCCGGTTTATTATGGAAGAAACCGGGCGAAAACCATACAACAACACGACACAACCCACGGGGCGAAGCCCCACAACCTCGAGAAACCACGACGCCGCACGACGCGGCCAACCACAACCCAAGCTGCACCAGGAAGCCGCTCGCAGACCACGGCCGCCGAACCAACATCCGGGGCCGCCGCCCCGGCCTAAAAGACAACCGCTGCTGCTGCCGCCAAAGCAGCCCCGACAGCCTCGCCGCCAGCACCCCCTTCCGGGACCGCCGTCCCGACGTAGCACCGCTCGCAACCGAGTCACGACGCCGCACGAACCAGCCACCCGCAGCCCAAGCTGCCCAGGGAGAGCTGCTCGCAGACCACGGACGTCGTACCAACATCCGGGGCCGCCGCCCCGGCCTAAAAGACGCCCGCTGTCGGGGGGTTGCCCCCGGGTAGGGCAAAGAGGTAGTGTTGGGAGCTATGAAGTGGAAAGGAAGGTCAATCCGGGTCTCACAACCGGATCACTTGGACCGGATCATGTTTAAATGCAGGGAGAGACCAAAAGGCATCAGGCAAAGTCTAGCCGGATCAGAGGAAGGGATCCGGCTTAACCCAGCCGGGTTGGTCAGATGGGATCCGGCTTAACCTAGCCGGGTTGGTCAGGAAGGATCCGGCACAGGGCAATGTCGGATATTGCACAAGGGCCAAGTAATGTCAGTAAGTTCACGGGTCCTGCAGGTCTCCTGCCCGAGGCTCAGAAGACAGCCAGGTCGAGCCACGGGTTTTCCGGGTCGCAAGGCCCTAGGCGCTGACTCGGCTATTTCGGGAAAGGGCAGTGGCCTAGGCTCCGGTGGGCTACGCTGGCTTAAGCTCAAAGAGGAAAAGATAGACCTGCCGTTGGACTGACGATGAGCTGGACTGAGTGACAGTAGCCAGAGCTTGTCCTGTTCCTCTTGTCCATGCCATTGTCATCTCCGGCCAGGGGCAGAATGGTAATCCGGTTAGTGTATAAATAGACCAGCACATCCTCCAGGGCGAGGGACGACGAAGAAGAAGCCTCATTTCCCCCTTGCTCCATCTTCCTCCTAGAGCTCTCACCATTGTTGCTTCATACAGCTCAGGAGCACTTTGTACTTGTGACATTGAGATATAAAGAGAGTAGGCTAGTGCTGCAGTAGGGGTGTTACCTCCACAAGAGGGCCCCGAAGCAGGGTACATCTTGGTGTGCTTTGGTTGTTCTTGGTTTTGCTCGTTCTTGCTTGTTCTTGCGTGTTCTTCGTGTTCTTCATGCGTGCTTCTTGAGCGCGCACACCCTCCCCGGATCCCCCAACGTCCTAGCGAGCCCCCAACTTAAGCCATCCTATGGCATCTGCCGTGACACCACCACGACAGTTGGCGCCCACCGTGGGGCAAGCAGTGGCGTTGGCTGGGGTTTCCATCCGGACGGGTTCCGTCACCAGCTCCGGCGTACGTGCGTCAGGGCTCGTCTGCAACTACGGCGGGTTCACCTTCATCAGCGACAACGCCGGCTGCTTCGCGGGAGGGCCACTCCCTGTGGATGGATGCTTCATCCAGTTCGGCAGCTTCCTCACCTACGTCACCACCGAGCTTGTCCGCGAGTACCCGGCGCAGGTGCTCGTGGCCGAGGACCCTCCTTCTTTCCGCGCAGCTCTCGGACGGCGTAGCGCTCGCCCCGGGAGTAGCGTGGAGGTGATGATGACCGGACCAAGTGCTGGAGCAGGCAAAGGAGATGCCGGCAATAGCATGCCCGAGGTACTGGTCACGCCAACCGATCCGGTGACAAGCCGGTCGGACGGCGAAGTTCCCAAAGGAGAAACCGATCCGGTTGGCCCACTTGGCATGTCAAGTAGGGAGGCTCCCTTAGAGGATGTCCTGGAAAAGTTAGCTCGGCCAGTGGCACCTGGGGCAAACGTAGAGCTTACTATAGCTCAGTTAGAGGCAGAGCGCCTGAGGTTGCAAAGAGAAGCCCGGTTAGTGGTGAGTCTAGGCAAGCATTTGATAGAGACATGAGAGAGTATAATGCTGCCAATGGTATCACCGATGGTTTCACTCCGGTAGCGCCTCACCCACGCAAGAGAGCAGATTTGCGTAACAGGGGTAAGGACCTCAATGACGAGTTAGCTAGAGCCGCAAGATCGAGCTCGAGTAAGGCTACTAGTCATAGATCGGGTACAGGCAAGCCGGTGTATAGCTCCCCGGCCAAGAATCTTAGGGCTGCAGCGGCAGCGCGAGCCGAGTTGACCACATTAACCGGGGATGCTTGGCGCAAGCAGGCAGAAAGGGTCAATGAGCTGGTTGATGTGTGTAACCGGCAGAATGAGGCTTACCGGAAAGCTAATCCGGACGCTGGTGGTTCTCGGGTAGTGTGTCGGCTAAGGCGTTAGCCAGAGATCCAAGGGGCAAGCGTCATCCCCGCATGTCGGAGTTGACCGGGCCCAAAGCGTGAATTCGGGCAAGAGCAAACAGCTGCAGGCCTATGATGCTGAGTATGCCGGCAAGCAGCTAGCTGCTCAAGGAAGAGGTGGCCAGAGCAGAAACAATGGCGGTCAAGGCAATCCGGGAGCCGGAAGGGGTAATTCGGCTGGCCGAGGTCAACCACCTCGTCCTCCTGGGCAGAATCAACCCCGGCAGGAGCAGCAAGTAATGGTGCAAGCGCAGCAGCAAGGTGGTGGCCAGGCGGGCTACCGCTATGATGATGGTAATTCGGCTATGGCGCGAGCCGGATACCAAACGTATGATAATGCACTTGCATCCAGGCTGGGACCTCGGACATTGGATCCGGATGATCAGCGTCTCAGGTTGGATAGGATTTACCAGTCCGAGAAGCTGGAAGAGCAAGGCCCACCAGGTCCTCCATGCTTTGGGCCTCGGATCATGAACGAGCCGAATGTGCCGTTGTTTCAGCTTGGCCGAATCACAAAGCCGTATAACGGCAGCACTAAGCCGCAGGATTGGCTGATAGACTATGTATCCTCGGTGCACATTGCGGGGGGCAATCGCCGATGGGCGGTCCGGTATCTCCCGCATATGTTGGAAGGGCCAGCCCGGATTTGGCTGAATAACTTACCAGAGGGTAGTATCAACTCTTGGATGGATTTGGAGCAGGCGTTTTACAGCAACTTCTCCAGCACTTACAAGAGGCCAAACCGACCTCAGCTCTTGTCTGCGTGCAGGCAGGAAGAGCGGGAGACAGACCGAGAATTTTTGACTCGGTGGAGCAACATTCGCAATTCTTGTGAAGGTGTCGTGGAGGAGCAGGCCATTTCTTGGTTTGCGCAGGGTTGCCGACATGGCACCCCGCTTTGGCAGAAGCTCCAGAGGGATATGCCAAAGACCCTGGCGGAAATGATCCGGATAGCAGATACATATGCTCTTGGCGATCCGACGCAGCCAGCGTTGGATGTGGTGGGAACAAGCAGGAGGCAACCGGTCAATAACCGAACTGGACCATTGAGGCCCAGTGACCGACATGAGTTCGGTTATAAAGGAGAGATCCGGATTACAGATACGGTTCAGATCAGGTTGCTGCAGTAAATATGGATCATCCTGATAGCCAGAGACCAAAAAATGAGGGTCCAGCTTGGAGGCCGAATCAAGGTGCCTGGGCAAAGAAAGTGTGGGATGGACCGAGTCCACCTCTAACTTTTGAGGCAATGATAGATGGGCCTTGCCGTTATCACACAACAGACCCACGCAAGCCGGCCAATCATTCAACTCGGAATTGTAGCTGGCATCATCGCATCCAGGCGGAAGGTCAGAGAGGGCCACCTCAGAGAGGTGCTCCTAGACCGAATTTCAGGCCAAATACGCCTTTATCCGGAGCCAATGCAACCCCGGTGAACGAAGGAGCTCCAAGGCCGGCAGCCACAAAGCCGGTTAACCTGGTAAATATGGGAGGCAACAACAACAATGCTGGTCCGAGTCGGCAAGGTGGATACCCCGGAAATGATTACAAGGAAGCTCATCAAAGTTATGTGGTTTTTGTGACCGAGCCAACTGACAAGAAAAGTCAGCTGCGAAGGGCGAAGGAGGTGAATGCAGTCACACCAGCAGTCCCAAAATACCTGAACTGGTCCGAGCAGGAGATCACTTGGAGCAGGGCTGATAATCCCAGGGTTATGCCAAGCCCAGGAAACTACGCACTGGTGGTGGATCCGACTTTGGTTGGACCAAAGATTAATGTGAAATTCACTCGAGTCTTGGTTGACAATGGCAGTGCTATAAACATCATGTATCGGGACACAATGGTCAAGTTGGGTTATTCGCCGAATCAGTTGCAGCAGAGCAGTTGCACCTTCCATGGTATAGTACCCGGGGTCTTGTTCCCCAATGGGTAAGATCTGGGTAGATGTGCTGTTTGGTACCAAGGACAATCACAGACTTGAGAGTCTCGAATTCGAGGTGGTAGACTTGGAGAGCCCATACCATGCTCTGCTCGGCAGGCCGGCATTAGCCAAGTTCATGATATCCACTCATGTGCCTACCTCAAGATGAAGATGCCTGGCCCGAATGGTATCATCACCGTTGCGGGAGATTACAAGAAGGCCATACAGTGTGCCACGGTTGGTTCCACCTTAGCCGAGTCGTTGGTGATCCAAGCTGAGAAGAGCAAGATGCATGAAGTAGTGGCGATGGCGAAGTCAGCTCAGCTCGGCGTGCTGGCCATGACCAATCCGGATGCAGGTGCAACATTTGAGGTGCCCAAGGAGACAAAGAAGATCCCCATTGACCCGGAGAATCCGGAGCGCATGGCCATCATTGGTGCCGGGTTGGGCGAGAAATAGGAAAGCGCGCTCTGTCACTTCCTCCGTGAGAATCGGGATATCTTTGCATGGTCGGCTAAGGACCTGCCTGGTGTTCCGAGGGAGTTGGCAGAGCACTCTTTATTTGTCAGGCCGGATGTGAAGCCGGTGAGGCAACCGACTCGGCGTCTTTCAGACGATCGAAGAAAAGTGGTGCTTGATGAGCTGGCTAAGCTACTTGCAGCCGGATTCATTATGGAGGTGTTGCATCCAGACTGGATATCCAATCCGGTTCTGGTAGAGAAGAAGAAGGACGAACCAGCGGTGGTCAAGGTGTGGCGTATGTGCATCGACTTCACCAACCTGAACAAGGCGTGCCCGAAGGATCCCTTTCCTTTACCTCGGATTGATCAAGTGATCGATTCTACTGCTGGGTGTGAGTTGTTGTCTTTTATTGATGCGTACTCTGGTTTTCACCAGATACCACTGAACCCCAAAGATCAAATAAAGACTGCTTTTATTACCCCGTATGGGGCGTATTGCTATCGTGTCATGTGTTTCGGTTTGAGAAATGCCGGTGCAACTTATCAGAGATGTATGCAGAAATGCTTACACTCTCAAATGGGCAAAAATGTGCAAGTGTATGTCGATGATATCGTCATCAAAACTAAAGAAAAACGCACTCTCCTCGAGGATCTCGAGGAAACATTTGTGAACTTGAGAAAGTATCGGTTAAAATTGAATCCGGATAAATGCACCTTTGGTGTCCCGGCTGGAAAGTTGCTCGGTTTCCTTGTATCGAGCCGAGGTATTGAGTGAATCCGGCTAAGATCCGAGCCATAGAAAACATGAAATTGCCTAAATGTCTAAAAGATGTACAAAAGTTCACCGGGTGTCTAGCCTCGTGAGTCGGTTTGTGAGTCGGCTAGGAGAAAAAGCCTTGCCCTTGTATCAATTGATGAAAAAGAGCACCGGGTTCACATGGACCCCGCAGGCAGATTCGGCTTTCAATGAATTAAAAAAGATGTTGTCCACTGCACCAATTTGGCATCACCTTTGCCGAATGAGCCAATGCTACTTTACATTGCGGCCACTAACCGGGTCGTAAGTGTGGTGATAGTGGTAGAGCGAGAAGAGGAGGGTAAATCCGTGCAGGACCGGTGTACTATTTAAGCGAGGTGATCTCAACCTCAAAGCAAAATTATCCTCACTACCAGAAGATGACATATGGTGTATACCTGGCGGCCAAGAAGTTGAAACATTACTTCCAGGAGCACCCGATCACCGTAGTATGCGAAGCTCCAATCTCGGAGATCATTGGGTGCAAAGATGCGACTGGCCGAGTTGCCAAATGGGCAATAGAAGTGTCTCCTTACACCCCGCATTATGAGAGAAGAGATGCTATCAAGTCTCAGCTTTACCGGATTTCCTTTGTGACTGGGCCGAGATGCAGTATGAGCCACCAAGCCGATTACAATTACTGGAAGTTGCACTTTGATGGCTCCAAAACCAAAATCGGACTGGGTGCTGGGATAGTACTCACATCACCGAAGCAAGATCAGTTGCGATATGTGTTGCAGATTCATTTCTCAGCATCAAACAATGTGGCCGAATATGAGGCACTGATCCATGGGCTTAATGTGGCTAAGGACATCGGCATCCGCCGGATAGAATGTTTTGGTGATTCAGATTTAGTGGTGCAGCAGTCTTCTGGAAATTGGGATGCCCTTGATGCCAATATGGCACTATATCGATTTCATGTCCAGAAAATTTCAGGATTTTTTGAAGGCTGCGAGTACAAGCACATACCTCGGCTGGAGAACGAAGCTGCTGATATCTGTCAAAACTCGGGTCGTCTAGGGATGCAATCCCACCCGGGATATCCTTGAATCACCTAAGGATCCCTTCAATCAAACCTTCACCTGATTCCGAGTCAATTTTTATCCCAAAGCAAGAATCTGAAGCTGTTCCTATGAATGTTGATGTCGGGTACATTTGGGAGGACCCGGGGACTGCATGGCGAGACTCGGGGACTGCGCACCGAGACTCGGGAATGCTACCCAAATCTTAGGGAAAGGGGAAGAGAGGAAGATGGTGCTAACCGAATCTTAGGGAATGGACAGAGACTGATAGAAGAATAATGGCGGCCGAACCAGTGGAAATAGATGAGCACTTATTCCCTTTGCATCCAGTACCGGAATGGGCTGAAGAAATCATGAAGTTCATGTCGGAGGGGAGTTTGCCAAATGATGAAACCGAAGCTAGGCGAGTGCAGAGGAGGTCCAAGGGTTACACCATCATAAACAAGGAGTTATACAAAAGGAGTGCAACCGAGGTGCTACAACGTTGCGTGGAGCCAGCCGAGGGCAAGGAGATGCTCCTGGAGATACATCAAGGAGAATGTGGGCATCATTGCAGTACAAGAGCCCTGGTGGCTAAAGTATTCCGGCATGGGTTTTACTGGCCCACTGCTCATGCAGATGCAGAGGACATAGTCCGAAAATGTGAAGGATGCCAAAGGTTTGCCAAGCAGACACACCTACCCGCATCGGCGCTCAAAACAATTCCTATCACTTGGCCGTTTGCTGTGTGGTGTTTGGATATGGTGGGAGAATTCAAGCCGGCTAGGGGTAACATGACACATATGCTGGTGATGGTGGATAAGTTCACCAAGTGGATAGAGGTGAAACCGATCCGGAAAGTGGATGGTCATTCGGCTGTAACTTTCCTGAAAGAAATCATTTTGAGATACGGTTACCCCCATAGCATCATCTCGGATAATGGCACGAACTTTGCTGTGGGAGAGTTTGCCCGATTCTGCATGAATAAGGGGATCCGGTTAGACATAGCCTCAGTGGCACACCCAGAGTCCAATGGACAGGTGGAAAGATCAAATGCTTTGGTATTAGCTGGGATAAAAGCCCGGTTAATAGAACCTCTGGTAAAGACTCCGGGGTGCTGGATAGATGAGATACCATCAGTACTATGGGGTCTAAGGACCACGCCGAATCGGTCAACTGGCTATACGCCATTTTTTCTGGTATATGGGGCAGAAGCAGTGCTACCCACTGACATAGAATATGATGCACCAAGGGTGACAATGTATACGAAACCGAGGCAAAAGAGGCCCGGGAAGATGCAGTGGATCTGCTAGAGGAAGCAAGGAATTGGCCCTATCTCGGACAGCAGTATATCAGCAGGGTCTCCGACGTTATCATAGTCGGAAGATCAGCCCTCGAGTGTTTCATGAAGGAGATCTAGTACTAAGGCTGGTGCAGCGCAGCAAAGGCCGACATAAGTTATCACCTCCATGGGAGGGACCATTCATTGTGAGCAAGGCTATGCACAATGACTCGTACTACCTTGTAGACGCACAGGAACAAGGAAGGATGGCCTGGACAGACCCGGAGAAGAAACCAAGCGACCCTGGAATGTAGCTCTGCTTCGACCCTTTTACTCTTAAGGGCGCAATGTATGTATCTCAGTTTATCATAAATGAAATTTCGGCAATCCGAGTCTGGACTCGGGGACTGCCTCGTCCTTATGCATGTGTTTTTTATTACTGTTTTGTCCATACCGTTCATGTGTCGGATTGTTTTGAACCTCGTCCCAAAATTCAAGTAATGTATGCTGTGTTGTTGATCTCGTGACTCGACTGACAAACACCAAAATGGTAGTCAAGAGCAGAGGTGGGAATATGGGAAACATGAAAATGGACTCGGGGACTCGGTCCAAAACCGATTCGGCACATGTCGTTTACTAACCCCTGTTATTTCTTTTTTGTTTATGTTAGATGATTCTAAACCACAACTCGCATGTTTCAAGTATTGTATGCTATGATTCCTATCTTGTGACTCGACTGTCAAACACCTAAAAGGTAGACAAGAGCAGAGATTCGGCAAAAATAGTAAACAAGAAAACAGACTCGGGGACTCGGTTTAAGATGATCCAACATAAACCTAGTCCGGATCACATTAAGCAAAATAAAAGTAGTCTCGAAGAACTTAAATTGTATATTACATCTGCTCCCGGCATACCGGGGATTTAATGTTTTTCATTAAGATAATTCAGGAAGGGAGCCAGGTTGCAGGAGACTCGGTTGCAGGGATGACTCGGATGATGGAGGAACCTCGGTTGAAAGAGGACCCTCACTTGCAGGAATAACCTTGGACGGAGAGCTTGAAGGCTGGCAGATTCGGAAACATCCGGATCAGCTGAAGAAGTGGCGGTCTTGACTAAAGCTTGCTCTGTGGTCTTAGCCGAATCAGTGGCTGGCGTCTTGGAAGTTCGGATTAAGCTTGTTCGGCAGTTTCAGCCGAGTCAGTGGCTGGCATCTTGGAGGTCTTGGCCGAGTCAAAGCTGCAGGTTGTTCGGCAGTTAGCCGAATCACCAGATTCGCCCTCAGACTCGGCGTATTCGTCAAGGGAGGCATCATCCGATTCCTCTCTTCAGATTCTTCCCCATCCGAGTAGACCGGAGCCTTCAGATCAAGATGCTTGGTGTTTGCAAATTCGGCCATAAAGTTGGCAGCTTCCTCGCGGATCTTGATCCGGTCGGATCTGAAGCCCATGAAGAACCCTCGCGAAGGGAGCGCACTTTGGCGAGATCAATCAGCTCATACCAAGACATGATAAATAGCAAACCTGCGTCAGCACCAGCGCGGGCGGACGAAGATCTCCACTGCTTTAACCGGGTCTCTGCCTGATCCAGGTCTTTGATTAGCTCGTCCGCAGACCGGACTTGCCGAGCTTCAGGAAACAAGACTCGGTGAGCTTTGAGACTTGCATTGAACAGATCAATGTGGGACTCCTTCAAAGGAGCAATCCGAGCTTTAAGTGCAGTAATGTGATCTTCGATATCCCACGTCTCTGGTAGGGGAGCTCCAGCTAACTTAGCTCTCTCAGCTCGGGCATCCCTCACAGCTTTGGCGGCTTGAAGCCGGATGCTGGTAAACTCTCCTACATTCAGATAAGCTAACACCGAGTTAAACGAGTAACACGAAACGATGTGTCGGATAAGAGCAGAGGAGGAAGAGGAGATTCGGCAAACTTACGATCCATGTCTTCATTGAGGCTAGCAAGATCAGCAAGCCATTTCGCGCTGATCGCCTTGTGAGCAGCCAGATCATCTTTCGCCGCTTTAGCTTCGGCTTCAGCATCTGCAACGTGCGTTTGGATTTTCTTGTCCAATTCGCCCGCTTCTCAAGCCCGGCTTTGAAAGTATCTCGCTCCTTCTGGATCGAGTCTTTCTCCCTCTGCAGCGTGTCCCGGTCTTTCTTGACCTTCTCCTTCACTTTTTCAACCCGGTCAAGCTCCCGCAGGAGCCGAGTCACTTCTGACTTTTCCTCCGATAAAGCGCGCTTGTGCTCCTGATCTTTCTTTTTCATCTCCTCACCTTGCGCATCGAAGGAAGCTTGGAGGGCCTGGTGCTGCAGGACTAGCTGCTTAAAGATCCGGCTGCGAGCAGTCGTGGTTTCCTGAAAGAAAAAGGGTTAATGGCGTAAAAAGAGTCTCGGGGACTGGCACCCGAGACTAGCAGCATGGAGCCAAAACGAATCTCGGGGACTGGAGGCCCGAGATTAATAAAAAGAAAGTTGACCGAATCAATTGGAAAGAGACTCGGGGACTGGGAGTCCCACAAAATTTATGATCAAGTTTTAGAGATTCAAGCCGAATGACTTTCTTACTCGGAGGAGTATCAGTCGTTCGACCAGAATCTCGGGGACTGGGAATAGTGTAGATTGATCATAATAAAAGCAGGATTCGGCAAGTTACCTCGAAGACCCGGTTAGCTTCAGCGACCGAGGCCTGCACAGAGTGTAGAGATTGAAACATCCGGCTAGGGCCAGCCGGATGCGGCGACGCTGAAGTGGTTGAGCCTTCGGCAAGGTCCGCAGCATTCCAAGCTTTAACAAATTGCTCTGCGGAGCCGAGGTTGTCGCCGCTCGGAGTGCGGAGATTCGGCAGAACCTGGCCACTAAGGCGGGCGCGAGTGATCGCCTCAGAGAGTTGATCATGCACCCGAGTTGCTGATGGAGCGGCGGAAACCGGCTTGCTAGCAACCATCTGCTTATCCGAGGTGGTTGGAGTTGTGCCAAAGGTGACCTGAGTCGGCTTAGGTAGAGGCGATGCGCCCGGGGTCTTGGCTGGATCTGGCTGTTTCGGTTGGTTCTGGACGCTTGCTGTGGTGGTTTAGATACTTCCTGTTGCTGCTTCTGCTGCTTCTCGAGAGGTTGTTGCTGCTGTTTCTTCTTCTTCTGCTGCTCTTGATTCAGAGCCTTGGGGTAGGGCGAGGATCCGGCTTAGTCAAAGACTTAGCCGAAGTCTTAGCTTTTTCCTTCTCCAACTCCTTCAGAGGGCGGGGCCAAGTTGAATCTCGGGTAGGACCCGAGATTTCCTCATTCTCCAGGTCAATAACCGACTCTGGAACGAGAGTCGGCGGAGGAGTTTTGGCGGTTGTGGCACGCGCGGGAGAGGTGACAGCCTTTTCAGGAGACTGGTGCTCCATGGCCGTATCCAGTGGAGGAATGGGAGAAAGAATGGATGAATGAGTTTGCTCGGTGACGAGGACGTCACTACATAAGCAAAGTAAACAGTTAATTCGGATAGATGTGGCTCGGATAATAGAGAAGGAAAGCGAATATAGTTAAGTTGGCATTACCCCTTGGTGGTAGGCATGGGCTTGAGCCGATTCGGCTTGGAGGCGGTTTTCTTCACTCTTGGCTTGAGGGACATCTGATCCGGACGCGTCATCACGTTTCCGAGATGTCCCTTGAGCATCCGGTTTGGCTGGAACACAAGGTGGTAACCATGAAATCGGAACAACATCAATGGGATCTAGGATCCAGCAATCATCATCTTCATCTTCGGTGTAAATAGTCGATTGCTTACCCTTGCGGATGGGCTTGGCACGCGGAATCGGCAAATAATCGTCCGTATCCGCATCCTCTTCGCCCTCGCGCAGCGGGCTGCGATCCGGTCCCCACACTTTGGTGGAGAGATCTCCATCTTCGGTAATTTGGCGGTCGAACAGCTGCAGTATGACAAGGCAAATATGGATTAATCCAATGGATTTTATGAAGTATAGATCGATTCGGAGAATGGTGAACAAACCTGAGGGGGAAGTGCATCTCGGTGGAACGGCTCCACGCCCCACCGCCACTTGTCCGACATCTCGGTGTAGGCGATGGCGTTTACCCGTCTCTTGACGGAAGCTCTGGTGAGGTCATGTTTGCTGATCCGGGTAGGATCTAGCAAACCACTCATGTGGCAAATCTTATGTTCACGTTGTTGAAGAGGACTGACACGGCGGAAGACGAAGGTCCGGAGGAGATCGTCCGAGAGCAGGCCCTTCTCCAGAAAATCCTCCAGAGTCTTATCTATGATTTGAAGCTCCGGAAGAGTGTCAGCCGGATCATATCTGAAGTTTAATTCGGCTGTGGGGGGCTCGATCTTGAACTCGGGCAAGTTGAGAGCATCATGGCCTTCAGCGCTCTTCACGTAGAAGAAAGACCTTTGCCATTTCCTGCAAGTATCCAGGCCAGTGATCCGGGGAAAGATGGAGCCGCCCTCGGAGTAATACTAGCCGAACCACAAGCGGTCATCACTTTCGGGTCACTGCCCGGGATAGTCTGTTTATGGAGGTGGAAGTACTTCGCCCAGGCTGGTACTGTCGGCCAGAGACCGAGATATCCCTCGAGAAAGGAGGTAAAAGCCGACAGGGAGACAAAGGCGTTAGCCGGAAGGTGGTGAGGCTGCAGGCCAAAGAAATCTAGGAAAGCCCGGAAGAAGTCACTCGCCGGGAGTCCGAATCCGCGCTCGAAATGCGCTAGAAATACAACGCGTTCACCCGGTTGGGTGATCGGTTGAGTTCCTTCCCCGGTTTTCGGCATATAACTTCAGGTGTTATACGCCGGGTGCTCAGCAGCCATTCCAGGTCATCTGTGGTAACATCGGAACCCTCCCAACTGCCGGGAGGCAGCTTCGGCATATCCGAATCAGTCCTGCAAGAAATTGGAGATAGCCGAGTTAGGAAATTCGGAATCTCTAATCCAGAACGAATCGGATAATGGTATAACCGAATCAGATGTAAGGCAATTCGGTAAAAGCTATCCCGGATAAAGTTGTCTAGTTACTGCGGAAAGGTAATTCGGCTGGTAACTACAAACACCTTTTCGTGAGAATCTAGGGTTACGCGAGATCTACCGCAGCAGTAAAATAGAGAGTAAATCCCGAGTAAAAATATGGGGAACTGCTCGAGCGGTGGCAAGCCAAACTAGGGCCATCTAGTGCAAAACCTAGAAAGGAGATCTAGGGAATGCATTAAGGCGTGACAATGAACGCGTACACGAGTGAATCCAGAAGAAACAGGCGCAAGTTCCCAGCGGGATATGAACTCGCTCAAGGTCGCCATGGCTGGGGATGAAGAACTTACGGTTGCAGTACGGCGAGGAAGCGGCCCGGTGAAGAAACGACGGCGCAGGGCGCGGTGCGCGGCTCTGGTGTGAGGTCTACGGCGTGGTTGACGTCTCCGGCACGGCAAGATCGCAAGGGCGAGGTCGCAACGGCGGCAATGGCGTAGATGGAGGTTTCAGAGTGGGAAGTGCGGGGAAGAAGAAGAGGAACCCCACACCCCTATATATAGCCGCTCGCTGGTAACTGGCGCACTACCGCGCGGTTTTCGGGGCATGGCCGGATCAAGTGTGCCCGGAAACTTTGTGGTCGCAAGTGTGGCCGTGTATTTCGAACACATGGTGTGTCACAGAATTGGAAGCGATCGTGCGGATCCAGTGCACCGGTCAACGGAGAAACCGAGGAGGCGTGGTCGTTTAGTCAAATACACTCAAGTACCTGATGGATCCGGATAATGTGCTGTCAGTGACATGTCAAATAAGAGACCCGGATTATGAGGCTTTGCGCAGAGATTCCCTGCCAAGTGTCCCGGGAAATCCTGAGACAAGATTGGGTGATATGGGATTCGGTTAAAGGCGTTGGTTTTTAACCTGCTACGGCCCTCCATCCGAGGCTGTAGGACCGCACCAGTTCGGGGACTACTGTCGGGGGGTTGCCCCCGGGTAGGGCAAAGAGGTAGTGTTGGGAGCTATGAAGTGGAAAGGAAGGTCAATCCGGGTCCACAAACCGGATCACTTGGACCGGATCATGTTTAAATGCAGGGAGAGGCCAAAAGGCATCAGGCAAAGTCTAGCCGGATCAGAGGAAGGGATCCGGCTTAACCCAACCGGGTTGGTCAGAAGGGATCCGGCTTAACCTAGCCGGGTTGGTCAGGAAGGATCCGGCACAGGGCAATGTCGGATATTGCACAAGGGCCAAGTAATGTCAGTAAGTTCACGGGTCCTGCAGGTCTCCTGCCCGAGGCTCAGAAGACAGCCAGGTCGAGCCACGGGTTTTCCGGGTAGCAAGGCCCTAGGCGCTGACTCGGCTATTTCGGGAAAGGGCAGTGGCCTAGGCTCCGGTGGGCTACGCTGGCTTAAGCTCAAAGAGGAAAAGATAGACCTGCCGTTGGACTGACGATGAACTGGACTGAGTGACAGTAGCCAGAGCTTGTCCTATTCCTCTTGTCCATGCCATTGTCATCTCCGGCCAGGGGCAAAATGGTAATCCGGTTAGTGTATAAATAGACCAGCACATCCTCCAGGGCGAGGGACGACGAACAAGAAGCCTCATTTCCCCCCTTGCTCCATCTTCCTCCTAGAGCTCTCACCATTGTTGCTTCATACAGCTCAAGGAGCACTCTGTACTTGTGACCATTGAGATATAAAGAGTGTAGGCTAGTGCTGCAGTAGGGGTGTTACCTCCGCAAGAGGGCCCCGAAGCAGGGTACATCTTGGTGTGCTTTCGTTGTTCTTGGTTTTGCTCCTTCTTGCTTGTTCTTGCGTGTTCTTCGTGGTTCTTCATGCGTGCTTCCTGAGCGCGCACACCCTTCCCGGATCCCCCAACGTCCTAGCGAGCCCCCAACTTAAGCCATCCTATGGCATCTGCCGTGACACCACCACGACACCCGCCGCAACACAAAGAACCCTCCGGGGAGCTGCGACAGCTCCCCCAACAGCGCAAAGGCAGCGCAGCTCCGACTCTGAGGAAGAGCTAAGAAGGAGAACCAGGCAGGCTGGCGCCGAGGAAACACGCCGAAAGGAACATCTGTCGCCACTCATCATACACCACCGGGAACCCACCGCAGCAGCTTCGACTTCACAGCAACAAGACATGCCGAGGCAACTCCAAGGACACGCCGGAAAAGAGCCGACTACCGCAGCCACAGCCACGTCTCCGACATCGCTCATCATCATCATCTTCGTCGCCACAGAAGCCTCAACGCGAACACCTCGGCCTTCCACTAGTCCCTCTTGTCGATGTCCAACTCCAAAGACGAAGCCCCCAAGAGGGAAACGACACCAAGGTGCCGCCATCGTCCGATCACAAGATCAAGGGTCTCCCCCGGAGCTGCACCGACGATTGAATCCATGCGGCGGGGTGTGGCAGCAAAAATGTGATGCCTCCAAGAAGGTATACGACGACCGCAGCCGCCGTCATCACTGGGTTTTCACCCAAGCTCCCCACACACCAACAACCGCATATCAATCCAAACCGTCGCCGGCAAGCCAACCACCACCACCACCAAACAATCCCGGCGACGAAGAGGCGCATCACAGACCGCCGAAGCCACCCGCACCTCGCGGAGACTACCGGCGGCCAATCCGCCACGGAGGCAGCAAATCCATCATCGGCACCAAGGACAGCACCACCGGACGCAGCACGCCACCACGCCATACCGAGCACCACGTCGGCATGGCAAGACAGTGCGCCGCCCGAGGCCACGAACCACCACGGATCCTGGCCGTGGACCTTCCCAAACGCGTCGACGCGCCCCACGCGCGCCACACGGCCGCCGGCGACCGGAGAATGCAGATTAGCCACCACCGTCATCTCCCCGCGCATCCCCGAGCCTCCAAGCCGTGCCGTCGGAGGCGCACCGACCGGAGACCCCCGCGTCCACGCCGCACCCTGTGCGCCCGCCACGCCACGCTTGGCCGCCATCCCGCGACGCTGCCCCGCCGCCCAAGCGACCGAGACCGCCGTCGACACCAGCTCACGGCCGAGCTGGATCCCGGGGCCGCCGCCCCGGCGTTCCCGCGCTGGAGAGGACGCGAGCTCCTCCACTCAGGAGCCCGGCACTTTGCCCGCTCCCCTTTTGGAAAGACGAGCGCCGCCACCACCGCGCGAGAGACAGCGGCGACGGCGGCAGGGGGTGGCCGGCGAGGGGCTACGCGCACAGGAGTTGGGGGCGCCCCGGTGCGGCCCTAGCGAGCCGCACGGGGGCGGAGGCGACGTAGTGGTTGTGGTGGCCGAGCTTGGAGAAGAAAGGAGGCGCGGGTCCCGCGGCGGCTGTGCTTTCTATGTGGATGAGTGGAGAGAGGAGGCTGAGGGGATCTCGGTGCTGGTCTCGCCGGAGAACGAGGTGGCCGGAGCTGGGAGATCCGGCCGGCGGCGCCTTCGGCCGGAGCAGGTCCGCCTCGCGCTAACTCGCGCGACCTAACTCACACGCCCCAGTAATTTTAATGTGTCAGCTTAATTATTAGTGAGGTGTAACACGATTTTGATAGCAATGAAGTTGGAAAATGGATACCTAGTTGCTCCACCTAAAATGGTATGATTGTTTTGGGGTATGCTCTCGATGCTTATGTGTATTTTTAGTTTCAGAAGTGCGCATTAACTGAAGTCCTAGAAAAGAGTGACCACTTCAGCTTGAAGTTAGCGTTAATGAGAGCTATGTCCATTCTTCTAGCACCTTCAGAGTGCAGCATGGACATCTGTCTTTGCCAAAATAATATGCCTACTAAAACAATCACATCTCTCTTCTTCAGAGGAAGCCAACTACATCTACAAGTAACAAGAGTTGGTTTATAACCATAACAACTTGGGTGATTTTGGACACTTTGCGGTGACTGAAAATTTGGCAAAGATTTAACTAGACATATATTACAATGTTTTAATTAAACTGTTATGTGTTCGGAAGACATTAGGTTGATTATAGGCGCTGTACGCAATCCCTGGTTATCATTTTGCACAAAAAGACAACCGTACTATTCCTTTTATGAGAGATGGGTCCCATTTATTTGCGGCTAAACAATAGCTACCTATGCACTGCCACCTGGAGTCCCTCTAAAGGCTTGCTTTAGCCCCTTCTGGAAATTGTAGGATATGATTCTCCATCTACTAGTTTTGTAAAGTTCGTTCTCTTGGCAGTTTGTTTAGTTCCTAGCACAACTCTAACTTGATACATCCGATCCATCCATGTAAACTGACATACTAAATACTTATGGTTCTGCAGGTCGTTGGAACTCTAGCATATGCAGCGCCGGAGTACATGCAAACTGGACGCCTCACTGCAAAAAGTGACATATGGGGCTACGGCGTCCTCCTCTACATGCAAACTATTTTTTAGCCCAAAACTGTCCAGTCCAATCCAGAAAGAGGTAGGGACCAAACCACACCAAACTATATTGCGAATTGAGCCCGCACAGACCAAACCGAAGGAAATTAATCGGAAAACCAAACTAAATTTGTAATTTTAGTCCAAACTATTCTCAGCGCTAGATGTTCATAGTACCAGGGACCATGACTTTGAAATGCTGGAACTAACGAATGACAGTTGATCCAGCCGCCGCTGATTTGATAGTATGAGCAGTCGCAAATAAGTAAATTAGTAGCACTTGATCCGGTGGATGGACTATAGTAATCGTTTTGCGTGTTAGTTCTGCGATGGATGGTTTCGACCAAGACAAACGCAGTGCTCCGAATGACACTTGTGCTTCTGCTGATTTATTTAGTGCTCCAATGGATTAGCAGGGTGTGTGTAGTACTGGGTTATACTAATGATCACGTTGCGATCTATCTATCCGGTTGGCTAGGCTGGCTGTGGCGTCCCCGCTCATCGTGCATGTTCTCTCAATCCCGACTATGTTCATTCCTCACCCCCAAATATTGTTCACGAGCTAGCCAATCACTGTTGGAAATGTAGACAGTACTTTAATACTACAAGAATAGTCACCGTACTGTTTTCAGTTATATCCCTGTACACTGCGTTGAAAACATACCAGGTGAAAGTGTCTTATACTCCCTCCGTTCGGATTTAATTGACTCACACTTGGTTATACATGGATGTATCTAGTCACCTAACAAGTATAGATACATCCATATTTGGACAAAATCAAATCAATTAATATGGAACTTTATTGCTTACTGGGCTGGTTTGCAGAGACCAAAATTTCGAGAAATGCAACGCAAAGGAGCAAAAATGCTTGTTCTGGTGGCAACTTAATGTTTTCATTGAAGACAGGGATGGGGGCCGATGGTGTTGTGGCTATCAGGAGCTTAGTGTCTTCCTAGGAACTTCTCACGTGCCAAGAATGCTGAGTTTATGTTTTAGAGCTTGTTAGAGGAGTAGTGCTCTGTTCTCAGTCCTGGTGGTAGTTTTCATTTGTGTTTTCTTGAGGTGTTGTTGGTTCTGGGTTGTGTTTCTTTGAGCAAAAACACAAGAATGTTCGTCGCGAGGTCTGAGGACCTGGGATGTTTCATCTCATACTTTGTATTATTAGTTTTCATGTCAATGAAAACTAGGGACCTTTGGCTCCTACATTCGAAAAAAAAGAATAGTCACCGGACAGAAATCACAATTACGATTACTAATTAGAAGAGGATTTCATTTGGTGCAGCTAGGGATGGACATGAAGCTCGAGGCTCGGCTCAGGCTCGATACCATTGAAAGTCGCATGGATAACCACACAAAGTGGGGGCGCGCTGCATGTGTCGTGTAGAATTACACCCATTGCCTTGGAAGTACAAGATTAAACTGATGAAATACTTTGAAATTTGAAGAATTTTAGAATGGATCTCATACGAACACCTGAGCTGGTCTATACGGGCTAAAATTATAACACCAACAATGAACACACAGATTAGGACGAGAATGTGGGATGACAGGTTGGGTGGTTTCCTCTACATTTATTGATGCATACAACTGTATACTATTCACAATGTCAAATCCAGCGGTCGAACAAATTTGATCTGGAGAAGATAACCCGTGCAGATAATCGAGGTGGGACACTCGGAATCCGTGGCCTCATCCTCATCTTCCCTGACTCCGGCTGAAGGTCGCCGCCGCTTGGTCTCCTTCCTCGACGCGAGTCCGAACTCGAATAGCACCTTGTAAGAATCATGGTGAGCTTCCAAGTACGCCGCTCCCTTCCACTCTCCCATGTTCGTCTTCTGTCGAGCATGCACCAAAGTCACCGTCCACCGCCGCATCGTGTGCAGCGACCAAAAGGTCTCGTTCCGCCGCTCGTTCTTCCCAGGCGGAGATGCGCGTGAGATATGGGCAGGCCAAGAATCTGCCGCCCTAGGCCTCGCCACCGCGGTCCACGGGCTTGACAACGCGCCCGACCTGGCTCCACATGTCAGCCACTGGAGTTTCGACATCAATTTAAATTCCAGAAAATGCAGTTAACGACCGTTTGTCTGAGACCGTCACCATTTGCAACGCCAGCTTGGCAGCGGTCCCCACCTGTCAGTTTTGGGATTAGATGAGCGCCATAATCCAATCATTATTTTTTGTAATTTTCTCTACGAATTGGGAAGAAGGTACTACTAATTATTTCACTCATCATCCAACCCACCCGTGATCTGCTTATGTAAACATTTTTTGTTTGCAGCTGCCGTTAATTTAGATAGATCATTTTAGTTCTACTGCGAGCTGCATGAGCATGCATGCATGCGAGTGCCAGCTGCGTGCCACGGTCCATGGCTTTGTGGCGTTGAAACGAACTAGGGGACTAAGCGCGGCTTTGCCGCTCCCGTGGGCTTTTTTTTTTTTTTTTTGAATTTTTCGTTTGCAAAACTGCTGAAGTGGATAAACCGTCTGCATTTCGGAAATTATTCCTGTTTTCGTATAGTTTAACATATTTGAGTTTCTTTTGGCGTCTACGAAATATGCAAATTTGGAAGGCCTGTGGAAATTTGAAATTTGAAATTTTGTCGTGCATATTTATTTTCCTTTCCCTATGGAAATTTGGTATATTTGTCATTTTATTTTGTGGGTATAGTTGAAATTTTTAGTTTGCATTATTTGGAGTTTTTGCGAAATTATATGGAAATCTGGATTCTAATTATTTTCTTTTGTGGCCATGTTTGAAATTTTTACTTTGCATTATTTGGGATTATTCTAAATCACATGGAAAGTTGGCATATTTGTATTTTTTTTTTGTGAACATATTTGGAATTGGCAGGTTGCATTACTTGAAATTATGTGAAAATCATATTTATTTTCTTTAGTTGCCATATTTGAATTTTTTAGGTTGCATTATTTAGAATATTTCAGTATCGTATGGAAAATTGGATAAGCAATTAGTTTTGTTTTGCGATCATATTATTTTTCCATATTATTTGGATGGATATTTTCGAAGATATTAAATTTGCATTTTTAATCATTTTATGGAATGAATTTGGAGTTCTTTCAAATATTTACCATGTTGGAATATTCAAATATGTTTGCACTATGCCGTAAGTAGTAATTTTTTTATTTGATCATTTTGGCATTTTTTTCATTTTTTTTGGGATTATTTAGAGTGTTTGTGAAATTGTATGGAAATTTGGATCTATTTATTTTCTTTTGTGGCCATGTTTGACATTTTTACTTTGCATTATTTGGGATTATTTCAAATCATATGGAAAGTTGGCATGTTTGTCATTTTTTGTGTGTGAACATATTTGGAATTAGCAGGTTGCATTATTTGAAATTATGTGGAAATCATATTTATTTTCTTTGGTGGCCATATTAGAATTTTTTAGCTTGCATTATTTAGAATTTTTCAATGTTGTATGGGAAATTGGATAAGCAATTTGTTTTATTTTGCAATCATATTATTTTTCCATATTATTTGGATGGATATTTTCTTTTTTTCGAATATGTTTTTTTAAAAAATCGTGTTGAAATATGAGTATTATTTGAATTCGGAAAATTTGTGCTTAGAAGATTGTTGAGTTTGTGAAAATTTGACGTATTGAAATGTATTCATGTTTGTATTATTTTAATGTTTACGAAAAATTGTCAGATGTGGAAGACATTTGAAACTCTGGAATATGTAAATTTGAAATTTGAGTTGAAATGCTCAAATATAGATTTTAGGAACTGAATAATTTGAAATTTATTGAAATATGAATTGTATTTTATTGTTTACGGAATGAGCAGGGTTGGAAGTCGTATGACACGTCAAAATATTTGAATTTGTAATTCGGGTTTGAATGCTCAAATATGATTGTTTTCCTCGTGTCTAAATGTAGGCCAATTTTAATTTTGAAAACTTATTTGTTTTGTGCGAAAATAGCTGACAATTTTAGCATGTTGAGACATTTTTTACATTTTGTTTGTGTGTAATTTAAAATTTCGAAATTTTGCAATAATTTGGAAAAAGTTGCGAAGTATATGTAATGATTATTTTGATTGCTACATATTTGAGTTTTCGAAACTTTTTTGTTTTGTGTGAAAAGTAGTTGACAGTTTTTTCCCTTAGCATTTTGACATATTTTTTATATTTTGTTTGTGTGTATTTTAAAATGTTCAAGTTTTGCAATAATTTGGAAAAGGCTCCAAAGTATATGGAATGATTATTTTGATTGTACGTGAATAGACAGTGTTGTGCTTATGTTCATATTTTTGTTGCATTTGTAGACATCGTGGTGGAGGAAAATTTAATTTGGAGTTGTGTTTCTAAATATCGTGGTCCAGAAAATTGTAATTTGAAAATATCCATGTTTAAATTGTGCTCGAATTTGGATGTACGGAAATATGGAAAAGGCAACATTTATTCGCAAATTGTTTGATTTCTATGAATTGTTTGATTTCTAAAAGTTTGGGATATAGTGTTATTCGAAAGAGAGCTGAAATTTTGAAATATGCAAATTCGTACAATGTTTTTCGGGGGTGAAATCGAAATTCGAGAACGTCTAGATTTTCAAACTGTGCAAGTTTACAAATTATTTTGGGCTGTTTGGAAACATTTAAAATTTATTATGTAAAGAAAAGTAAAATAAAAAGATACATATATAAGTTCTTAGAAAAAGAAATGTGGAATAAAAAGAAAAGGGAAAGGAAAAAAATAACCACGTCCGGCCCAGCCCACGGGGCGGCCCACGGGCCAGCTGACGGCCGTGGTGACGTCACCCGTGGCCGGGTCGTCGGCGGCGACGGGGTGCTCGCCGGAGCCGCTCGACGGCGAGCTGGGAGGCGGTGCGGGCCGCGGAGGCTGCGCCTCGACACGTGCGACCTAGAGGTGGCGGCGCCGCCCCTAAATGGTCGCCGGAGCGGCGCCGCCGGCGCGCGGACACGGCGGACAGTGGCGGGGACGGCAGCGGCCATCCCGGCGACGGTGCGCCGTCTCGCCGGCCGATCCGCGGCCAGCGAGTAGAGGGCGTGGCGGCGCACCTCCCCGCTGTCTCGGATGCGTGCAGGGAGCGGCGTGGCGGCGGCGATGTGCGGCGGCGCCGGCGGTGAGCCGCGGGGACGCGCGGGGAGAGAGAGGAAGGCAGAGTTGTGCCGGAAATTTTGCACGGAAACCCCTGAGATTTTTACATTTTACGGATAGGTCCTTCCGCGGGGGGTTTCCGCAAAAGTGAGGGTCACCGGCTGGAACCGGCGCGACCGGCCGGTGACCGGGACGCGTGTCGGCCGCCGATTGGCCAAAAATCGGATGAACAGTGCGCGAGCGGGAATGGGGTGGCGTGGCTTCATCCTGGCCGTCCGTCGCGCGGATCGGACGGCTGAGAAATGCCGGCGACGTGGACGAATCACGGGAGCTGGATTCCTCTGCCTTTTATATTTAATTATATATATATATAGGATGCGCGGAGAGTGTACGGATAGCTAGTTGGGGGTGGTTGATCGGCGAGCCCAACATTCTTCTTCCCACCAACCACCAAAGCGTTGAAAGAAAAGAAGCTCGTGACTGGCTGCAGATGGCGCGACCAAATGGAAAGCGGATCAAGGGGCAGAGGAGGCGATCAGAAAGCGGAACGGAGCCCGTGAAGTTCTTCATGGCCGGCCGATGAGGTGTCGCCGCCGCTCGTGATCCACCTAGCGAGTAATTCGCTCATGGTGAAACTCCCGTGTGAAGATGGTTCTGGCCGCCGATAAAGAAGTTTCCTTTGGAGAGGTGGCTGGAGTGGTTGGCCGGTGAGCCTAACATTTTTTGTTTTGTTTTTGGAAAGGGTGAGCCTAGCATTTTGTTTTTCCCTTCCCATTACGCACCACACCAACCAGGCCGGACAGACAAGCGTGATTAAGTTGGAAGAAAAATGACACTTCACACGGAGCAGTACTGGTTGAAAGTAGTAAATTCAATCGCAAGACTTTTAACCAGTTCATCTCAAAACCATCTCACACACTAGCTGCAATGCAAAGCGTTTCTAGTACTTTACACTTGTGCCGCTGACTGAGCAGTGGGAGCGCGGGCAATAAATTAGTACTGCTACTACAGCCGGATGGATGGATTAGACTTAACTAATGATTGCGTGCGTGCTCTTCCCGAATTGCGACCCTATTCATCCGTCACACCCCGATCCCCTTCTCCCTCTCTCACGACCACGGCGGCTTGTGAATCCACCTCCTCTACCTTTTCTTCTTCTTCTTCTTCTTCCTCCTCTTCTTCTTGTTCCCACCTTGCGGCCGCCCTCACCTGTGAGGTGAGAGGGACCAGACGAGAGGAGAGGAGGAAAATATCCGTCTACCAGCCGTCGCGAGCGAGCTCCGTCCATCAAACCCAGCTTGGTTTGACTGCCTCTCAAAAGTCCGGTCCACCGGGTCTCTTCAGGCCATCTCCCTCTTCAGGCGTCCGTCACGTCATTGCCTCCGCCCCTTTCCGCGTCGCTTCGCCCCCCGCCCCGCCTCCCGGCTCCTCCGCCGTCGCACCCAAGGTTCGTCCTCCACTCCTCCCTGCTCTGCTCCCGCGGTTGCTCTTCTCCTTCTCCCGGTTTCCGTCGCCGATCCCGGCGGGGATTAAGCAGGGGTTCGGGCGGGATCGGATCACGGTGGTCGCAGTCGCAGGCAGTTCCAGCAGCACTTGTTTCTTGCCTAGCGTTTAGGTCCATTTCAGTCGGCGTGATTACGTGAAGCTCCGATGCAGTAAAGATTTCATTTTTATCTCAGAATCGTAGGTTTGTTAGTCGTACGGGAATTCACGGCGGTCGGTGGCCTGGAGCTCCAGCTCCTCTCCACATCCACCACCGGAGGTGCAGCAGTCCCCGCGTGTGCCCCTTTCCTTCTTGCCTAGTGCTTTGGTTAATTTTCAGTCAGCTTGAATGAAGCCCTATTGCGGTCAAAAGTTTTCTTGCATCGGGAGTATTATAGCTGTCATTTATGGGAATTCTTTTAGGCTGTCTACGCACAACGGCGCGATTGCAATTTGCTAGTGTGTATTTACACAAGCTGTGAGGAGAATCAATTTTAGCGGCGAAATTTCGCCATCCTGAAAACTGAATCTGAAAAATATAGTGTCCTGAGACGACGAGGAGTTTACAGTTAGAAAGTTCTGGGTTTGGCGCCTGTTCTTAGCTTGCAACTCAACAATTCACTCTGTCCTGAACCTGATTTAATAATTCTCAGTCACCAATCACTTCTTAGCTCGCAGCAAAGCTATCAATTACATTCCCCCAGAAGTGAATTCCGAATGCTCTATTTGGCCCAGTCTTTTGATTTGTGTTTGTTTGTTTGTTTGTTTGTAAAGGATAATAAAGGAAGCATGGAGGTTCGCTCCCGAGCTGTTCGCTGATTAAACTCCCTCCGTATCGCAGCAGCACGGCGAGATGGGGTGCCTGCGTTTCCTGAACGGAGACACCAACGACGTGCGTCCCGCCGCCACGTCTGCCTCCGTGCGGTCCTTCAGCACGGCATCGACAGAGCGCGACGCCCGCTCCGGCTCCGACATCAACAACATGAATGCCTCTGACCTGAGCGCCGAGTCGATACGGAGGACACAGTACCCAAGCTTCACCGACCGCCCCAGCAACCTCAGGCTGTTCGCCTTCTCCGAGCTCAAGAGTGCCACCCGCAACTTCAGCCGGTCGCTCATGGTCGGCGAGGGCGGATTCGGGTGCGTGTACAGGGGAGTCATCAAGAACTCCGATGAACCGACCGAGCGGATCGAGATCGCCGTCAAGCAGTTGAATCGCAAAGGAGTTCAGGCAAGTTTTTTTTTCACTGTCTGTTACTGCCTTGTTGGGTATTGCTCTTAAAGTTGTTGGATACTTAGCAAGTACTCCTACATACAGTACAAATCTTATCATCCACTTTTTCGCGTTACTAAGAGGAGTTATATCACACCCATAACTGGCAAATATGATTTGGACTTAGTTCTAAATCTTCAGACTCTGCATCTTGACACTAAACCACGATTTCTAACTCATGATTTCTTAATGAAAAAGATCATTTCGTATATCTGCTGGCTTCAGGAAATGCACAGACAGTACAAAACTTATCGTCCACTTTTCTGCATTACTAAGAGGAGTTATATCACACCCATAACTGGCAAATATGATTTGGACTTAGTTTTGAATCTTCAGACTCTGCATCTTGACACTAAACCACTAACTCATGATTTCTTAAAGAAAAAGATCATTTTGTGTGTCTGCTGGCTTCAGGAAATGCACAGTACTTTCACTTATTAATCTCCTTGCATTCTACAATCCCTATATACTTGTATAGTTGTATGTCGTTCTAGCCTAGGGTAGTGTTAGTCAACTAGTGCCAGCATACAGCAGAAACTGGTACACTAAGATCCATAAATTGATTAAATTCCAAAGCAAGCATGCTATAAAAGCATTTCAATTCTCCAAAAAAAATGGTTTTCAATACCACTTGCTTGATGGGCCATTCTTAAGTAACTGACACTGGAATCTAGCTTGAGCCACTAGTCTTGGGTTCATAATATATTATTCATCTTTCTTCAGGGCCAGAAGGAATGGTTAACAGAAATGAATGTGCTTGGGATTGTTGATCATCCAAATCTCGTCAAACTCATAGGTTATTGTGCCGACGATGATGAGCGGGGAATGCAACGGCTTCTAGTATATGAATATATGCCCAACGGGAGCGTGGATGACCACTTGGCAAGTAGGTCAACTTCCACTCTATCATGGCCAATGAGATTAAAAGTAGCTCTCGATGCTGCTCGAGGGTTGAAGTATCTGCACGAAGAGATGGATTTTCAGGTAATTCATTTGCTTTTTATACTGATAAATACTTAAACCAATTGAATGTAAAACATTTCTGTGATATTAGCATCACAGCTTAACTACATTCAGCAAAAAGGAACACATGTACAGTACGAGAAGTTGCACTGTATTTAACTATTTCAGCATGCATGCAGGTTATTTTTCGAGATCTGAAAACATCCAACATTTTATTGGATGAGAACTGGAATGCAAAATTGTCAGACTTTGGATTGGCTAGGCATGGACCACAGGAAGGTCTATCCCATGTCTCCACAGCGGTACGTACATCTACGAACCAAGAACCGTTTTACATTAATGTGTTCTGACAGCATTCTATTTCATACTCTTCTATTTTTGAGGCTTGTAAATGTATGATGTTCTAAATATATAGATAATTATGGTGCCAAGTAGGCAACATGTAACCTCTGTTTCTTTAACATGATTCCCCTTTGATAGCATTGAAGTTCGAAAATGGATACCCAGTTGCTCTACTTAAATTGGTATGATTGTTTTGGGGTAGGCTGTCAATTCTTAAATGCGTATGTTTAGTTTCAGAAGTGCTCATTAACTGAAGTCCTAGAAATGAATGACTAATTCAGCTTGAAGTAAGCGTTAATATCCGGTGACTTTTCGTTCCGTTCTTCTAGCAGCTTCAGAGTGCAGCACTGCATGGACATGTATCCTAGCCAAAATAATATGTACTAAAACAATCACATCTCTTTTCTTCAGAAGAAGCCAAGTAGCCAACTACATCTACAAGTAACAAGAATTCGGTTTAACCACCATAACAGCTTGGGTGATTTTGCACACTTTGCTGTGCCTGTAATTCAAAGATTTTACTGGACATATCATACCATGTCTTAACTAAACTGTTATTGCGTCCGGAAGACATTAGGTTGAATATGGGTGCTGTACATAATCCCTGGTTTCGGTAAGAAATCATTTTGCACAAAAAGACAACCATAGTATCTCTTATCATAACAGATGGGTCCCACTATGTGAGGCTAAACAGTAGCTATCTAGGCACTGCCACCTGGAGTCCAACTGAAGGCTTGCTTTAGCCCCTTTTAGAAACCATAGGAGATTCTCCATGTAATAGTTTTGTGAAGTTCCTTTTCTTGCCAGTTTGTCTAGTACCTAACAGATGTCAACAATCAATTTCTTAATTTTTGTGAATTACAACTGAAGTCCAAGAACAAACGAGTACCTCAGCTTCAGAATGCAACATGGACACGTATTCCGGCCAAATTAATGTGCCCACTAAAGAAGTTACATCTCTCTTCTGCATAGAAAGCCAACTACATCTGCATGTTACAAGAGTTCGGTCTTAAAGTATTTATCCTAACTACCATACCAACTAGGCTACTTTACACGCTTCGCTCCGCCAGAAAATATAACAAAGATTTTGCTGGACATAGATTACCATGTCTTGGAAGTATTATTTTATAAGAAGACATTTATTTGAGTATAGACGCTGTATATGATCCCTGTTTTCATTAAAAAAAAGCATTTTGCTTATGACAAATGGGTCCCACACACAAGGCTAAGCAATATTTTTTTTTGAAACGGAGGCAAAAGTTTTGCCTCATCCATTAATTAAGAAGAAGAGAGTTGCCCAATTTATTTACGGAAAATCGGGCAAAAACCGTTACAAACTTGGTCACAAGAACAACCAAGACACCATCCAACACACAAGTGGACTACTCCCAAAAAGACCACACAACCAAAGAAACACACAAACACACACTCGCAACACGATACTCCTATAGCACACTCATAGAAGAGACACACCGTCATCAAAGGGCCCCCTTAGACCAGCGATGACTCGAGAAAACCACATTTGCAAAGGCAACAAACACGAGCGGATCCATGATGACAAGCTAAGACACCGAGAGCCATCCATCAAGCAACTTCAGGCGCCTTTCCTGTAGCGCCACCCTTTTTGCTTCTGCATTTTGATTTCTCCTTCACGCTGCCTCTTTTTATCTTATCCCTGCTAGCTTTCTCCTTCAGGAGACATCCAATCGTCTTACCTCCAGGGTTAGCAGCAGCCAATGTGGCAAAGAAATCGCAAATCTCTTTGCCGACGAGAGATCCAGGCACACGTGGCAACGGTCCAGACGTAGCAACCACATCACCATCAGGAACAGACACACGCGAGAGACTGCACCATGTACAGCTTGTTTGGTTCTCTTCATGCCAGTTTGTTTGGATACTAGCACAACTTTAACTTCCTTCGTTGTAGGAGATTCTCCATGTACTAGTTTAGTTAAGTTCGTTCTCTTGACAGTTTGGTTAGTTCCTAGCACATCTCTAACTTGATCCATCCGATCCATCCATCTAAACTAACACGCTACCTATGGTTCTGCAGGTCGTTGGAACTCTGGGATATGCAGCGCCGGAGTACATGCAAACTGGGCGCCTCACTGCAAAAAGTGACATATGGGGTTACGGTGTCCTCCTCTACGAGCTGATTACCGGCCGCCGTCCCATTGACAGGAACCGCCCAAAGGGCGAGCAGAAGCTCCTGGATTGGGTGAAACCATACATCTCCGACGTCAAACGGTTCCCCATCATCGTAGACCCGCGGCTGGAGGGACACTACAACCTCAAGTCCATGACAAAGCTGGCGGGCGTGGCGAACCGCTGCCTGCTCCGTCTACCGAAATCACGCCCGAAGATGAGTGAGGTGTACGAGATGGTCCAGAAGATAGTTGACAGCGTCGACAGTGGCCCGCCCCAGCCGCCTCTGCACTACCATGGCTCGGTTTCCGAACCGGGCGCGAAGCGGACAAAGAAAGGATCGCTTAAGAGAAAGGTTCCACGAATTCAAATTCGGTTCTCGCCTGATCGTATGGCGAGGCTGGAAGCCTGAGGTCATAAAGACCTGCTGAAACCATGCTCGCTCCTGCCTGTAAGTATAATAGCTGTCCATAGAGATATGTTGATGACAGGTGCACGATCTGTGTTGCGGTACGTGACTTTTTGGTCTCGTAGATATCCGTGTAGTCCATCTTGTTTTGGTGTGCTACGGTCTGTGGCGCGAGATTGCGAATCAGTAGGCTGTTTGTGTTTCTATGCAACTTCAGCTCTTCCATCTTGTGAAGTCTTTTTTGTAGAGGAGTAGTAATGTTATTTGTGCGAAACTCAAAGACTTGCTTTCTAAAGAAGCCGGAAACCTGTCATTTTTCATGTGGAAAGGGTTTATGATGCAGGGAATGATTCAGATTCTGGCAAAGATGTGACCTGAACCAGTGGATCGCGGCCGACCAATCGGAAAATGCGCCTTATCTCCAGCTCAATTGCAGAATGATTTGAATATCTGATCTGATGGTGTCGACAACCATGCCTGCCGGTACATCCCTGCCAGCCATCCTTTTGGTCAGATAAGACCCAGATGCTCATATCAGAAAGGGACCCTTCCTACAATCGGGAGGATGTTGATTTATTCGATCGGATGGTTACCCAAGAATCCAAGATGATCAATTTTTGTCTGTTCTAGATTGAGTGCAAATCAGCTGGTAAATACTGTATCGGTGGCAAAGTTTCTGGTGGTGGTCTTATTCTGCTGTTCCCATGTTCGGAGTACTAGCTAGAAAGGGCACATATACTGACTGGAAGCAAGGAATTCTGCATACTTTCCATTCCATCAATCATCAAATATCGCCTTCTTCCTTTTTCCCTTTTCTTTTCTGATGGTCTGATATATGCACCGAGCAGAATTCTCGGCAGGTTTTTATGTGGTGGGCAGGAACCGTAGGGCTCCTTTTGATTTCGCGAATCGCGATTCAGTCCTGTCGACAAACGGAAGCGGGCGCTTGTCTCCCAAGAACTCTGAATTCTCCCTCCTTTTGGATGCAAAGAACTGGAGGTGAGGTGAGGTCTCTCTCAGCTCACCTGACACCTCATATGCCATGTCAAAACATCGCCATACATCTGTACGTGCCAGATGCTTGCTTATCATCTCCAGAAAGTAATTAGCACGTGGTGTGTGCTTGTGAGTTGTGACTAATCTGTGTGATGCACCATCTTCAGAAATTAGATGCAGAATGCGTGTGGCATTGAGAGAGAGAGAGATAGGGATCTGCCGAACCTATCACATGGTTCGCCATTTTAAACCACTGCTTTGCAGCTGCAACCGATGGCGAAGGCTGCCTGCAACCTTCTGAAACAAGCCCTGGGAAAAGCAAACGCAGGCAGCAACATTCATGCAGGATTTTCTCGGTGTATTTTGTTCGGCAGAAAGTCGAGTGAAAACCGCCCATAGGTCACCAGTTTTGTTAGGTTCCGAAAAGTGAAATCTTCAGTTCTCGATCCAATCGCCGGCGTCCCGTCTCGCGACGCCGGCCATGGTCGCCGTCGCCGTCATCGATCACTTGGATGCTTTTACTTTTTCACTTCTTTCCTCTGTTTTTCTGAATGAACCAAAAAACTTTCACGTTGATTCTTAACGTTGACATGGACAATGAATGAGGCCCCTCTCAACAAGCATTAGGAACAGGACGGACGATGTCGTGTCGGATCCAAGTCATCCTGATTAAGATCGATACATATGCGACCCTACCTAGTACATGAATTTTTCTTCTCTCGTTTCTTTTCATGACCTAATCGATCTCCATCACGGAAACAGTACAGATGCAGTTCAAGATCATGAGGTCTCAAGAGGAGAAGAGAGAGAAATAAATAAATTAGGAAACAGAAGCAAGAAGATTATAGCCCGTTGTGCCTGTCACGTATGAAATGGCCATGGAGGTTTTCTTGCAAACAGCTGGTCGTTGAGTGTTGTTTCAGCATCTTTCTCCATGACGGGTGACGAACGATGGAAAGAGACGGCTGGCTAGATGATGAACAAAAACGGAATTATTTGTAATTAAATAAAGAAGGCGGCGGAGTGTCGTAAGCGTTTCTTGAGGGGGAAAACTTCTCGGTCGCGTTTAGGAAGTTGATTAATGTAGGCGATAAGAGCATCCACATCGCTAGACGCTAAGCAGAAGCTAAAGGTGATGGAGTACATCTAAAGTATAATCCATGCCAACAAATGTGTGGGTAAATACCAGCGTATTCCCTCCGTCCATGTGGCACACTCGATTTTCGTGTTTTAAAGTTGATCATTAGTTTTACGAATAATACATGTGTCACACACAATGAAATTATAACATTAAAAACTTTATTCGAGTACGAATGCAACTGTATAATCTTGGTGACATATAATCAATATTTCCTTTTTTAAATTAGTGGGCAAGAAAATATATTTTGAAAGCACGTACACCACCCAAATGAAGATCGATGTAGTATACAAAAAACTTAGCAGACAAATGCTAAGCTCCAATCATTCTATTTTTGGGTTAATTTTTTGCCGATCAACGTCTTACGTCTCAACTTCTATGTGTGCTTCGATCCAAGGACGTCATCCTAACATAGAGGCCGAATGGACGTCTCTTCCTTTCCTGTGGTTAGGGCGGCACACAACAAGGTCGTCGTTGAGTGTTGTTTCAGCATCTGCCTCCCTCCATGACGGGTGACGAACGATGGAAAGAGATGGCTAGCTAGACGATGAACGAAAATGGAATTATTTGTAATTGAATAAAGAAGGCGGCGGAATGTCGTAAGCGTTTCTTGAGGGGGAAAACTTCTCGATCGCGATCCAAGGACCTCATCCTAACATAGAGGTCGAATGGATGTCTCTTCCTTTCCTGTGGTTAGCACCTGGTTTGGTCGATGTGAGCGATCAAGCTCTAATCGTAGTGCTAAGATTTTTGATTGCCACTAGTTTCTTTACCAATCACATTTCGTAACACCGCTGCTAAGAGCATCTCCACTCGCACAGCCCAAACGGCCGCCCAAAGGGTGTCCGGATGGGTGCTTTGGGCGCTGTCCGGGCAAGTTGCACTCTATAGGCGGCGCCTCTTCCCACTCGTGATGCCTAAAACCAAAGCGGACATGGCGCTGGCATTTTCACAAACAGGCTGCAGACGGGTTGCAGCTCGACATCCAGGACCTCGCCCGCCGGCAGGCCACGGGCCTCGACCATCTGCAAGCTCCAGGACCACTAGCCGGCGTCGTGTGGGGGCTCGGGCGGCCGGGAACGCGACGCGGCGGAGCTGGCCGGCCGCACGGGCCGCAAGGGATTCAGTAGTGTCGGGACGGCATGACGGCGCGCGCCGCGTGGTCGCGCTGGGTGAGCGGCCGTGGCGTGAGTGGGTGCGTCGGGATGGTACAGGCGACGGCGGTGGCGGTGACTGGATGCGGAGTGAGCTAGCTAGCCGGCTCCCCAATCCAATCTGCAATTTGGACAAGCACTAACGCCCTGGCCTTGGCCGCGCTGGGGCTCTCCAAGCTCGGAGCTTGGCCTTGCACGGCGCTGACTAGCGCGAACCAGCAGTACCACGACCAGCGCGAGCGGGGGCGGCGAAGACGTGGTCTGCGGCTCCCTCGTGGCGAGCACGCGCGAGGGCACGGTGAGGAAGACGGCCACCGGGAGCATCCGGCGGTCGCCGCTCTCGGCCTGCTCCTGGACGGGGCACAGGCACGACCTCGACGCGGCCATGCGCGCACGGGCGCAGCACGAGCTCGCCGGGAAAGAGGACGGCAGGAGGAAGAACGTGGCGGCACCACGCCTGCCGGCAGCGGGAGCTGGAGAGGTCGGCGTGCTGCTGCTAGGCGCTGGGCCGACGGAGGCGTGGTGGTAGCCGTGCTCTGCTACTCTGCTCTCTCTGGATGCATAGTAAAGATGGGGACGTGGGGTGGGGAAAGGATAGAGGAGAGAGAGGGGAGAGCTACGTGGACTTTGTTGATTGGAAGGAGCGGACAAAGTTTTGTGTCCGGCGCCGCCCAAGGCCTACCCATTTCAAGGGCTTGTGATGGGCGTGCAGGACAGAAAAGAGGACGGCCCTGGACAAATTTTGCTTTTGCGCGATGCGAGTGGGAGCCAAAAAGCCCAAATGGACAAAAAAATAGTTTGGGCGGCCGTTTGGGAGATGCTCTCTCTTTTTTTCCCAACCACCTTTACATTTTGCGTAGTGTGTTGGGATGTGGACGCTATCAGATGCAACGGCACGCACCAAGGCTGACGAACGTGACCCCTATCCCACCCAAAACCGAGCATTATTTCAACATCAAATCCAAAGAGCAGATAATAATCCACAGTAAAAAAGGAAACTCCAGAGAGGGAGTTGCGTAGTAATTCCGAGCCTTCTAGTTTATCATGCCGGTCACTCTCAGGCTCCTTATAAAAAGAATATCATCTTTTCACCTAAGATCAAAGCCTGAGTTTGACATTTGCTCTTTGGGTGGTACGAAAACAGGAGAAAAATTCAGGGGCGTTTTGGCTGGTTGCCCCCAGCACCGAGAGGAAACGCCAAAGCCCACCGGGTTGGGCTTGGACACATCCAGGTGCGGGTACGATCCGCGGGGCCCATGGGCCTGACAGCCGGCAGAGCGCCCAGATTCCCCTCGTAATCCGCGCGCGCTGCGCTGTGACGTCAACGCCCGCTGGCCAGGCAGGTGGGCCCGGCCCGCTGACATGCTCTCGCGTGTAACATAAGAAAATGACGATTAATTATCTGTGCATAAATAGATTCTCTATTGCTGTCTCGTTATGCATCAACAATAGTTGTCACATAAATACTCTGTATCCTACAAGCAACTCTGTGTCCTTGTTGCGAAAATAACCACACGGCTCTATAGAATCGAAAGTACATAGTATTTCTAGATGATACCGACCAGTTAACTAAATATTGGGACCAATCTTGACGTTAAGGACAATCGACTCATTTTTTTATCAAATATTAGTTTACAAACACTATCCATCCTTAATTAGTGGCAGTCTGCTACTTCACTGTGGAGATGTCGCCCTCTATTCAGTCCCGCTAACTACTTTTTCTCACACCGAGCCACAAAGCCACCTAGATAATGTTCGATGTCGTCTTCGTCTCGCTAGCACGACATCCGTTCTCGCAGCTGCGCTAGCACGGTTTTCCGCTCCGCCCATGTTATGTTTGTCCGTTCCACAGTGTCCATGGCATCGCTAACATTCCGTTCCACACGAGACATCTGGTTAAAACAAAACAATCCGAAAGGGTCGCCCGCCGCCCCGTCCCGTGTCACCGTCAAACATCTTGCGTACCTCTACGTCGAAAGTACACCATTCTTGTTATCTTCCCCTGCCCCTTCAAGTTCTCAAAACATGGTCATACTTGGCGGGTATTCAACTCTCAAAGCCACCACCGTGCCCATGCGTTTCTCTTCTCTTCCAAAAAAGGCCAAAAGGACAAGTCATTAACTAATGTCCCACAAGAGAGAAAGAAGGTCATCTTGGTCACTCCAAGGACCAGAAGCCACACGAACAAATGCGAGGTCCTTTTTGCAAAACAAACACCCCTCTTGCAGTTACCACCACTATAAAGTAAACACGAGCCGCGTGCCGGCCCAGCGAAAAAAAATTAATAAAATAAAAATAAGTTCTTTCGTCCCTCCCTCGCGCTCGTTCCACACCACTCCTCAGGAACTACAATCCCCTCCGCCCAGTCGGCACCAATTCCGCGCGCGCTGTGCCGCCGGCGTCGCGTCGATCCATGCCCCTCGCTTCCCGGATGACCCCCGCCTCCTCCAGCCGCGGCCCTCTCGCCTGGACGACGAACCCGCCCGGAGCCGCCGCCGCCGCCGCATAGTCTCCTCCGGGGGTGGAGAAGATCCAATTTTTGGCCACCGCCGTCCACCGGCGGAGGAGGGGCTGATCGTGTGTGTCCAGGTTAGTGCGCCTCGCTTTCTCTGATTTGATTCTGGTCTTGACGCGGTAACTTTCGATCGATGGATGCCGCGGTCGGTTTCAGGAGGTAATTCGGTCGTCATCCTGAGATGCTTCGCTTTTAATACTTCTTTTTATTGTTATTATTATTCTGTCCGTTTCTTTGATTGCCCTTTTGTTGCTTCTGTTGAATTGATTCTGTGTTGGCGTGATAATCCGCCTACCGGCGATGACGCTCCGTTGTGTCCGTGTCACTGTGTATGGATGGATTGATTCAGGGCGAGGAGGCTGCAATCTCGTGCCAAATTGGTTGGCCGTGGTAGCTTGTTGCGACAAAAAGGAGCGCCTTTTACTCTTTTAGTTTCTAGGACCTCGAACCGAAAGCAACAAAGCTGCAATCTTGTATCCTAAGGTTGCTGCAGTTTGGAGGTCCATGATCGTTGAGGCTGCTTTTCGGACAAGCCTGTGCGTTTGTTTCTTCTCATTTATTTTTTTGATTGGACGAGGCTTGCTGGATTTCAATCCTGCAACTTTTCCATCATTTTTCGTTTTTTCCCTAGAGTTATATAACCAACAACCAGTCAACTATGCAGGAAAACAGTCTGGCCAGATTCAGTTATCCATATATTGTCATTAATCATTTAGATTTTGTTTGGCAGAAAACAGTAGGGAAGGCCCTACCGTAGCAGTTTATAGTGAATAATTCATACGTCCTTATCAAAAAAATTAAGGTAGATGTATCAGTTGTGGTTAGCTGACTCCCTAAACGACCTTTCCAGCATAATCTACAGTTAATCTAGTATTTTAAGGCTGCTAAAAAGTTGTCTGATTGGATTGTGAGGCTGTTGCAGTTTTCTGTATGGTGGGAGTTATAATATTGGGTTGTTTGATCAGTGCGCAACAAACCAAAAAAGGTCTTGATCCTGCATGTTGTTAAGTTGTTGATCTGGTTGCTTACATTGATAAGAAGATGTGTTCATTCTAATAGTGCGGTAGTGGTCCTGGGAGGATTGCGTGATGATTTGTTTGTTTTCTACAATCTGTTCTTATCGTCACGATAGTGATGACTCAAATCATTCATTTATGCCAAGCCTCAACACTGCTTGACTTTGCTGGGACCACGCAAAATTCGTTTCTGTTATTGTTTTAGTGACAATTCCCTAATGCTAAAATCGTTTAATCTGCTCGGTAGGGCAGTGCTTTTGACAGAGAATTCGAGTCCAACGGATGATCATGTGTGAGAGGGATCAAAATTTCCCCTGGGCTCACCGCCTTTTTGATTATCCTCTTCCTTCTACCGGGTGCTATGCACATCCTAATGGCTACGCTGATGGCAACTATTATGACCACCATTATCCTAGAGGTAGTTTTGTGGAATGCCGTGCAAGTATTTTGTGCAAAAACAAGCCATGAAAAGTGAGACAGCATTCCTCATGTATATATTTTTGGTTCTGCAGATGCATCACATCCAGATGAGACACACTTGCATTCTTCTGCACTTACGTATGGTTATTACAACCCGTCAGTAGACATGTACCATCATGGTAGTGAAAATGGTCCATAGTATGATTCCGTGTTTACCTTTCGCATTTTTTTCTTTCCCCCTTAATGTTTGTCGTGTGTTTCAGGAAATGTTGGTGGGCAGGAGCATGAGGCCGTCTATGTAGATCCTCCTAGTTCCTCCTCATACCCTAGCAGTCACGACTGTTCTGAAATGGAGGAAGAAGTAGGGAAGAGATTTTACGACATGGTCCCAGTTCCCGTGAGTCTATGAATCCTTTAAGTAGGTTAAGAATCAGTATTGATTAGCTAAGTTTGATTTGTCTCCTTAGCAACCATAAAAAATGAAAATTTTCTTATAAGGAAGCTTGGAACTGAAGTAACTTCTAAGCAATGGCCTCATTAGGCCACAGCTCTAAGAGACCACAACATAAGATCATTAACAACTTATCTGCATACATATAACTAAAATTTCATTAAAAATTTACACCAATATATCTGTCAGTTGTGTAATTGACCGTAAATACCTTTTACTTTAGTAGACAACATGACAGCAAATTCTTCCAAAACTCTTTAAGTACATGAAAAGGTGAAATAAATTTCAATATTCAATAGTCCGCGTCAATTCATGTCTTGTATAATTTGGCAACATCCTAGTGAAAACTGTGGCTACTAGGTTCCATTTATAGAGGTAAAGCTGTGAGTACTGCCTTCCTTGTATACTGTCATGGGAACACGTTATTACTCGTACCTCAGTATCTAACAAAAAACAAGTTAGAACAGCTATCTGCACAATTAATCATAGAGTATTCCTTTTCCGATAGCTCTATTGTTTAGAAGGAAAGAACCCATGGTAAATGTCTTCTGTATTATTATTAGCTCTTATTCCATTACATTTGCAACTCTGATTAAAATATTTGTTTCTGCCTTATCCAGCATGTCCCTAAAATTAATGGCGAAATTCCATCATTCGACGAAGCCACCATGGACCATGAAAGGTTGTCAGACAGGTCTGTCTTTATTTCCAGTTTTATGTAATATGCATCTCTCATGCTTCACAGGACTCTGTTAGTAAATGCTGCAGAAGTATTGAATTTACTATGGATTGAAATATACTAATAATAAGTCTAATGATGTTTCTTTATATGTTTTTGAAGTGTAAGAGTGTCCAGCTGTATTTCAGTAATTTTACATGAGTATTGTTGTAGGTTGAGGCTGTATGATCTAGTTGAGCACAAGGTGAAAGGTGATGGTAACTGTCAGGTTAGTACTCAGTACCATCCTCACCTGAATACTTGATTTTATTTTGTCAAAAGCAGCAGTAGTTAGGTCGTTATTCCATTGTCACCGACTGTTATACATATGGTACATAATCCACAACCAATTGATGCTAGTCTGACGTTCTCAATTCCACAGTTCCGCGCGCTATCAGATCAGCTTTACCAAACTCCTGACCACCATGAGTTTGTGAGGGAGCAGATACTTAGCCAGGTAATCAACAATATTGGTGTTTGTTTCGTGATCGTTTGTCTCATTATTTCTTTTTCACTTCCATCTTTTGTCTAATAAATAACCCCTTCCAGCTTAAAAGTAACCGTGATGCCTATGATGGATATGTCCCCATGGCATATGATGAGTATTTGGACAAACTGTCACGGTAAGCTACACAGTTGAAAAACCATTCATGACAAGTACAAATTAAATGCATGTGAACGCTTTCCTAACTAATGTTTGAGCACGTAAACCAACAGAAACGGTGAATGGGGTGACCATGTGACTTTACAGGCAGCTGCTGACAAGGTGCTTATATTACCCCTCTCCACGCTGTCTTACTCATGGTATAACATATCACAGCTGACAAGGATTGTACTTTTAAAGGTCATTCTAATGTAATTTGATAATCTTATGCAGTACGGTGTGAAGATTTTCGTCATGACTTCGTTCAAGGATACATGCTACATCGAGATCCAACCCAAGGTTGTGAAGTCCAACAAAGGTATGCTGATATTTTTTTCCCACTTCCAAGTGTGGTAGTCCTGGTCATGCTCAACCGGTACTAAACTCTTAAACTCACCGTTGATTTCCTGGTTGCAGTGGTGCTGTTGAGCTTTTGGGCGGAGGTCCACTACAATTCGATATCCCCGCAGAACGGTGAGTAGCATGCGTGCCTGCTATTGGCATACATGCAATGCGTGTCCGGTCCTCGTCGCCAACGTATGCAACCAACATTGCACATTGACCGCAGTCCCTTCCCGGCTACAATAATCGCTGAAAACATGTCTTTTGTAATGGTTTGTGAACAGACGCTCCGAGGTCACATAGGCCGAAGAAGAGGAGATGGTGGCCGTTCTAGTAGCACCACCATTGATGACACCTTTTTTCCTCGGCCTCGGCGGGTTGGGGTTTCGGGGCGCAAAGCTTTTTTTTTTTTTTTCTTTCTTCATCAAGATGATTCGGGGGGCGCGTTCTACTGGGAGGGTTCATCGCCATGATGGTCTCCCGGTGTCCGTCTGATAGAAGGGAAGGGCGGTATGACTATGGAGAAAGTATAGATACATGGAAGGAATAAACATGCAGTTTGTCCCGTATATAGCCTGAGTTGCAGGGTGTATTATCCAACTGTATTTACAAAATTTTGCCGGAAATGAGGCTACAATTAATCATGGATTCCTAATACAATGATATGGTTATGATGGTGATCGTTATAATTTCCTGGTTGAGTTGGTGTTACCTATGTTTCTCATGCATGAAGCATGTCATCGATTGCTTCCATCTTAGATGCTTCCGCAAGGTCAGCCCATCTGTGAACATGTTGTGAGTAGGCGCCATGCATTCCTGTAAAAAACTCAAGGATGGCGATTCCAAGGCTGTATACATCTCCACGAGGAGAAACTTTACCACCTCCAGTTTTGTAAGAATATATGTCCAGGATGTGTGCTACATTGAGCAGTTTGTTCTCCTTTAAGGCCTAGTCTCGGACTTTCAGTTTTCTCCTAATGAGGACTCCATTATCTGGACCTGACGGCAAATGGTCGCTAGTCAACCAGTTCTGCTTATGAAGCATAATTTTGGAGTACGTCACCTTGCTCTTTCGAAAACATAGTGTGGAAGAGACTTGGGCTCCTCCCAAATGGCCAAATGACATTTTTTTAGTGTGATTGACGATTTAGAACAGATTTTGGACGTCGGACCGTCTAGCCAGGAAGTTTAAACAGCTGTTCCAAAGGCCATAGAAGTTTAGTTAACCAGTATTTTCCGTATTTGCTCCTGTAAGAAACCGAACTTTCTTCATGAAATTAATCATCAGTCCGTGTGGGAGTTGGAGAAGGAAACGGGATAGATGTGCTGCGTGTCCGATTCCCACTCCAACTCAACACAACAAGTTGGATGCTACATATACCTACGTCCCTACCACCTCGATCCATCGCACACATCGCCCTAAGTACGTACGCACGAGAGATGGCAGAGATGCTCCCGGACGAAGTCGTCCGCGAGATCCTCCTGCGCGTGCCAACCGACGCCGCCGCCCTGTTCCGGTGCGCGGTGACGTCCAAGCTATGGAACACCATCGTGTCTGACCTCTCCTTCCTTCGGCATCACTGGCCGGAGAACGCGCCCCACCCGTCCTCCCTCCTCGGCTTCTTCGACAGGCCACATGACCGCCAAGAGCCGCCCTTTTTTTACCCGATATCACCTCCAGGATCAGTGTTCGGCGCTCGTCGCCGTTCCCTCGCCTCCTTCGTCTCTGGCGCACCGGACAACATCCTGAACGGCGCGATGCAGCTCGCCTCGCGGGGCGGCCTCCTTCTCGTGAGCCTCGCCACCATCAGTGATTGTCTCCACCTTGCCGTTTGCGACCTACTAACCGGAACCTGTGACGTGCTGCCCCCGCTCGAGTGCAGAGTTTCTCAATGTGGATGCGTCGTTCTACCCCGTGAAGACTGTTGGTCCTTGCATGTGAAGCAGCATGGACGGAAAACACCATTGACGACGGGTTACTCGGCCTTCTTCAAGGTGCTAGCCGTGGTCATGGGCCGCAACGATCAGGATTGCAACCTCTACACCTTCTCGACGTCCTCCGAGACTGGCTGGAGCGAACCGAGAAAGTGCCTGGATGAAGCCTTGCAACGTGATACATTCGCTCCCCGGATTCTACTCGGGGCTAAGAACAAGGTCGTTGTATGCCATGGCGTGGCATACTGGCTTGGTTCGTACTCGGAAAATCATTTGACCTTGCCGCGTTACTTCATATTTGGCGTCAATGTCAAGACCGACCAAATTTCCATTACCGAGGTGTCGATCCCGACCAACGAGCTTGCCCCGAGCACTTACTTTCCACTAATGCTTAGCGTCGCGGTCGACGGAAGACTCTCGCTTTTGCACTTGCAAAAGGAAGGTCTCCGACTAAACACGTGGACACGGGGAGACGACGGGGCCTGGCTCCGCACTAGAGTGATCGGGCTAAAGCCACCCGAGCAGGCGGTGTATCATGTTCATGTGGCCATGTTGTCGGGAGAAAAGAGCGGTGTGTTGTTCATGGGAGAATTGTACGGAAATGTGCACAAGATTGACCCTAAGACAGGAGTGATGGAGGATGTGACGACAAAGATGTTTCACGATTGGTTAAGTATGGCGGCGGTGCCCGTCGAGATAGATTGGCCGGCTTTGTTCATGTCGCGCCTAGCAAAATGATATGCTCGATACCGGCAAAACCAGAATTATATCATGTTTATAGCTTTTATTAACTGTAAGTTGTTGAATTAACTCGTATTTCTACTGGCTAGTACTATATCATCTAACCATCAACCACTACAAACCCAATTAAGACAATTTCTTTTTTTTTTCATGCGCATTCTCTCTGTCATACTACGCTCTCAGCATGATAGAGCAACCCTCATAACAGAGAACATGCATGCCATTGCTGCAAAGTGATCACGGTGTAGAATTTAAACCACGATGTTGATGAAATATATATACGTGAGTGTGGTGCCAGGTGATCATGGTGTGTGAATAAGTTTAACAACTCTCTAAAGGCCGAAGAAGTTTAATTAACCCCAGTATCTGCTGCTGTAAGAAACCGAAGTTTCTTCATGAAAAATCGTCCAAATTGTGTACATATAATGTCCAGTTAACGTGCAGGGCTGTATCTAATCATCAAATCCGCGTGGAGTTGGAGAAGGAAACGGGATAAATTGTTGCGTGTCCAATTCCAACTCAACACACAAGAAGTTGGAGGCTACATATAGCGCCCAGATCCATCGCACACATCGCCCTACGTACGCACCAACAGATGGCAGAGACCCTCTCGGACGACGCCGTCCGCGAGATCCTCCTGCGCGTGGCCACAGACGCCGCCGCCCTGTTCCGGTGCGCCGTGACATGCAAACTATGGCACACCATCGTGTTTGACCTCTCCTTCCTCCGGAATTGCTGGCCCGAGAACGCTTGCCATCCGTCCTCCCTCCTCAGCTTCTTCGACACACAACGACGTGACAACCACCAAAGGCCCGGCCTATTTTTCAACCCGGTACCGCCCGCACAATCGGTACTCGGCGCTCGCCGCCGTCTGCTCACCTCCTTTGTCGTCTCAGGAGCACCGCCGGGAGACAACTTAGACCACGCGAAGGCGCTCGCCGCGCGGGGTGGCCTCCTCCTCGTGTGCCTCACCGCCGATCCTCTCCGCCTCGCCGTTTGCGACCTACTCACCGGATCCTGCGACGTACTCCCCCCGCTCGAGTGCAGGGATTATCCATGTTATTACGCCGTTCTAACCCGTGAAGACTGTTGCTCCATGGATGAGCAGCAGCAGCAAGGTCGGACACCACTGACGGGTTACTCGATCTTCTTCAAGGTGCTAGCCATTGGCATGGGCAGAAACGGTCGGGATTGGAACCTCTACACGTTCTCGTCATCCTCTGACACTAGCTGGAGCGAGCCGAGAAAGTGCTTCGATGAAGTCTGGCGGCGCGACATGTACGGTGTCCAGATTCTACTCAGGTCGACGAACAGGGTCGCTGTATGCCACGACATGGCTTACTGGCTTGGGTCCTACTCCACGGATCAACGGAGCTTGAGGCGTTACTTCATCTTTGGGGTCAACGTCAAGACCGGACAAATCTCCATCACCGGGCTCTCCATCCCGACGAACCAACTTGCACCGACCATTTACTGTGCACTAATGCTTTGCGTCGCGGTCGACAGAAGGCTCTCGCTATTGCACTTGCAGAAGGAAGGTCTCGGCCGACTAAACACATGGATACGGGGAGATGACGGGACCTGGCTCCTCACTAGAGTGGTCGAGCTAAAACCACCCGAGAAGGCAGTGTGGAATCCTCTTTATGTATCCACCTTGTCGGGAGAAAAGAGCGGTGCGTTGTTCATGGCTGATGTGAATGGACGTGCGCACAAGACCGACCCGGAGACAGGGGTGATGGAGGACGTGACGACGGAGATGTTTGACGGTAGTTTAAGTATAGTGGCGGTGCCCATCGAGATAGATTGGCCGACCTTGTTCATGTCGCGCCTGGCGAAGTGATGTGGTCCATACCAGCAAACCCAGAATTGTATTTTGTTTATAGCTTTTATGAACTCTCAGTTGATGAATTAACTCGTATTTCTACTAGCTAGTACTATATCATCTAAACAAAAAAACATGTACGTTTGGCTCTGCGAGAAATTAGGCTTGCATGAAGATAATCTGTAGATCATAGATGAAGTACTTTTCTTTTAGCTCAACCAGGAGAGCTTTATCGATCACATGCTATGTTATAAGCTAGCATATAGAAACCATGATGCAGCACTAAAAACATCCATCATGGGCTCCGAAAGTAAATTCACCAGTTCAGAATGCAAAATTATCCCCCACATACAAACCATTAGACTGCACGTACAGACAGAGAGACGAACTGCAAAGGAAAGATCAACAAACTATAGCCCATCGTGCCTGCTAGAGACCAAACCACACCCCATTGAAACAGATCACCACTACAAAGCCAATTTATGGGGCTGGCCTGGATGTCTCGGCTGCCGAACTTGTTTCAGTGAAAGGCCTTGCGTTATGTGCGGTCCTAACGAGTTTCTCACAGTCTGTCATCTTAACATGGGCATCTCTTATCCTGCGAATCACGGCAGCCGCGTCTCTCATGCGCATCCTCTCCGTCGGACTATGTGCGCTGCACGACAGCGCGACCTTCATGGCAGAGAATATGGCATTGCTTCCATGCTCCGTTGTGTCGCTTCCGTCCAGCAAGCTACCTGCGCTAGCTTCTTCCGTGGAGACTAAGACTGGATCAACGATCTGCATCAGCATCCCTGGAAATGCATTGATCTCCACATGCTTCTGCAAGGTTAGCCCGTCTCTGAACATGTCATTAGTAGGCGCCAGCCCTGTAAACAGCTCGAGGATGACAATTCCAAAGCTGTATACGTCTCCACAGGAAGAAACCTGACCCCCTTGGCCATATTCTACGTTTAAAGAAGAAGGAAAACAGTGAGTTATAATTTACATCCAAATAGATGTTGTCGAGTACGTAATGTTAGAGAAAAATCAAGCCATACCTGGAGCGACGTATCCGATTGTTCCCCTTATTCCAACCGAGCTTTTCGAATTCATCGGTTGCTCCTCGCCTGGTTCAGAGAGAATCTTTGCAAGGCCGAAGTCCCCGACGTGAGCAACTAAATCCTCATCGAGAAGAATGTTGCTTGGCTTCAGGTCACAATGAATGACCGGTGGTTCACAGCTGTTGTGCAAATAATCTAGTGCATCCGCGATATCGACTGTGATGTTTAGTCTCTGTGTCAATGTCAAGCCTTGGAGCTGATGCGATGCATGTACGTCCATGTGTAACCACCTGTCTAGGCTCCCGTTAGGCATGAACTTGAACACGATGGCTTTGAAGTCATTTTGGTTCGAGTCAGAGCTTGCACAACAAGTTATGAAACTGATCAAATTACGATGGCAGATCTTACTAAGTGCCTCACACTCCCCTACAAAGCTTCTACAACAGCCAGCCTGTTGAAGATCAAAAACCTTTACAGCAACTGTGGTCCTCATGTTTTTTATCACCAGACAACACTTGTACACTGATCCATATCTTCCTCCACCCAGCAGATTTTCCAAAGCAAACCCACTTGTTCCATGGACCAGTTCAGCATAAGTAACTCTTGGGTAGCGGTCATCCATCAATTGAAATCCTCCGGTAGTTGTAGATCGATCCCTTGTTTTCTTTATCATTGTGAAGAAAAGAAGCATCAAACTTATGCAAACAATTATGCCAACAATGATCGGGGTAACTACTGTAGTAATGAAATGGTGTTTCCTCAATCTGTGTCCCGTGGATTCTGCTGGGCACTTGGGCAAATGTAACTCTGAGATACCACCACAAAGCCCCAAATTACCACCAAACAGAAACCCAGATGCATTACTGAACACGCCCTGTGATGGAACTTTGCCATCTAGATGGTTGAATGACAAGTCTAGTCGGTATAATGATGCCATGTTTTCCATAATTTCAGGGATATTTCCAGAAAGGTTGTTGTGTCCGAGATGTAACTCTGCAATGCCACCCATTAGCCCCAACTCTTGAGGAACCACACCAGAGAGTGTGTTCTCTGTGAGGTTTAGAAACATTAGGCCTCGCATTTTGCCTATAGATGATGGAATGCTACCATTGAACGAGTTATGGTCCAACCAGAGTTCTGTCAAGCTCTGGCACTTGCTGATTTCATCAGGTAGGGGCCCTGATAAGTTGTTCCTTGATACATATAGGTATGCAAGGTTTGTCAGGCCAGCAACTTCTGACGGAAGAGGACCAACAAAGTAATTGTCGGACAAATCTAGCAAGTTTGATAGAGATGATAGGTTAAATATTTCCTTTGGCAATGTATCTGTTAACCTATTGTTTGAAAAGTCTGCTGCAGTTATCTCCTGGAGGCTCCCTAGGCTTGCTGGGAGAGGCCCCTCAAACTTGTTGTTCCTTGCGGCAAGACTAGCTAACTGTGTCAAGTTCCCGAGGGAGGATGGAAGGAACCCTGTCAATAGATTATCATATAAAAACAAATCTTGTAGCGAATTGAGCCTCCCGATGCTGTCAGGCAAGGTACCGGTGAATCGATTGGTGCAGAGGACCAATGTATTTAGCCCAACAAGATTACTTATGCCAGATGGTATATTTCCAGAAATCTGATTGTTTGCAACATTTAGTATTTGGAGTTGTGCTGAAAGGTTGGCAACGGAGCTTGGTAGCACACCACCTAAATTATTGAAAGATAGGCCAAGTGCACCGAGGCGTGTGCAGTTTGTCAATAACGTCATGAACTCCCAATCTTTAGCGGTATCTGCCGTTAGCTGATTCATTACTAGACTGAGGTAGTTCGGGCAGAGCATCCCAATCTCCCGAGGCAATCTGCCGGTGAAGTTGTTGAATGACATGTCTAGGTAATACATCTCAGATGCATTGGCAAGAGAAGCTGGAAGGTTTCCTGTAAAGTGGTTCTTGCCAAGTAATAGGTGCTTGAGATTTGGGAGATGACCTCCCAAGTTTGACGGAAGTTTACCATGCAACTCATTCATTGCCACATTGAAGACGATTAGAGAGGAAAGGTTAAAGAAAGTTGCAGGGATGGTGCCTAAGAGGTGGTTATCACCCAGTTGAATCACTATGAGACTAGTGATCCTGCCAAGGCCTACAGGGATGGCACCTTGGAGTTGGTTTGTGGTGAAATCGATATTTTGCAGTGCTGAGAGGTTGGTAAGTGATGGCGGGATTGTTCCAGTGAAGTTGTTCTTCCATAGGCTTATGACCTTGAGACTTGACAATCCTCTGAGCCAGGGAGAAATTTCTCCGGTGAAGTGGTTTGCTCCAAGGTAGATGTTTTCAATACGGGTGCAGTTCTTCAAGCTAGTGTCTATATTACCATGAAGTGAGTTGTTGGACAAGTCAAGATATCGTAAACGAGATAGACGACCAACTGATGAAGGTATTTCACCATGCAAATTGTTTAAGCTGAGGTCTAGAGTTTTCAAGAATGTGAGGTTCCCAATGGAAGGCGTGATTGTGCCACCAAGTCCCTCCGAAGTGAGATTAAGAATTGTGACCCTATGCTCATGCTTAATGCTGCAACCCACACCTGGCCACTGGCAGAATTGAGTACTTGTGTTCCATGCATCTAGGACACCACCCCGCTGGTTGATTATGCTTTCCTTGAATGCCAACAAGGCACACATATCGGTCCAATTGTTGCATATTCTTGCTGAAGCCGACTCGAGCATTACGCACGGTAAAAGAAGCAACAGAAGAACATGGAACATCGATGCCACTAAGAAGCAGAGAAAAAACGGGTAAGCTTTATATCATTCCACATCAAAAGCAATGAACATATTTGCTTATTAATCTGCCAAAGCTTCACTAGTTTACTGAGAAGATAACGAATTTAGGACGACATCTAGTCTGAATATATAAGGTTTCGGTGTTTAAAATTGTAGATTTTTGGTTGGGACGAAATCAATCTTGGTTATTTAATTATACATTTTAACTGGAGCAGATGTCTGAAAATTAGCACAACTAAGGTTTAATAAAAAAACTGATCTATTTGATGGCAACATATTCCGTTGTGATGTAAAACATTTTCAACGCTCATTGTTCGCTACCTTCTTAAGGCCTCCTTTGATTTGAATGATTTCCATAGGATTTCTATAGGATTCCATCCCTGTGGAATTTTTCCCTTCCTACACGTTTGATTCGAAGGATGGCATCCTGTAGGAACTAATCCTGTAGGAATGTCGCAGTGTGTTTTCACGGGAAAGGAAGCATGAGCTCCAACCTCATGTATAAATTCCTTCGTTGCAATCAAACATGCAATTGTGAGAATTCATGTGTCCATAGGATCCGACCGGTCAGGACTTCATATTCCTTTGATTTTCCTACCCTTCAAATCAAAGGAGGCCTTACAGTGTTTTCTTCTTCTTGATGTATCTTTTTAGAATCCCAACTTGATTGTCTGAGGATCTAGCACTTAGTTACGTCTGTTCCAAGATGTCTGTTTCTTATTAAAGTCCAGCCTTGTAATTTGACGGGGCATTTTTCCTTTTAAAGAATAAATAATTATATGAGATAAAAATTTATTATTTTTGTTTGAACTATAAATTGCACTCGATAATATTTGTCCTGTGCTGAACAATGGAAACGACGATGTAGTTTTTCGTAATTATGGGCACGCCACATTATCCAAAATACTGCTATGTCCAAATACAAGATTACATATGCCTTGACCCAAAAGGCCAAAAGGAGTATGAAGAGCAACTTTACGAGGTTACCTTTTGGCATCCCTGCTGCTGGTTTCTGATGAAAAGATTGCCCTCCAGACAGTGATTGCCTGATATTCTGCTCCTACGTTCAGCCCACAAGAAGGCCGAGGTAATAACAGTTACACACATATGGCAGTAAAAGCAATCAAGAAGAAACGCAAGGTCACAAAGTAGAGAGCCAAACAATTAGTTCAGCAGCCAGTACGAGTTGAGCATATATAGGCAGCTAATGATGAGTGCCAAAGTTTCACTAATTTCACTTTTTTCTAGAAGAATGGCTGCACCTTTCTTAAACATTAACCAACTCTACGGATAACGCTAAACAATACACTCCCGCCGCCTACTAAACCAAGTCTTACATAACTTATTAGTGTAACCCTCCTTAGCTAACTTACGTGCTACTACCCCGTTCTGACATATATGATTTTCTGATTCGGGCGATCTAGACGTGTTTTAGTGCGTTGATTCACTCATTTCCTTCTGTAAGCGATCCATATTGTAATATCTAAAACATTTTATAATTTGGAATGGAGGGAGTACTTCATTACCCCTCCGTTAGGACCAGTGGCGGAGCTGTGTGTTGATTATGTTGTCAATTGACAACACAAAAAAATTGTAAGCACCATAAAAGCTAGTTATGAGTACACAATTTTGACCCTATAATTACAAGTTAATGACCTCACTAAGAACGCATGTCTTTGATTTTGGTCTTTTGACATCGCTGAGTGACAATCCTAGCTCCGCCACTGGTTAGGACCCACATCGCGGTGATGGGTGGCTAGGACCCCAAGACCTTCAAGCCCGTGGCGTATGTCCACGTGCTCGATGCATCCACTAGTGTGTGGCGGTGTGGCAGGCTAATGCAATTGTTGCGTTGTTCTTCACATTTGCCAAGGTCGACGACAAGATCTACGTGGCCGGTGACCATGACAAGTCTCAAGAACACGCTGAAGACCGCGGAGGCGTACGTCACAGAGGCCGACAGGTGGGACCCACTCCCAGACATGTCGGAGGAGCACGACGAGTGCGATGGCACGGCCACCTCGTCGGCTATCGGCGACCGTTTCTTAGTCCTGGGCGGGTTCGAGGGCGATGCCGAGTGGTTTGACCCGGGCATGCCCGGCGACAGTGACGGGGTAACCTAGTGGGACTTTTTGCAAATTTGTGCTGGTCAGGTCAAACTACTCCAGGCTCCAGTACGTATGATGAACAAACCGCGTTTTAGAAGCTGTGTACTGTGTTGGCACTGACACCACGGTCTGAATGTCTGATTCCTCCTATATCGGCGGTGTCGGAAGGAATTCCGAGCGACAACGCACGGCGACTCGTTACTTCTCCAAGCGCGGCTTCGATGGCTCTGACCCGGATCTACTGCGGGGCTGGCGGAGGTTCAGGATCTTCAAGGAGTGTGAGTGGTATGGCTAATTGGCTGCTCCCCTCTGACCGGATCGGGAACAGCAGCGAGTTCTCTCTCTCGATGAAAACGCGTCATCTTCCTCAAGATCAGCCGAAAAGAAGGGTGGGGAAAAGAACGTAGCGATGCATGATTTCCAGCTGAGACATGAAGATAGAAGGGGTGGAAGGAGGAGGGAGAACACACTAGAACTGCAGCACCTTCAGCTCTCGCAGGAGCAGATGGATTCAAGAGTTTCAAAAGAACATCGTCTGTGTGCGCTAAGTTCGTCACTAATTTTACTTGGAGGAGATATTATAGCATGTATGACACTGCACTGCATTCGTGTGTTATGTGCCTCTGTGGTTGCCGGCTGAGAAGGCAATGAATTAATCTGTTCACCGGCTCTCATATTATAGCATGGCAACAGAAAAGGATGATCCAAACATGGTGATTTCCTACACTAGAATATCCAAAAAGAAATGCATATCCAAAAAGAAATGCATACAGAATTTCGCACACGTACGTACTGATATACAAAGCGAGATATATATGGATCAAATACCTTTTTTCTTCCCTGCTGCTGCAGATCGACTCCCGAAGAAATGTATGCTCTCCCTGCTTCAACCTCTTTGACTGATATGTGCCTTGAGCGAAGGCCTTTAAATGAGCCAGATCGTCAAGACTTGGGCTCCAATAATTGTCAGGAAAATATAGACCTAATGACAGTGATGATAGGTTGAATATCTACATAGGAGATGGAGCCGTGTGAACCTTTTTATCGAAAAGTCTGCTACAGTTTGCTCCTGGAGGCTCCTAGTCTTGTTGGAAGAGGCCCCTCAAACTTGTTGCCATTTGCGGGAAAAATTGCTAGCCATGTAAAGTTCCCGAGGGAGGATGCCAAGAACCCTGTCAGTAGATTATCATACAAAAACAAATCTTGTAGCAAATTTAGCCTCCACATGATGTCGGCCAGTAAACTGATTACAGGAGAGGACCAATCGGGTTAGCCCGACAACACTGCTTATGCTAAATGGCAACTGGGTCCTCTTACGATCATGGGAGTTTATGTCGCCTCTGGGTAGCCATCCTCGAGGGGAGGAGGTGGCTCGACACATGCCCCATATCAACCACTGCGACGGCAGGGGAGGGGTTGGCTTCTCGCCCGAGAACTCGGACTTCAGCAATCGGTAGTCTTTGGTCAAGTGTTTGACTTCGTGTCGTGCATATGACATGGCTGACTTAGGAGTGTCGTGCAGGCGGTAGTCTTTGGTCAATTGTTTGACTTCCCTTTATTTTGGCTTAGGCCTGTCGATGTTTGTTTCTTCTATATATGAATATCTCTACTATATAATATCGTTAAAGGTGATGGTTGGCGGCGGTACGTCAAGAGAACAAGCAAATCCAGTTCCGATCCAGTTCTGGTATGGTACAACGCACGCACGCTCGATCAAAACCGATCGCTAAACAAACCGGGACGTACAGCAAACTAAATTCGCTTCCTGTTAAAAAAAAAAGCAAACCCAATTCGCTCCGGATTCCATCGCCCAGCCTACGATCCGAACCTGACCATACCAGCCTACGAGCCGCGAGAAAATCGATTGGTTGCGCCTTCGGCTTCCGGCCCGTGTCAGCCATGCAGAAACAGCAGCACGTCCATGTCGAGCACGCGCCGGCGGATGCTTGTTGCACGACAAAAGGGAAGAGGAAGCAGGCCGGCCGGAGCCTGGGACGCTTCCAGTCCTCATCTTCCCGCCTCCGGCCGAGCGCCAGCGCGGTCGATTCCAGACTTCGACGACCGCGTCAAGGCGCGCGTGGTGGCGAGATTGATGCCCACGATCAATGCTATCTTCGTGACCGCGCCGGCGCCGCCGTCGTTGCCTGTCCTGCGATCACGCGAGTTCTGCATCCGTTCGCTGATCGGTTCGTGCACCAAGTTGCGTTCGGTTAGATTTCTTATGGGTCGGCCCAGTAGCATGATGTACCAGTATGATCAGATCAACTTTGACTCCAGCAGTGCCATGCGATTTATTTTCCGACTTAAGGAGCTCTACGTGCACAAATGTGAGCAGCCTGATTAGCTACTCGGGTATGCCATGCGAAACATATACGAGCTGAAAATTAATTGGTTGTACGAAAAATCGCCTCAACTTTGGCTTCTAGAAGAACAACCTCGAAAATCCACTCACATCCCGATGATGAAGATTTTATCCTTCCCGTTGCAGCGCACGGGCATTTTGCTAGTATCAATATAAAAGGAAAACTTTTATCTTTGTTTTTAAAAAAGAACGAGGGTCGAGGATGAATTGGTCGTTTGACGTGCCTTCTTTTTCTTGCAAAAATGCTGGATGTGTTCGGGATTTCTCTTCAAACTACACTCTCAGCATGATAGAGCAACTTTCATGGCAGAGAACATGCATGCATGGCATTGCTGCAAAGTGACCGCGCTGTAGAAACTGAGCCACGCTTAAATACTCTCTAAAGGCCGAAGAAGTACGTTTAACCAGTATTTGCTGCTGTAAGAAACCGAGAACATCCTTCATGAAATTATTAATCCGTCCAAATTTGGTACAGATAATGTCCAAGCAAGTCGCATGGCTGTAATTAATCATCAAGTCCGTGTGGAGTTGGAGAAGGAAACGGGATAGATAGTTGCGTGTCCAATTCCGACTCCACCACAACGCAACAAGTTGGATGCTACATATATGTGTCTACTGCCTAGATCGACCGATCACATAGCCCTACGGACGCGCGATGTAGGAGAGATGGCAGACACGCTTCCAGACGAGGTTCAGATACAAGATTCAGTGCTCAGTTCTCAGATTACAAGCAGAGGAATTGGGGATCGGAGAGAGAAGAGCCGGGTAGAGAAGAGATCCGCCATATTCGTGATCCCACAGGATGCCGTGATCTCTGTTTCTTCTCCTTCAAGTAGAGTCGAGTCTACTCCTGGCGTCGTGCTGGCTTTGGGTCAACCCAGCTCGGGCCCGCGTAGCGTGGGTTGGGCCTGTCCTTCCTTTGCGGCCTGCTTGGAGCGTCAGTGCTGCTGACAATCCCCCCTCCTTGAGTTCCAGCTTGGGGAGTCCCCAAGCTGGTGCCGCCGGAAATCTACGATGGAGCTTGTCGACGTCCTCCCAAGTTGCTTGAGTAGATGAGCCGTAGTTCCAGGTGACGAGGGCTTGCTGTTGAGGAAGACCAGTGCTTGACGACGATGAACGACGGTCGAGGATTTTGTCTAGGAACCATGCCCCGGCATCAGGGAAACGTCGATGGAGGTCCTCCAGGTCCTCCCAGGTCGCTTCATCTGGAGTGGAGTGAGACGAAACCACCAGACCTTGTTTCATCATACCATTAGCCTGCTTACTCCAGCGATAATCCTGCACGCTAAGAGGAACTTGAAAAGCATCAGAAGCCTCGGAGAGGACACCTACCTGAGGTGTTGTTCTGCTGGTTTGAGTTAGGAGACATGGAATACAGGATGGATCCTGGACTCCTCTGGTAGTTTCAGCTTATAGGCCACAGCTCCGATGCGAGCAATAACGTCATAGGGACCATAGAACTTGAATGAGAGTTTGTGGTTCGCCCGTCTGGCCACTGAAGACTGCACATACGGTTGCAGTTTGAGGTACACTTTGTCTCCCACAACGAAACTGCGGTCCGATCTTTTCTTGTCCGCTTGCTTCTTCATCCTCAACTGAGCCCTGTTCAAATGCTGCTTAAGTAAGTCCAGCATCACTTGTCGATCATCGATCCAGGTTTGCACATCAGTTATTGGGGTGGCATCCAATGGAGAGAGACCTAACTGCCTAGGCTCACGGGCATAGAGTGCTTTGAAAGGTGATTTACCCAGAGATGAATGTGTGCTCGTGTTGTGCCAATACTCAGCGAGTGAGAGCCATCTGGACCATTGCTTGGGGGCAGGCGTGAGAAAAACAGCGCAAGTAAGTCTCTAAGCATTGATTTACCCTCTTTGTTTGTCCATTCGTCTGTGGATGATATGCTGATGCATGTAAAATGCATACATGAACTTTGCACTTTAATTGATTATATTCCAATCATATTTGCATCATATATGGGTTATATTCATGTTTTATAATGATTTTGGGGATAATTCACAATTTCCCCATTTATTTGGAATTAACTCTGTTTTCCAGAAAACGTCTTTTTTAGTGTTTCAGACTTTCCGGGAGCTTCGGGACTCCAAAAAGGGCAAGGTCAGAGAGCACGGTTCAGAATTTTCGAGACGAACGCGATGGGCTTAAACTGAAGACAAGAAGCCCAACAGGCTGGGAATTAGAGGGTCCCACGCGGCCTCTGTACCTGGCCGCGTGGGCCTATCTCATTTCCCCCTCGTGGCTCCGATGCCGTCCGTTTTCGTCTCCGTGGCTTCGTCTTGACCTAAAACCGACTATAAAAATAGCCCCCGAGGAGTTTCGCGAGGAGGCGGCGGAGAAACACAAAACCACGAAACAGAGAGACAGAAGGCTGCCGCCGGAGAAGATTGGAGGGGGGAAACGCTGCCGGAATCACCTCCGGTAGGCTCCTCCATCCCCCTCCGGAGTCTCCATCAACACCACCGTCAAGACCAGCACCATCTCCATCACCATCTTCGTGATCCACTTCATTCCCCTCGCAGTTTGAGAGTTGCTATACCCTAGATACTTGTCTTGTGCTACTATTCATGTTTGTGATTGAGTACTTGTCATTATTTGGTGGTGAAGTTATAATTTCAGATTGTGTTGTACCACTTATGCCACTGAATATCATCATGTTTGCACGTTGTGAGTAGTTCCCGTATGTTCCTGAGGGCATAGGATGAATTTGCAATGATTTATATATGACATGTGTTGGTATTTGTCAAGAGTTTATCTTTTATGTAATTCTATGATGGGGTTGTGCGAACGTCGACTGCACAACACTTCACCTTTATGGGCTCATAGGAGAACACCGTAGTATAATGAATTGAGGGAGACTTGGGAGGACACGTAAACCTGAGATCGAGTCATGAAGTTATATTATGAGGGTATTAGTATCGGGGACCTTAGAGTTTAATGCTATGGTGGGACTTTATGTCTTAACAATTCTTGTGCAGTCATTTACTTGGCCACATGATCCATCATAAGGGGTTGTAGTTTATTTATTTAGCTATACCTAATTATGGCTCCGTCCAAAGAAGATTAAAACTTGACAAGATATTCAACGTGTTGTTTAATAAATCTCTATGCCTAGCAATATCCATGCCGCCCTCGGGAACGTTTGCCACATATAAGTTACACATCACTTGAGCTTGTCCTCTTGCCACATAAGAGGATTGGGCTTTCTCTCTTTGAGAGCTTTCACTTGCTACTATCTGTTATCTGCTTTGCAACTATACAACCAAAAATATCAAAAACACTTGCATCTTTTATTGTTTTATTTATCAATCTTGCTAACCAATACCTTCAGCTCCTCGTGGGTTCGACAACCTTTTCTAATTGAAAGGTACTACAATTGATCTTCTGCACTTGGGAGTCATCAAGATACTTTTCTGGCGCCGTTGCCAGGGAGCGTAGCGCTATTGGTAAGAAGTTTGGTAAGGAAACTTGAAAGCTGTTTTATCTCATTGTTACTATGGCATTTATGCATCGTGCCTCGCTGCATCTTGCTCTATATGAAAGTGCTTATGCCACTACTGCAAAGGTGGTTGAAACTACTGTGTCTGAGGTACCTAAAGTGGGATTTAAAATTCCCACTGGTCATGTTAAAAGAGTTATGAAAAATCCATTCACAGGGGATGGAATTAAGTCTGCATGTGAACACATAGAAACAATTGATGAAATATGTGGTTTATTTAGGCTTCCTGGTATTTCTGATGATCAAATAAAAAGGAAGCTATTATATTTGTCTTTATCTGGTAATGCTCGTGATTGGTACATGTCTTTGGATGAAGAAGTGAAAACTGATTGGATCATTTTGAGTGAGGTTTTTCTTAAATATTTTACTCCCAAAGAAAATACTAATATTTTGCAGGAAGAAGATGATGAACACATAAGATTGGAAGAGGAAGAATGTGAAGAAGAGGATAAAAACCTAAGCTTGGGGATGCCCATGCAATCTCAAGAAGATGCTGAAAAAGATGAACAACTGGAGAATGAAGAGTTGGATCCCCCAACTTCACCATCGACATATGATAGTAACACTCAAAGTCAAAAACCTTTTGTTAGTAAACTTATTGATGATAATGAGGAGTGTTGCTTAAATGAGCTATATGATAATGCTTTAGATGATGATCCTATGCTTGTTGATAATCCTACACGTTTGGAAGTTGTTACTACTTTATGTGAGGATAAAAATGATATACTTGCTGTTTGTGACAATACTCTCACTCATGAGAGTCCTACATTGTTCCTGAATTCTCCTAATAACACCATAGAGGAGAAGTTTGCTTATGTTGAGAAATACTTATGTGGTTTGCAATTATCTCTAACTCCAAATATTTGTTGCAGCCATGATATTGAACTTGATATTTATCTTAACAACTATTTTGAAAGAGGAGGTGATAAGAACCCTCTGTATGCTATTAATAATTATGGGCTGCAAGTAACTATTGTTAATATGCATTGGAAAACTTCTATTCATTGTGAATCATTCATATACAAAATGCCAATGCATAGGAAAAAAGTTAGACTTCGTTGTTATTACGTTGGTGTTTTGTGTTTCTCTCAACTAGGTTTCAACTTGACTATTATTTTGATCGGTTTGAGAACACCATGGGACCCTGATATTATGCATGGAACACTTCCCAAGAAAGAGGGGAACATCAAAGTTCAAGCCCCCTCATGAGCTTCGTCTTCAATAAACAAAAAGTAAGAAGCCTAGCTATATGGCTATAAAGAAAGCGCTTTGCGGAGGCAACCCGGTTATTTTTGTGTGTGATTTTTCTTTGTGTCCTCTTGCTGTAACAAGAGATTTGTGTCTAGTTAGGTTTCTGGAGTTTTTAATAAAGTGCCAAGTTTTACCCATTTTGGTTTTGAAAAGTTGCTTATAGCGTTCGGAGATTTTATTCCTGCACGAATCAGTGCACGGTATGATTTTTAATTCTTATTCCGTAACTCCGAATGAGCTCATATTTGAACTGTAGTTGCAACTTTTCATCCTCTGTATGCATGAATTTGTTCGGAGTTTTTCGAGAAAGTTTGGTAGGGTAGAAAAATACGTTTTGCTGCTGCTGTTTTTCTGGACAGATTCTGTCCCATTTTGTTTGATGCATGCTTTGAGCTTTTAAGTTGAATCTTTTGATCCAATTGAGTTTATGAGTAGGCATACAACATTATACACTTTCTGGACATGTCATATGAATTTTTGTTCAAGGATTATATGCAGCAAGGAACCTATTTGTTTATCACTATTAATGCACCCCACAGAAAAGAGATGGGAGAAACGGTGTTTTGATGTTTTTTCACAGGGATTGGAGGAGATGCACCAAGAGCTATCCAAGGATGGTGAAGACCATAAGCTTGGGGATGTGAAGACAACCCGCTGGACCTACACACTCTCGGTTTGCACACGTCTAACTTCTGTTTTTTGATCGAAACACTTTATCGCATAAACTTGGAGCGTCGTTTTTTGTTTTTGTTTGAGTCTTGAGAGACCACCACACTATCAATTATATATGAGAGAGCTACTGGAAATATGGGTTGAAATATGTTGGATGCTTTTATAAGATTGGGAAAAGGGATGTTTGACTTGATTTTTAATGATACATATAGTTGCATGATTCATGAGCTTGTTTATGAGTAATAGTTTGCAAATCCTTTTTGAAGAGCTATAACTTATTCATGTTTTGGTGCTGATTGTTATTTTACTTGGTTTAACATGGATTAGTTAGTTCTATGGACACTCATACATGCATCTAGATGGTCAACTTTCTCCCTCTTGCTAGCCCAAAAACTCCAACAAGCAAAAACTTGTTTCCAACACCTTCAATCAAAGTTATTCCAGTGAGTCCACCATATCTACCTATTGGCTTTATGCTATTCCGAGTATGTTTAACATGTTGTTTGTGTTATCTTACCTCTGAATGAAAATGTTTATGTTATTGATTGCAATAAAAAAATTTGGTTATATAGCTCTCACGAACTTGATGCACAATGTTCTTTTATTTGCATAATAAAACTTGACCCATTGTGATTAAGATTATGATGTTTGTGGCTTGATGAATGTTTTGGGTTGGAAGTTAGCCCATATGTGCTGTCACATGGCAAGCTTTCAACACGCTCTTCATCTCATTTAGTTGATATCATGTGCTTTTGTCTATGGATGCTTATCATGTTGAAATAAATGTGGAAATATAGTGAGTTTAAATGAGTTTGTGTAAATGGTTAGAGAGACGCCTGGCCGCTAATCTAAGCCATGCATCATTCATGGTGGAAATTTACTTACATACTATGGTGAACCTTCTGTGATACACCTTGCAATAAAAAACTATTCCAAATGGTAAATAAAAAGGGTGTTGAGATTGTTCATTTTGTTTGTTTGTCTTGTCATTTTGATATGGGCTTGTTCCATATCTTGGGACAAGAGGTACCCCAGTTGACGCTCTTGATGATACTATTATGCTTACAATGATATTTAATTGAACTTGCTTTGTTTCCCAAGTTGAGTAACACATGGTGTAAGTACTTGTATTCAAGGGGCATGAGACATTCAACCCATTCTTTATCAAGCACACTACTCATATTTGCTTTCACTTTAACCTTAATCATTCAAGATGCTATGATAGGGGCAATGAGAGCTTGACACCAATGAATACCTTATTGCAATCATTAACTTAAGTAGAAGAGTTTGGAAGTTGGATGAAACTTATGCATGCTTTACCTCTACTCACATATACGTCTTTCCAAAGTGTCCACCTATCATATTCAGATTTTCATCATCACTCTATGACCATTGTAGGATGTTCTACTTATCATTATGCATACATGTGTTCCATATTACTTGCTACCATGTTACACTTTGTGAACTATTAATGAACATCCTTGTCTTGAATACTTGATATCACTTCATAAACTATTTGCATATTGCTACTCCTTTGAAGAATGAATCACTTGACTATGTGTAGCAATTGTAATCATCTTTGATATTCATTGTTAAGAATTAAATTGCAAAGTCCATGTTAGTTTTATCATCTTCATACTCGAGGACGAGCATGGATTAAGCTTGGGGATGTTGATGCATGTAAAATACATACATGAACTTTGCACTTTAATTGCTTATATTCCAATCATATTTGCATCATATATGGGTTATATTCATGTTTTATAATGATTTTAGGGATAATTCACAGTTTCCCCATTTATTTGGAATTAACTCTGTTTTCCAGAAAACGTCTTTTTAGTGTTTCAGACTTTCCGGGAGCTTCGGGACTCCAAAAAGGGCAAGGTCAGAGAGCACGGTTCAGAATTTTCGAGACGAACGCGATGGGCTTAAATTGAAGACCAGAAGCCCAACAGGCTGGGAATTATAGGGTCCCACGCAGCCTCTGTACCTGGCCACGTGGGCCTATCTCATTTCCCCCTCGTGGCTCCGATGCCGTCCGTTTTCGTCTCCGTGGCTTCGTCTTGACCTAAAACCGACTATAAAAATAGCCCCCCGAGGAGTTTCGCGAGGAGGCGGCGGAGAAACACAAAACCACGAAACAGAGAGACAGAAGGCTGCCGCCGGAGAAGATTGGAGGGGGAAACGCTGCCGGAATCACCTCCGGTAGGCTCCTCCATCCCCCCTCCGGAGTCTCCATCAACACCACCGTCAAGACCAGCACCATCTCCATCACCATCTTCGTGATCCACTTCATTCCCCCTCGCAGTTTGAGAGTTGCTATACCCTAGATACTTGTCTTGTGCTACTATTCATGTTTGTGATTGAGTACTTGTCATTATTTGGTGGTGAAGTTATAATTTCAGATTGTGTTGTACCACTTATGCCACTGAAAATCATCATGTTTGCACGTTGTGAGTAGTTCCCGTATGTTCCTGAGGGCATAGGATGAATTGGCAATGATTTATATATGACATGTGTTGGTATTTTGTCAAGAGTTTATCTTTTATGTGATTCTATGATGGGGTTGTGCGAACATCGACTGCACAACACTTCACCTTTATGGTCTCATAGGAGAACACCGTAGTATAATGAATTGAGGGAGACTTGGGAGGACACGTAAAACTGATACCGAGTCATGAAGTTATATTATGAGGGTATTAGTATCGGGGACCTTAGAGTTTAATGCTATGGTGGGACTTTATGTCTTAATAATTCTTATGCAGTCATTTACTTGGCCACATGATCCATCATAAGGGGTTGTAGTTTATTTATTTAGCTATACCTAATTATGGCTCCGTCCAAAGAAGATTAAAACTTGACAAGATATTCAACGTGTTGTTTAATAAATCTCTATGCCTAGCAATATCCATGCCGCCCTCGGGAACGTTTGCCACATATAAGTTACACATCACTTGAGCTTGTCCTCTTGCCACATAAGAGGATTGGGCTTTCTCTCTTTGAGAGCTTTCACTTGCTACTATCTGTTATCTGCTTTGCAACTATACAACCAAAAATACAAAAAACACTTGCATCTTTTATTGTTTTATTTATCAATCTTGCTAACCAATACCTTCAGCTCCTCGTGGGTTCGACAACCTTTTCTAATTGAAAGGTACTACAATTGATCTCCTGCACTTGGGAGTCATCATATGCCGTGCTCATTCTCAGCTTAGTTCCAGACAAGTTGAACAGTTGTTGCCAAAACTGACTGGTGAAAACTTTGTCGCGGTCAGAGACCAATGCTTGCGGCATGCCATGCAGCTTGAAAACGTGATCAATGTATGCCTGTGCAACGGACTGTGAAGTAAAAGGATGTGACAATGAAATGAAATGAGCATACCGCGTCAGCTTGTCAACCACAACCAGAATACAATCAAATCGAGATGATTTTGGTAGGCCTTCGATGAAATCCAAGGAAACGACGTCCCAGGCAGCGTCAGGTGTGGGCAATGGTTGCAGCAGTCCTGGGTAGCGAGCTATGTCCGGTTTACCTTGCTGGCAAACCGAGCAGCTTTGCACATATTGCTTAATTGTTGCTCTCATCTTAGGCCAAACAAAATGTTGCTTGATTCGTGCATAGGTGGCAGGGAACCCTGAATGACCGCCTACAAGACTATCATGCAGGGAGTTGATGATTTTCTGATGCAAGACAGGGTTGTTGCCCAGCCAGATTTTATTCTTGCATCTGATGATGCCCTTGTGTAGAGTGTAAGTTCCATTACCAGGTTGTACGGCCAATTCAGTCAGTATTTTCTGAGCCTGTGGATCATTGGTGTAACTAGCCAACACATCATCCAACCACGCCAGCTGACATTCAGAGATAGCATACAAGTCGACCCCTGTTTCATGCGATCTCCTAGACAGAGCGTCTGCTGCCTTGTTGTCAGGCCTTTTCTTGTAACAGATCTTGTACTGAAGTCCCAACAGTTTTGTAAATGCCATGTGCTGCCAAAAAGTTGTTAAACGCTGCTCCTCCAAGTGAACTGAATTGCGCTGATCAGTACGAATGATAAATTCACTTAATTGCAAGTAAGGACGCCAATGGTCGACAGCAACTAGGATCGCCATGCACTCCTTTTCATATGTAGACAGACCACTTGTCCTTGGTCCAAGGGCCTTGCTAAGGTAAGCAATGGGGTGGTCGTCTTGTTGCAAACAGCACCAATACCACGGTCACAAGCATCAGTTTCGATTACAAAGGTGTTGTTGAAATCAGGTAATGCTAGAACTGGGTTGTCACCAACGCATGCTTCATATGAACAAAAGCCTCCTCACACTCTTGGGTCCACATGAACAGAGCACCCTTTTTAAGCAGAGCTATCAAAGGCCGACAAATAATTCCAAAGAATTGCACAAATTTTCAGTAATACCCAACTAAACCTAAAAAACTGCGGAGCTCCTTAAGGTTTGTGGGTGTAGGCCAGGACAACACACAGCTGATCTTCTCCTTCTCAGTTGCTACTCCATTCTTGCTGATCACATGGCCAAGATACAGGAGTTCTTGCTGCGCAAATGAACACTTGGATTCCTTAACCGGCCACTTGTCCTGTTTCAACAGTTTCAACACCTCTTCCAGATCGACCAAATGTTGATCAAGAGTTGGGCTGTACACCAAAATGTCGTCGAAGAACACTAAAGCGCACTTCCTCAATAAAGGAGCAAGGGTGGTGTTCATAGTCTTCTGAAAGGTTGCAGGTGCACCAGATAACCCAAAGGACGTTACCTTGTATTCAAAGTGGCCTTGGTGTGTTTGAAACGCCGTTTTATAAGCCTCACCTTCTGCCAACCTGATCTGGTGATAACCAGCTCGCAAATCGAGTTTTAAAAACCAAGCTACTCCTGAAAGTTCATCCAATAGCTCATCTATCACGGGCAGAGGAAATTTTGTTTTGCAAGTAAGAGCGTTGAGGTGTCTATAATCAATGCACAACCTCCAAGTATGATCTCTCTTCTTCACCAATATGACAGGAGATGAGAAGGGACTTTTGCTGTGCTGAATGACTCCCGAGTCTAGCAACTCCTGCACCTGTCGCTCGATCTCATCCTTCATTGCAGGTGCATGCCTATAAGGCCTAATGGAGAATGGTTGCGCACCCGGAATAAGTGGAATCTGGTGATCGCAGGAACGCTCTGGTGGCATGCCTTTGGGTTCCTCGAAACCCTCCTTATACTGGTTCAGTAAAGCTTTTGTGATTTCAGAAGAGTTTTGCTCTCCTACCACTTCCACTTGACAAATCTGCACCCAATTGTCTGCCTGCGACTTGTCATTACCTGACAGAATGCCTGGCAGCTTCTTCTTGTTCTGGCTGAGTGGAGCTGGCAAAATTCCTTGAAGTTTGATAACCGTGCCATTGTGCTCAAATTCCAAGTACTTCTTCACCCAGTCAACTTTCATCGGCTGTAAAATTCCAACCAGGCCATGCCCAGAATAATATCATAATTGCCCAAGGGAATCACCTTCAACTCCCCACAAAATTGGTACCCTTGCGACACCCATTGACAATCAAGCACCGAATGAGTGCAAGCCAACTCGCCCCCATCTACAACCTTCACCTTCAGCTTTTGAGGTAATGGTTTTGTGATCTGCTTGTTGCAAGCTTTTGTTGATGAATGACGATGAACTGCCTGAATCAATTAGCAGCTTCACTTCTTGTCCTTCCCACAAGCCCAACAGCTTGAGAGCCTTGGATGATTCAGTGCCATGAACTGCCTGACATGAGAGCGCTGCCACCACTTCTGTGGTTGTTGCTTCATGTTCACCCAACTGAGACTCAGTATCCCCACAGTCCAACATATGTAACAGTTCTTCGATTACATCCAAAGAAACGGAAGCGGGCATTTGTGCGGCCCCAACGTTCCCCACATGTGAAGCACAAGCCCTTTGCTCTTCTGTACGCCTTCAATGTGTCCAACTTGTCCTGGTCTGGACGAGCTCGAGCTGCTTCTGTCGCTCGATGGTCATCAGCGCTAGCCAGTCCTGTTCTGCCTGGGGGTGCAGGTAAAGGTAACGGCACCCCTGTTTTTTGCACTCGCCCTTCCTTGATATGGCTCAAATCTCCTTGGTCCGTCCCTGCGTAAGCCTTCAGACACCTCCTCTTGTAACAGTGCTAACGAACAAGCTGCTTCCAAATCAACTGGTTGCTGTATGATAACCACTGCACGGATGTCTTCACGTAATCCTTCCACAAACCTCGTGAGGAAATACAAAGGATGTATTGCTTCAGAGTATGATAACAGATGATTGATTAAAGAATTAAACCGCTCAACAAATTCGGCTACTGTAGATGTCTGACTAGCATGCAAAAATTGACGGATCAATTGCTGGTGTTGATCCCTCCCAAATTTGGAACCCAAAAAAGCAAAAAAACCTTCCCAGTCTAAACCTATAAGTTTCTTCTGCACAGACTGCAGCCAAATTGCCATATCACTACTGAAATTCAGAGTAGCCATATGTAACCAAAAAGACCTATCAACAGAGTACATGTGAAAGTACTGCTCGCACAAAATCCTCCACAATCTCGGGTTCTGACCATCAAAAATCGGGAAGCTCATGGCAGGAATTTGGTGACCCAAAGTACCCGACGACTGAACTAAGCCATGATGAGCTAACTGATTTGTGAAAGGAAAATTCAAGCCAGTAGACGGAGGAAGCAGAGTCGGACCTGATACCGGGGCCATCGCTGTGGATCTGAAGAACCCCGACGACGTACCCCGGTTGATGGAGGACTCGCCGTGGCCATGCCCAGGGGACGCCCCCAACTGCGCCGCACCCAGAATCCCTGCCGATGAGGGTTTCGCTGCGCCAGGGGGTGCGGTACCTGGCGCGGTCGGTATGTCGATGGTGACGTGCGGCTGCTGTGCGAGCGCGGCCTTCTGGAGCTCGCCGACCGCGGTTTGGAGCTCGCCAACGCGGGCCTCCAAATCCGGTTTCCAGGTGATGCATCCAAAATGCATCTACTTTTCCAAGCACTTTGCCTCATAATTTGCTCCGGAATCTTCCCATATTTGAATAAAACTGCTGAATCTGACGCTGTTTTTAGCAAAGTCTCTTTTCTGGCTATTTTTGCAGGAAATAAAATCGGGGAAAATTACCACGTCAATTTTTATGGAAAAGGAGGACAATGGACAAAAGATGGACACGAGGAAGCGCTCGAGGGCCAAATGGGCCTCGGGCGCCGCCTCGCCTTCGGTCTTCGACGTACCCCCTCATATATACGAAAAAGTGCTTGCCCTAGGAGGAGAGGAGCTTTCGCGAAACAGAACGCCGTCATCATCACGATCTTCGTTTCGGGGACAGATTGATCCAGGATTTCTCCTCCGGTGGAGGATCCGGAGACCGTCTTCACCGCCATCTTCACCGCCTTCATCTCCATCGACCATGAGCTCCCTCTCCATCACCATGTGTGAGTAGTCCGCTGTAGGCATGTGAGGTGGATGGGGATTGGATGAGATTGATCATGTAATGCTACCCTTGTTCGGGATTTTAGGGTTTTATCTTGAGGATACTTTTGTATTGTGTTGATGCACTCTTGCTATGTTTAATGCTTGCTACTAGGGCCCGAGTGACATGATTTCAGTACTGAACTTATATTGCCCCATCATATATTTGAGTTTGGTATTTATCTGCGAAGTGTATCACCTGCTATTATGTTGAACCTGCGAACCCTAAACGTGACATATAGGGAGAACAAGGGGGAGATGTTTTAGTTTGAGGATTCTATGTGTTCATGCAGTGTTAATGCTTTGTTCCGGTCTATTCGAAAGGGTAGACCTTAATTACCTGTAGTTCCAAGTTGGCCCCGGTGAAATGGGTAGGTTGGACAATAGATTTGTGCAAATTCTCTTGGTTAGTACGCACAACTAAATATGGAACACATACCTACATATATCAGAGTTAGAGATAGGTCCCATTGTTATGTGTTTCTTATTATATGATCAATCTCATTCTTGCAACACCCCGCTATCACCTCATGCCTACGTTTTAAATCTCTGAGTTACACTTTCAATTTTCCGGTGAAAACTGGGAAACACTTGTTCACTGCTACTGTTCTGCTTGTTACTTGAATCATACTACTGCCATTACTATTACTGCTGCAAGTTATTGATATACATGTGTGGTTGAGAGTGACGCCTCAATTGCCAAGGTCTTATTGATATTCTTGTGTTCCCATCGAGTCGAACTATAAATTTGGGTAATACTTCCCAACGAAGACTTCAGCGATCCCCTATACTTGTGGGTATCACCAGGACACGATGCTGTCCACCTTTTCCCCAATCGCCGTGACAGACTTGGTGATGTCCCCCATGACCCCTTCCATGAGCGATCTCATGAGCGCCTTCGCGTCTTCGTCCATGGCTGCCTTCCTCTTATCGGATATGGTCTGGATGATGGATTTTGGTGGCGGTGCCAGATTTCGGTTGTGGTTGTTGCGGTGGAAGGGTGGTGGATCGGCTCTGATACCAACTTGATAGGGTTTCACTCCTCCTCACAGTGTTTATATCTCGAATCAAGGTTCAGATACAAGATTCAGTGCTCAATTTTCAGATTACAAGCAGAGGAATTGGGATCGGAGAGAGAAGAGCTGGGGTAGAGAAGAGAGCCGACGTATTCATGATCCAACAGGATGCCGTGATCTCCGTTTCTTCTCCTTCAAGTAGAGTCGAGTCTACTCCTGGCGTCGTGCTGGCTTTGGGCCAACCCAGCTTGGGCCCGCGTAGCGTGGGTTGGGCATGTCCTTCCTTTGCGGCCTGCTTGGAGCGTCAGTGCTGCTGACAACATAGTCCGCGAGATCCTTCTGCGTGTGCCCACCGACGCCGCTGTCCTGTTCCGATGTGCCGCGACGTGCAAGCAGTGGCGCGCCGTCGTCACTGACTTCTCCTTCCTCCGCATCACTGGCCGGAGATCATGTGCCATCCGTCCTCCATCCTCGTCTTCTTCGACAGACAACGCCGCGACAATGACCGAGAGCCCAGCCCCTTTTTCTTGCCGATATCACCCGCAGGATCGGTGCTCGGCGCTAGCCGCCGCCGTTCCCTCGCCTCCATCGTCGTCTCCGGGGCACCAGATGGTATTTTTGGGCGATGCGGTGCCGGTCGCCGCGCGGGGCAGCCTCCTCCTCGTTCGCCTCATCGCCACCTCTGGTGATTCCCTCCGCCTCGCCGTCTCCGACGTACTCACCGGGACCTGCGACGGGCTCCCCTCGCTCGAGTGTTGGGTTTCTAAATATGGATGCGCCATCCTAGCCCGTGAAGACTGTTGCTTCATGCATGTGCAGACACCATTGTTAGGTTACTCCACCCTTTTTTAAGGTGCTAGCCATGGTCACCCGCGGCAACGATCATGATTCTATGCTCTACATCTTCTCGTCCTCTGAGCCTAACTGGAGCGAACCGAGAAAGTGCTTCGATCAAGTCTGGCGTGACACATTCGGTGTCCGGATTCTACCCGTGTCAACGAACAGAGTCGTCGTCTGCCATGGCGTGGCATACTGGCTTGGGTCCTACTCGAAGGATGAATATAGCTTTCTTCATTACTTCACCTTTGGTGTCAACGTTAAGACCGGCCAAATCTCCATAACCAAGATCTTAACCCCGATGGACCAACTCTCCAGAATCAGTTGCTTTGGACTAACGCTTAGTGTCACCGTTGACGGAAGGCTCTCGCTACTCCAGTTGCAAAGGGAACTTATGGAAGGTCCACGACTAAACACGTGGACACAGGAGACGACCGTACCTGGCTCCGCACTAGAGTGACCGAGCTAAAACCACGCCGGCAAGCGTGGAATCTTGTTCATCTAACCATGTTGTCGGGAGAAAAGAGCAGTGTGTTGTTCATAGCAGATGTATATCGACATGTGCACAAGACCGACATTACGACAGGAAGGATGGTGGATGTGACGACGGAGATGTCTCAAGATGGCTTAAGTACAACGGCGGTGTCTATCGAGATAGACTGGCCCACATTGTTTATGTCACGCCTAGCCGTATAATATTATATGGGTGTGACTAGTGCTCAGTCGACTGAGAATTAGCTTAATTCTCAGTCGAGCTTAATTCTCAGTCGACTTACGTCACCTGTTAATTTTCAACAATTTACTCCCGGTCAATTAATTGTTTCGTTTGAACTGCTCCCGATGGATTGACATGTACGTGTTGTGGCTTGTGGGTGCCTCTCGTCTCGCTCATGTTGCACACTCCAGGCGAAGGCCCAAATGCCCAGGTAGCCTCTGGCCCAGTTAGAAAGAAACGTGTGCTTCCTCGTACTCTTCAATTTTTCTTTTTGGTGTGACTCGTTACCCTCAACAAAAAGGCGAATGGCATGATTTCAGTACTGAACTTATATTGCCCCATCATATATTTGAGTTTGGTATTTATCTGCAAAGTGTATCACCTGCTATTATGTTGAACCTGCGAACCCTAAACGTGACATATAGGGAAAACAAGGGGGAGATGTTTTAGTTTGAGGATTCTATGTGTTCATGAAGTGTTAATGCATTGTTCCGGTCTATTCGAAAGGGTAGACCTTAATTACCTGTAGTTCCAAGTTGGCCCCGGTGAAATGGGCAGGTTGGACAATAGATGTTGTGCAAATTCTCTTGGTTAGTACGCACAACTAAATATGGAACACATACCTACATATATCGGAGTTAGAGATAGGTCCCATTGTTATTTGTTTCTTATTATATGATCAATCTCATTCTTGCAACACCCCGCTATCACCTCATGCCTACGTTTTAAATCTCTGAGTTACACTTTCACTTTTCCGGTGAAAACTGGGAAACACTTGTTCACTGCTACTGTTCTGCTTGTTACTTGAATCATACTACTGCCATCACTATTACTGCTGCAAGTTATTGATATACAGGTGTGGTTGAGAGTGACGCCTCAATTGCCAAGGTCTTATTGATATTCTTGTGTTCCCATCGAGTCGAACTATAAATTTGGGTAATACTTCCCAACGAAGACTTCAGCGATCCCCTATACTTGTGGGTATCAAGACGTTTTCTGGCGCCGTTGCCGGGGAACCTAGCTTTATTGGTAAGACAACTTGTTATCATCTATTTGCTGCTTTTGCTTGTTCCTAACCATGGGAAAGGAAAAGACTACTCTGAAGGAATGAGGCCTTCAACTACTCGCGAGGTACGGATTTGCCAAGTAGGCCAAACTTTTCACCTAATGTTGCTTCTGCTGTTGCTCCTAAGAAAAGAGGAAAGGTTTTATCTAGTTCACCATTGTCTAAAATGTCTACTAGTAATGAAAATGATTTATTATGTGGTAGCATAGACAAAGAAGTGACACCTGAAACATCTGAGATAACTGAAACACCTGAAAATGTGGAATCTGAGTTAGAAGATAATGAATACTGTGATGATGAATTTGAAACTTCTTCTGAGGAAGAGGAGGCATTTACTATGGCTTTTATGAATTCTGACTTTGATAAATTGGATAAACTTGATAGCTATAAAAATTCTCCTCTTGATGGATATTTTCCTATTACTGAGAAAATGAATGCTCCTGCTATTAAAATTAAAGATAAAGATTATGAGTTTAGTGTTGATCCTGAAATAATTGAAAAAGCTGAAAAATATAAGTTTTATGGTAGAGAGGATGAGTTTCCTTTTGAACACATTGCTGTCTTGCATGACTTATCTGTGTTATTTGGTAAAGATGAAATCCATCAACGCTACTATTTCTTAAAGCTGTTTCCTTTTACTTTGGGAGGAAGTGCTAAAACTTGGTATAATCGTTTAGAACCTGGATGTATTACTAGCAAGGAAGAATGTTTGCAGGTATTCTATAATAAGTATTTCCCTGCTGATAAGATTCATGGTTTGACTGTTGAGATTAGCAACTTTTCACAGAAAGAGAAGGAGGATTTACCCCAAGCTTGGGGGAGGTATAGTAAGATGGTTAGGAAATGTCCTACCCATGGCTTCAAGAGTAATGAAATACTTGATATATTTTACAATGGTCTAACCGAAAACACCAGAGGCTATCTTGATGGTATTGCAGGTAATGTTTTCAGGGAAAGGACCGTTGATGAAGCAACTGAGCTATTGGAGACTATCTCTAGGAATTATGAAGACTGGAATATTGAAGAGATATTTCCGGAAAAGAAAGAGGCATGCTCAAATTGGATAACGAAACAATGAAAGAAGCTTCCAAGGCTATTAAAGAGAAGGGAATTAAAACCTCTCATCTTAAGGAATTATCTGAAATGGGTGTTAAACTTCCTGATGATCAACCATGTTTTCCAATTCAAGTCAATGCTATTAGCTCCATAAAAGGTAATGAAAAGGTAACACCTCCTGTTGATGTATCCTACATGAATGATTTTGCTTATCATCATAATCCTGAGGAGCATAATATTAGAATGACTATTATGGAGAACTCTCACAAAATTAAATCTCTTCGAGAAAGTTTACATGCTAGTGTGGGAGAGGTAAAAAGAATTGTTAAACACTGTGAGATGATGAATAATCAAGTTGAACAAATGGTTTCTCTTCAAAATCAATTGTATGAAAGTCTTATGGTGAAGAAACAGGTTTGTGGAGTTAACACTAGGGGAGGTGCAAGTACTCAGGATCCTGATTTTCCTGAAGGCCATCCCAAGAGAAAAGAACAAGAAGCTCTCAAGAAGAAATCTTCTGCAGGAAAATCTCCCAATGAAAACAAGGACATTGATGACTCTGAAGAGCAAGATAAGGATATTTCTATTTCTGATGCTGAGACTGAAGATAATAATAATGAAGAAGAAGAATCACCTTCACCTGAAGAAGAGCCACAAGAGGATGAAAATATTGAAGAACCTGAACCTAATGATAAAGAAGACCCTCCACCATCTACTGAGAAGAATAAGAAGAAGAGCCATCCTAATCCACAAAGAGGTAAAGATAGGGATCCGTGGGTACAAAAACCCATACCATATCCCCAAGAGGTAATAAAAACTTTGGATGATGCTAGATTTGAGAAATTCTTTGAGTTGATTAAGTCTTTGTGTTTGCAAATTCCTCTTGTTGATGCTATTAAAATCCCTCCATATTCCAAATACATGAAAGACATTGTGACTAATAAAAGAAAGATTCCTACTGATGCAATAACTGCTATGCTTGCTGAATATTCCTTTAAAGGGAAAATGCCTGAAAAACGTGGTGATCCTGGTATTCCAACTATTCCTTGTCATATTAAAGAAACTTATGTGAAATATGCTCTATGTGACTTAGGAGCTGGTGTTAGTGTTATGCCTTTTTCTTTATATAAGAAACTTAACCTAAACAAATTGGTTCCAACTGAAGTATCATTACAAATGGCTGATAAATCAACTGCTGTGCCTATAGGAATATGTGAGGATGTCCCTATCTCTATTGCTAATGTGTTAATCCCTACAGACTTTGTTGTGTTAGAAATGCCTGAAGATGATAATTTGTCTATTATTCTTGGAAGACCCTTTTTAAACACTGCAGGGGCTGTTATAAATTGCACTGAGAGCAAGGTAACATTCAATGTCAAGGGAAATGAGCACACTATCTATTTTCCTAAGAAGAAATCTGTTACTATGGTAAGCCAGAGTGTGAACTCCATTAAAAGGAATACTCTTATAATAGGAAGCTTTGAGTTGCATTGCCACCTCCTGAACCAAAATATGCTATCTTAATGATTGGAACTATTCCAATCAAATATGAGGTGACTTGAAATTGCTCAGAAAACATATAAAATAAAGAATCATGTATTATATCTTTTGCATATTATTAATGAGACTTGATCAACCTCATTACTAATATGAAAATGATGCAAACTTGATTCCCATAAAAATTGCTTTGAATGTTTGATTTCATTTATTCTAGAATTTTTAGATTATTTGCATGAGCATAATTATTTCAAAGTGCAGAAATTCCAGAAATGTAGTTTGAAAAATTCTGTTCAGAAAATTTTCTCGAAAAATTCCAGAAAAATTTGGAGGTAAGTTATTTTACCAGAGGAACTAACAGCCAAAAGGGAGACACCAGAGGGCCACCAGGGCCCAAAAGGGGGTGTCCCACGCGGCCACAGTACCTGGCCGCGTGGGACCCACTATTTTGGCCCACAGAGGGGGTTAGGTGAGTATCCAGTGCCCATCTCCTTCCCCTCGACAGGAAACCAGCCCCAGGTATTTTTCCCAAATTTTCTCGAGCTCTCTTCCTGCTATCCTTGGATCTCCAAGTTTAGGGCAGATTTTTCAAATCTGTTTGGTGGGATTGCTCATTGGTATGTGACTCCTCCACTCATCCAATTACTTTTTGTTCTTATGCCTCATGCATGAAGTATTTTGCTGCACTAGGTGTCACCCTTTTATGCTTAGGAAATCCATAGATTCAAGTTTTCTAGTTGATATTGATGCATGATATTGATGTGGAGACTATTTATGGATGGCTTAATGTTGTTTTAAGGTGTTACATCTTGATTTTTGTTGAATATTGTTTTTGGGCAGCAAGGTATCATGTTTAGCAAGGGCAAAGCTTTGGTTGGGATGAGCTCAAGACCAAGAAGAAGAGCATGCAAAGTCTCCCTCAATTATGATGACGACCACCTGTGGGAGGATGATGCATTCTTTGTAGGGGAGAAGCTGAAAATACATACAACAAGATGGCAAGATCCCTATGTTCTTGAACAGTGGGGGATCAAAGAGGACTTCGACACCTTCGTCACTACAACTGGCTTGCTTAGGTTCTCCCAGAACCCCCAAGATACATATGAAGAACTCTCGCGGGAATTCCTCTCTACCTTCAGATTTGAGGGCCCGGAGCCCCAAAAGCACAGGAAGAGAAGTAAGGCACCCCTCTTACCTTTGTTTGCAAATTTACTATGAGAGGTGAGCGCCTTGTTATGTCTCTAGGGAATTTTGCAATGCTATTGGTGTAGAAAATTCAGGGAGTTGGAGTGAAACTCGTGCTGATACCAACCATGAGCTTGTTGAGTTTTGGCACACTATATCTGTAAACTCTCGTGATAGATTAAATAGGGGTAAATTTACTCATATACAGCACCCAAGTTTGAGATATTTTGCGTTGTTTCTTGCAAGAGGATTTCTTGCTAGGGATAACAATTCTGCTTGCACTGGACCAATGGTTTATCTACTAAAATGTGCAAAAGAAAATACACCGTGTGAATATAACTTGGGAGTCATACTTGCTAGATCTTTGCATACTGCTGTGAGTAGAAATATTACTGATCAAACTCCTATTTATGCTGGTGCTATTGCTACTATGGTGTACAATTACATTAAAAACGAGAGAGGATATGGTGATAACATGGGTACTCTAGTGCAAGAGTCCAAATTACTTGATTTTGCTTTGACTACTCGCATGGATATAAGTACGTTGTATGGGGACATTATCTGTATAACTATTTGAGCACTAGTGGGCAGCGAGTGTCCATTAGGCTCCCCCGTACTGATCTTTTTGACAGGAGTACCGGAAAATGGATAGTGGAAGAGGCGCCGCCTCAGGAGGAGCCACAAGCTCCAGAGACACAGGGGTACATGCCTCAGGCGGAGCCCCTGTACCCAAGCATGCAAGGCTACCCATATAGTTACTACCCTGGAAGTGGAAGTGGATACGGCAACTACCCAGGATACTAGCTTGATCGCAAGCTTGGGGGAGTACTTCTCTTACTCTCCATTCATTGTTTTATATCACCGTTATATTGCTATGATAAGTTTCTTGAAAAACAAAAACACAAAAAGATTTTATTTGTTTCTTTTACTTCTGGTTGTTTGTCTTTTGTTTCTTAGAACGAAAAATAACAAAAATATTTTCGTTTTCTTGAAACAAACGCAAAAACGGAGGTGCAGAAATTGCTGAAATCTGCTCGCTGTTTTATTTTTCATTTTTTCTCTGTAACTCCGATTGAGCTGAAATTTTAACCACTGCTGCAACACATCATAACCTACACACACGTAAAATATGAGATTTTTCTGAGGTGTCTAGGTAGGGTAAAAACAGTACTGTATGCAGTGACATTTTCTGGCAGATTTGAGTTTTTATTGTGCAGTTCAAGTTGGGAGAGGAGAACAACGATGATAAGTTGATGTGCATGAAGTGGATGAAAGGTATGACACCTTTGCCATGCTTATGTGGACTCTTTAATAACAGCAAGTGAGCACATCATAGTTTCTTCAACATCTAGAGAAATGGTAGCAAATGTTTATCTTCTCCATGTTCTAGTATGTTATATGATGATGCAAGTGAAATTTTATTTAGTGACAATACTTGGTTGTGGATTGAATAATTGTAGCTCTAAACAAAGGTCTACGCATCCCATTGTGCTTACTAAACTTGCCAACCAATAGAAAGTAAAATAATCTTTCAAATAATAAACATGAAGTTGTATGCTTGACAGGTTTAGTGGTTGGGAGTTAGCTGAAATGTGCTGACACATGTAAAGCTTTCAACATTGCACTAAAATATATTCAGTTGATATCATGTACTTTTGTTTATGGATGCTTATCATGTGCGAAATGAAAGCGGAAACTTAGCAAGTTTGATGAGTAAGAATAATTGGCTAGAGAGACGCCTGGGCCGCCAACTTAAGCCATGCATCATTCATGGTGGAAATTTACAGCGCACCATGGTGGACATTCAGTGATGCACTTCATAATAAAAAGCTATGCAAATGGTAAATAAAAGAGTGCTGAGATTGTTCATTGTCTGTTTGTCTTGTTGTTTGGACATGGGCTTGTCCATGTCCTGGGACAAGAGGTACCCCAGTTGACGCTCTTGATGACGCTTTTATTACTTGCAATGACTGAAAATTTCGAACTTGCTTAGTGACCCAAGTTGAGTAGCCATGGTGTAGGTACTCGTATTCACGGGGCATGAGGTTTTCAACCATTAGTCGGTCAAGCATATGAGTCATGTCAGTAATATCAAATGGTTTGCTAAAACTAAGAGCAAGGTTGTAAGCACAATGATTTCACCAGGTAACAAAAGAAAGAATCAAAAGACCTCAAAAGTCTTGTCATGATTCAATCATTAGCGATGTAAGAACCTTTGTTTATTTCTACAGTTGAGCAAACTCATCCAAGTATTGACTCTACATAATATCTCTCTTGCAACAAATATAAATGCTTTAACATTGATTAGATATACCTTTGCTAACATCTTATCATTTGTTGTTGAAGCTATGCTTTGAATGCTTGTTGATATTAAATTGTGTTACATATGCAATGCAAAGTTCTTGTCAAAGTCTTTTATCGCTTCTGCACTACGTTTGAGTTGTTCGAGGACAAACAACGAGCTAAGCTTGGGGGAGCTGATGCATCCAAAATGCATCTACTTTTCCAAGCACTTTGCCTCATAATTTGCTCCGGAATCTTCCCATATTTGAATAAAACTGCTGAATCTGACGCTGTTTTTAGCAAAGTCTCTTTTCTGGCTATTTCTGCAGGAAATAAAATCGGGGAAAATTACCACGTCAATTTTTATGGAAAAGGAGGACAATGGACAAAAGATGGACACGAGGAAGCGCTCGAGGGCCAAATGGGTGGGTCCCACGCGGCCCCTGTACCTGGCCGCGTGGGCCTCGGGCGCCGCCTCGCCTTCGGTCTTCGACGTACCCCCTCATATATACGAAAAAGTGCTTGCCCTAGGAGGAGAGGAGCTTTCGCGAAACAGAACGCCGCCACCATCACGATCTTCGTTTCGGGGACAGATTGATCCAGGATTTCTCCTCCGGTGGAGGGATCCGGAGACCGTCTTCACCGCCATCTTCACCGCCTTCATCTCCATCGACCATGAGCTCCCTCTCCATCACCATGTGTGAGTAGTCCGCTGTAGGCATGTGAGGTGGATGGGGATTGGATGAGATTGATCATGTAATGCTACCCGTTGTTCGGGATTTTAGGGTTTTATCTTGAGGATACTTTTGTATTGTGTTGATGCACTCTTGCTATGTTTAATGCTTGCTACTAGGGCCCGAGTGGCATGATTTCAGTACTGAACTTATATTGCCCCATCATATATTTGAGTTTGGTATTTATCTGCAAAGTGTATCACCTGCTATTATGTTGAACCTGCGAACCCTAAACGTGACATATAGGGAAAACAAGGGGGAGATGTTTTAGTTTGAGGATTCTATGTGTTCATGAAGTGTTAATGCATTGTTCCGGTCTATTCGAAAGGGTAGACCTTAATTACCTGTAGTTCCAAGTTGGCCCCGGTGAAATGGGCAGGTTGGACAATAGATGTTGTGCAAATTCTCTTGGTTAGTACGCACAACTAAATATGGAACACATACCTACATATATCGGAGTTAGAGATAGGTCCCATTGTTATTTGTTTCTTATTATATGATCAATCTCATTCTTGCAACACCCCGCTATCACCTCATGCCTACGTTTTAAATCTCTGAGTTACACTTTCACTTTTCCGGTGAAAACTGGGAAACACTTGTTCACTGCTACTGTTCTGCTTGTTACTTGAATCATACTACTGCCATCACTATTACTGCTGCAAGTTATTGATATACAGGTGTGGTTGAGAGTGACGCCTCAATTGCCAAGGTCTTATTGATATTCTTGTGTTCCCATCGAGTCGAACTATAAATTTGGGTAATACTTCCCAACGAAGACTTCAGCGATCCCCTATACTTGTGGGTATCACCAGGACACGATGCTGTCCACCTTTTCCCCAATCGCCGTGACGGACTTGGTGATGTCCCCCGTGACCCCTTCCATGAGCGATCTCATGAGCGCCTTTGCGTCTTCGTCCATGGCTGCCTTCCTCTTATCGGATATGGTCTAGATGATGGATTTTGGTGGCGGTGCCAGATTTCGGTTGTGGTTGTTGCGGTGGAAGGGTGGTGGATCGGCTCTGATACCAACTTGATAGGGTTTCACTCCTCCTCACAGTGTTTATATCTCGAATCAAGGTTCAGATACAAGATTCAGTGCTCAATTCTCAGATTACAAGCAGAGGAATTGGGGATCGGAGAGAGAAGAGCTGGGGTAGAGAAGAGAGCCGACGTATTCATGATCCAACATGATGCGTGCTCTCCGTTTCTTCTCCTTCAAGTAGAGTCGAGTCTACTCCTGGCGTCGTGCTGGCTTTGGGCCAACCCAGCTTGGGCCCGCGTAGCGTGGGTTGGGCCTATCCTTCCTTTGCGGCCTGCTTGAAGCGTCAGTGCTGCTGACAACATCGTCCGCGAGATCCTTCTGCGTGTGCCCACCGACGCCGCTGTCCTGTTCCGATGTGCCGCGACGTGCAAGCAGTGGCGCGCCGTCGTCACTGACTTCTCCTTCCTCCGGCATCACTGGCCGGAGATCATGTGCCATCCGTCCTCCATCCTCGTCTTCTTCGACAGACGACGCCGCGACAATGACCGAGAGCCCAGCCCCTTTTTCTTGCCGATATCGCCCGCAGGATCAGTGCTCGGCGCTAGCCGCCGCCGTTCCCTCGCCTCCATCGTCGCCTCCGGGGCACCAGATGGTATTTTGGACGATGCGGTGCCGGTCGCCGCGCGGGGCAGCCTCCTCCTCGTTCGCCTCATCGCCACCTCTGGTGATTCCCTCCGCCTCGCCGTCTGCGACGTACTCACCAGGACCTGCGACGTGCTCCCCTCGCTCGAGTGTTGGGTTTCTAAATATGGATGCGCCATCCTAGCCCGTGAAGACTGTTGCTTCATGCATGGGCAGACACCATTGTTAGGTTACTCCACCCTTTTTTAAGGTGCTAGCCATGGTCACCCGCGGCAACGATCATGATTCTATGCTCTACATCTTCTCGTCTTCTGAGCCTAACTGGAGCGAACCGAGAAAGTGCTTCGATCAAGTCTGGCGTGACACATTCGGTGTCCGGATTCTACCCGTGTCAACGAACAGAGTCGTCGTCTGCCATGGCGTGGCATACTGGCTTGGGTCCTACTCGAAGGATGAATATAGCTTTCTTCATTACTTCACCTTTGGTGTCAACGTTAAGACCGGCCAAATCTCCATAACCAAGATCTTAACCCCGATGGACCAACTCTCCAGAATCAGTTGCTTTGGACTAATGCTTAGTGTCACCGTTGACGGAAGGCTCTCGCTACTCCAGTTGCAAAGGGAACTTATGGAAGGTCCACGACTAAACACGTGGACACAGGGAGACGACCGTACCTGGCTCCGCACTAGAGTGACCGAGCTAAAACCACGCCGGCAAGCGTGGAATCTTGTTCATCTAACCATGTTGTCGGGAGAAAAGAGCAGTGTGTTGTTCATAGCAGATGTATATCGACATGTGCACAAGACCGACATTACGACAGGAAGGATGGTGGATGTGACGACGGAGATGTCTCAAGATGGCTTAAGTACAACGGCGGTGTCTATCGAGATAGACTGGCCCACATTGTTTATGTCACGCCTAGCCGTATAATATTATATGGGTGTGACTAGTGCTCAGTCGACTGAGAATTAGCTTAATTCTCAGTCGAGCTTAATTCTCAGTCGACTTACGTCACCTGTTAATTTTCAACAATTTACTCCCGGTCAATTAATTGTTTCGTTTGAACTGCTCCCGATGGATTGACATGTACGTGTTGTGGCTTGTGGGTGCCTCTCGTCTCGCTCATGTTGCACACTCCAGGCGAAGGCCCAAATGCCCAGGTAGCCTCTGGCCCAGTTAGAAAGAAACGTGTGCTTCCTCGTACCCTTCAATTTTTCTTTTTGGTGTGACTCGTTACCCTCAACAAAAAAAAAACTAGTGCGAGTCGTTAGCAGAACCAAAAAAACTGGTGTGGGTCATTCTTCTTAATCTGAAAATGAGCGATAGTTCTATTTTTAATTATTTGAAAATAAATTTAGTGAATAAATATTATTATATTTGAAGTTTAATAATTACTAAAAAATAATCATTTGGGAAACAAAATATTTATCTGTAAAAAATAAAATGTTTGACCAGTATAAAAGCCTTCAGGGGCTCTACAAAAAATATTCATATATTTTTTAAGAAAATATTCACTTGTATAGAAAAAGGTTTATCAATTTAAGAAAATTTTATGGTATTGAAAAAGACGGCTGTTGTTTGATACGTGAATAATTTACTGAACTTGTGAGCATTTTTTAAACACGAGAGCATTTAAACCGCATGAACAATTTTTTAAACGCTCTAAAGTATTGCTAACCTTCGTGGATATTTTCACGAAAACTTATGATTATTTTAATAGGTGAACGGAAAGCATAGCACACAAACGGGATATCTTAGAAAACACAAGTAGGCATGTGCGGACATAATTGGACAACTCTTCTTTTTTAACCCAGAAGATTCACTAAAAAGAAATTTGACACAAAAAATAAATGTGTCATTCTAGAATCAAAATAGAAGTGCAACATTTTTGGATTTTTTGAACGGTGTGACTAGTTCTTAGTCGACTCCGAATGAACCAGTTCTCAGTCGAATGGTGTCAGCATGTTGATTCCTACCTGTTTTTCTCTTTTCCTTTGCTTAAAGCGGAAATCTCAGTTGCAATCTAAGTTATAATCTACGTGTATCGTAAAAAATTCAGTTGCGAGTGTGGTTGCAACTAGGTCATCTCTCAGGAAAATCTAAGTTTCAACTATAGTTGCAACTAGAGCATCCTCGAGGAAAATCTCAGATGCAACTGGAAAAAAAATCTCAGTTGCAAGTGTTGTTGCAGCTGGGGCATTCCTTAAGAAAATCTCAGTTGCAAGTGTAGTTGCAACTGGGGGCAAAATAAATCTCAGTTGCAAGTGCAGTTGTAACTGGAGGCATCCTTGAGAAAATCTCAGTTGCAAATGGGACAAAAACAAATCTTATTTGCAAGTGCAGTTGCGTTCGGAGCACCCTCGAGGAAATCTGAGTTTCAAGTTCAGTTGCAACTGAAAAAATCTCAGTTGCAAGTGCAGCCTCAGTTGCAAGTGCAGTTGTAACTGAGACAAAAAAAAGAAAAAAATCAGTTGCAAGTGAAGTTGCAACTGGAGCATCCTCACCAAATCTCAGTTTCAAGTGCAATTGTAACTGGGAAAAAATATCAGTTTCAAGTTCAGTTGAAACTCGGCATCCTCGATAAAAAACTCAGTTGCAAGTGCAGTTGCAACTGGGTAAAGAAAAAATAAAATAAATCTCAGTTGCAAGTGGAATTGGAACGGGTACAAAAAAGAAAGAAAATCTCAATTGCAAGTACAATTACAACGACGGGGGAGGGGGGAGAGAGGGGAGGGGGGAAGTATTATAAGTTCAAACTAAAATTAAAAAGATTTAAAAGAGGTCAAGATAAGAAAAAAGTTAACAACATGAAAATACAACTGTCATATTTGCTTTATCAACACACCTATGTAAAATCTATTTTCAACCATGGCACATCTAAAACGAATATTTTGAAAAATAAAGTCAGTCGCAACAATTTTGGAATTGATAAAAAAATCCTATTGCAACCTAGACCGTCCATTAAAAAAAGGCATGCGAAGTGTGGCCAAAAACTATAATAATTCCTCCAAACAAAATAAATCACTACGACACAATTTATTATTCGTTTTTACATAAAACATATTAGTACAAAATAGCAAGAGAGAAAAAGGCCTAGCATGACAGGAAAAAAAAAACAATTACAAATTTTAAAAAGTCCATTGATGGAAACATACTAATAGCATTGCACTAAAAATCAGAAAACAAAACATAAAGAAAAAATAAAAGAAAAAAATATAACTACAACAAAGTTCTTTCGGCAATGAACATGAAGACGGTGTTCTTACCCATGTTGTACAGGTAATTAGTGATGAGATTAATTGCAAGAACAAATAAAAACAGCCAAAAACTCAAGCATATGGTCACATCCCAGGAATTAAAAAGATAAGAATGAGACGTACGACCCAACACATATTCCCGTTGGAAAAGGAACAAACCCACAATAGCTATTTCCTAACATAAAGACACACTTGGTTATAATCAACCATCAATTAAATGGATGGATAAACACATATTCCTCTCTTTCTCTCTAGTTACCGGGCTATCTTCCAGATATCTAACGATTGTACAGTCAACTGATAATTAAATAAATCTCAGGCGACAAATTAGCAAATCCGTATATAAGAAGGGTGTGACTAGCTAACAAGAAATCCGAGATTTAAGTTAGTTCTCGGTCGAATGATGTCACCCATGTCTAACAAGAAACTTTTGGTTTTGCCTCGGTATACATCCAAACTTTAATATGTGAAAAAAAACAAAAAAAAAAACACTTGCAACAAGTATGCGACACAAGAAAGAGTTGGTTGCAATCATAGTGTAATTTAAAAATAATCAGTCGCAACCATGGTCAACTGGAAAATTTCAAGTTGCAACCAATATGCAAGTGAAGAAAAATCAATTGGAATGTTGCAACAAAAATTTAGTTGCACCTAGACATGCCCGAATCAAAACGATCCTCTAACGGATGCAAAATTGACCGAGCTCTACCTCGTAGACAATAATTAGCAATCCCGTAGCAGAAATAGGTTAATACTATAAAGTTTGTTTTGGAGATTTTCTATAATACGACAAACAAACCAGATTAACCTTTGAAAAGGCATCTACAATCTTAATAATATTGTGTTCGGTAGAGACATCATGTCATTAATTACAAAAAGAATAGTTGGTGAAGAAATAATAAAATATAAAGAAAAAGAGATAAAGATTTAAAAGGCAAAGAAAACAAAAGGGAAAACAAAGTCAGCGAAACAAAAATAAAAAATGAAACACTACAAGAGAAAAACATAATACAGACATAAGGGCCGACGCAACATCCGTCAGAAAACAAATCTAGACCACCAACAAAAAAATCCCGCATAAATGAAAAAAAACAGTCAACTTTGCACTAAGCTACACGGGAAACTAGCGAAAACTGATATTAGTTCCTACAGCCGTGAAAGAGAAAACTTGTTCGTTACCATGCTAACGATGAGAATAAGTTACACGAGCAAAAATAAGCAAGGGAAAACTCACTGCATATGTACAAGGCCCAGAAAGCAAGAATGACCGTAGTGAAAGTACAGCCCAACACAGATTTCACGTTAAAAGGAAAAGGCCCACAATAGCCTGGTTGTACACCGCACGGAACGCTGGGTAAAAATCAGCGATCAATCGATCAGGATTGATCAAATAAATGAACGGCTAAGCAATCGACTGAGAATTAACAAATTTCTCAGTCGACTGAGAATTAGCAAAAATGATATTATATTTGTTGTCCATGCGTAATTTTCTTTGTTTAGACTAGATGATTATTAGGGATGAATGATCGAATAGAAAAACAAAAGTTGTCATGCATGTTTATAGCTTTTCTGAACTGACAGTTCACTAACTATATCATCTTAACAAAAATGTACCCAAATGGCTGGATGATTATTAACGATAAAGATTTTTTTTGCTAGGCTGGCCCAATTCTGCCTCGCGGTACGTTGATGGTCGATCGGTTCTCGTGCCAGCACTATGTATCATCTTTTGCGAGTTCTAATACGACTAGCCCAATTAATTTTCTTTATTAGGCCAGCCCGACTCGTGCTTCCTCCTTTTCCCGTTCATTTTTTGTTTTTGTTTGTTTTTTCTGTTTCACTTATTTCCTTTTTTCTTCTATTTTTCCCGCGGATACTGAAAGTGTTTATGAGGTTCAAAAAATTATTCACTGGTGTAAAAAATACGCTAATGAATTCAAAATTTCATGACATTGGAAAAAAATACTCATGGTACGTATTTCTACTATCTACTATATCATCTAAACAAAAAAAAAATCAAGTACGTTTGGTTATGCGAGAAATTAAGCTTGCATGAATATAGTCTGTAGATCATAGATGAAGTTCTTTTCTTTTAGCTTAACCAGGAGAGCTTTATCGATCACTTCTAATGTTATAATGCCCTTCCTTTAATTTTAAGAAGCACACCATACGCAATGAATAAATTAAATGAACAAGTTTAACCGAAGATCGAGAAAAAGGTGAAGAAAAGCATCCACAACTTCAAGAGGGTCATCTAGTCCCGCCTCCCTAGGTCATTCGGCCCCTCTCCTCCACCTCACTCTATCAGCCGGACCCACACATATATTGGTTATACCCTCCCACATACACATACCTCCATCCTCCATATCGACATGCGTACACCTCTCTCGGTCGCTTGGACCCACATGCAGCTCACTCTATCAGCCGGGCCCACTTGCACTTATCTCAGCATTTTACGAACAGAAGACGGAGTGGGGGCGGCGCATCGGGTGGATCTACGGGTCCTCGGTGACAGGGTACCGGATGCACAACCGTGGGTGGCGGTCGGTGTACTGCGTCACCAAGGGCGACGCCTTCCGTGGCACGGCGCCCATCAACCTCACCGACCGCCTCCACCAGGTGCTCCAACCGCGTTCTTCTCCCGCAACAACGCCATGTTCGCCACCCGTCGGATGAAGCTCCTGCAGCGCATCGCCAACTTCAACGTGGGCATGTACCCGTTCACCTCGGTGTTCCTCCTCGTCTACTGCGTCCTCCCGGCCGTCGTGTCACTCTTCACCGGCAAGTTCATCGTCCAGCACCTCAATGCTACCTTCCTCGTCTTCCTGCTCATCATCACCATCACGCTCTGCCTGCTGGCGCTGCTGGAGATCAAGTGGTCGGGTATCACGCTGCACGAGTGTGTTGGGATTTGCCCACGGATCGATCACATGAAACTAGACGAACTCGCGCACACTAAAAACTTTTGCCAAGGGTGCTTGTCGCGCCTGTTCTTTTTGTCTTTATTTTCTCAATATCTTGTGGTGTTACAAAGCTTAGATCCTGCCGTGTATATATACACGAGCAGCTGACCCGACGACCTAACCGGACTAGACCTATTCGAACTAGTACTCACGCAACACTTTCCTAAACAATCTACCGACTCGTACACGATCTCCTAATCCTAATACCATACGGCTGAGCACTAGCTAGCTAATCCCAGCCAGAACGTACCAGACTAGAAGCTCACGTACCACATGCATGCCTACTATAGAAACCTACCTAGAATAGAAAACACTTTAAACGCTAACTTACGCATTAGAGGCAAGATTATGCTAACAATCTCCCCCTAATCTTGACTTGTCGGATCCTCGTGCTCCTCCTTGTTTTGACTCGCCACAGCTTCACGCCACACATTGATCGTCATGTCCGTACATTAAGTATGACCACGCAGGAAGCATGCAGTGCACCTTTGCTCTGCTATGCTTTGCCACCGCCATTGATCGGCCTCCCGCACTCGGTTCGCACATCAGTGCCACCGCTATTGCGGTCCTCACACTCGGTTCGCACCATACTTCTTTGTACTTGCTTGCAGTAGCTTCTTCTTCTACTGTCCGCACACCTCCTCGCTTTACGGTAGCATACTACCACCGTCCGCCTTCGGAACACCGAACCCACGCTGGCCGCAACCAGGACGCTCCACGAGGACATGGACACAACTCACGGAACACCGTGCACACCTCAACCATGACGCGCTTCAACTGCAATGAGCCTTCACGAAGACGAGCACTTGGACACAACGACGACTCACATAAACGACGCCGACTCAACGTGCCAACTTGCACGTCCATGACTCCTCGAACTCTTCTAACTCCCCCGAAGACGAACTTGACGAGACTTCCGACGCCACACCTCAGCATCACCGCTCCATCAACGATCATCCACCTTCACTAGCTTGCCGACGACAGCGTCGTGCCGTCTCTTCCGTGTCGCTCCGCCGAACGACGATCGCCCGCCCCGAGGCGCTAGTCCAGGTCGCCTCCCCGGGGCAAGCGTAGCTTCAAATCTTGAACCTCGCTCTGATACCAATTGTTGGGATTTGACCACGGATCGATCACATGAAACTAGACGAACTCGCGCACACTAAAAACTTTTGCCAAGGGTGCTTGTCGCGCCCGTTCTTTTTGTCTTTATTTTCTCAATATCTTGTGGTGTTACAAAGCTTAGATCCTGCCGTGTATATATACACGAGCAGCTGACCCGACGACCTAACCGGACTAGACCTATTCGAACTAGTACTCACGCAACACTTCCCTAAACAATCTACCGACTCGTACACGATCTCCTAATCCTAATACCATACGGCTGAGCACTAGCTAGCTAATCCCAGCCAGAACGTACCAGACTAGAAGCTCACGTACCACATGCATGCCTACTATAGAAACCTACCTAGAATAGAAAACACTTTAAACGCTAACTTACGCATTAGAGGCAAGATTATGCTAACAGAGTGGTGGCGCAACGAGCAGTTCTGGGTCATCGGCGGCACCAGCGCGCACCCTCAAGGTGATCGCCGGGGTGGACATCTCCTTCACGCTCACGTCCAAGCAGGGCGGCGCGGAAGACGGCGAGGAGGAAACGTTCGCTGAGCTGTACGAGGTGCGGTGGAGCTTCCTGATGGTGCCCCCAGTGACCATCATGATGCTGAACGCGGCGGCCATGGCCGTGGCAACGGCGCGGACGGTGTACAGCGAGTTCCCGCAGTGGAGCAAGCTGCTGGGCGGCGCGTTCTTCAGCTTCTGGGTGCTGTGCCACCTCTACCCCTTCGCCAAGGGCCTCCTCGGACGACGTGGCCGCGTGCCAACCATCGTCTTCGTCTGGTCCGGGCTCATCTGCATGATCGTGTCGCTGCTCTGGGTCTACATTAGCCCGCCCGCCGGCGCCAGGGCCGGCATCGGCGGCTTCAGCTTCCCGTAGTGCTAGTAAGTTTGTCTGCAGAAACTCACATGAAGGAGAGCTTGCTTCATGGAGTTTCACATGAAGGAGAGCTTGCTTCATGGAGTAGCTGTTTGGTGATGGATTCTTAAGCAGCTGAGTTCTACTGCTGCTTTACGAGTATTTCAAGACATGTTTAGCTATCCAATATCTAACTATTGTAAACTGTATGTATACTGAGACTGGTGTACTACTGTTATTCATCTGTTATGAACTTGAAAGTTCAGGCATCGCACGCCAGCAGGATCTTGCAAATATTTTCAGAGCAGGTGACGTCTTTCATGTGTGGATAGATGTTGATACATTTTCTTAGTGGTTCATTGTGGAAGCACTAGCTGCTGCAGAAGGAAAATGCAATCACAATTGCTGATGTTCGTCTGTCACAGCAGAGCACCATTTTGGTCTGCTGTCAATTGGATAGCAAGAAATTTGAACTCTAGGAGCAGTAACTCCTAAGCGTTGTTGATCATTTATTTGATACTCTGATGACATATTTGATACTCTGATTTCAGCATAACTCCTAAGCATTGTTGATCATTTATGTTGATAAAAAGGAATTGGAAAAGAACATTTACATGTTTTCGTTGCCCCGTTGTATCAGTGAGTGACACTTATTTGCTTGTGGATCAGACTTTTAGAGAGATGTGTTGATCACTGAGATGGATTTTTCAGGTGTTTGTAGTGATGGCATTTTCAGATGGATTGGTTCTTAAGCAGCTTAGCTCCACTACTTGTCTAGAAAAATTTAAAGCATGTTTGAGCTATCTAACAGTTGTAACTGTATGGTCTGACTAGGGTGTACTGTCATAATATGGTATCCATCCGTCAAATGAGCTAGAGATTTCAGAAAGAATGGCAGTTTGTATTGCTGTAGTTGTATAATTTGTCTGGTGGTGCTGTTCATAATAATATTGCAATTCATGCAAAGAAAATGGGGTAGAAATTTCAGAAGGTGCACCGTGGAAGCAGGATTATCCAGGAGTAACTCACAGCCAACGGAATTTTCTGCATTGCCGATTTCTGCTTCAATGTGAACAACTTTTGGTTAGTTTTGAATCTCGAAAGTAACTGAAGCCATTGGAAACAAGACATGATACCAAGAGTTTATCCTGTGTCATGCAGAATACATGGCAACGGCTTGTCTGAGTTCAGTTGGAGTTTCACCCTGCTATTTTCAGCTAAGTCTTGGCCTGAACTTCGCAGTGATGATTCTTTTACACGGTTGTATCGTTTGTGATGTATTATCGAGAATTTGTGAACGGAACATGTTTCTGAAGAAAATGTGTAATGAATGGCTAACTGATCGACCCATTTTAGCTCCGCGATGGTATATGAACGTTGTGACTCTAAGAGAACCAAACCAAAGCAAACCAGTTGGCATCTTTCATTGCCGTGGAGGATCATATTGTCATATGGAGTTGAAGATCACGCTGTTTTAGCACAATAGTGTGCACAATCAGAGTAGAAGGCACATTCTGAATCTCCCTAATTCAGCGTGGGCAAATAGATCTATTGTTAGGAATAGTCGAGATCCGTTTAGGTATGTCAAATCAGCTTCCAGCCATACAGTGTTCACGCATACAAGCAGAAGGATTTCTCGTTGCAGCTGTTCAATATTCTTCCCATGTGTGCTGACTAGAGGATTCTAGAAGGGTTGAAAATTCAGACAGGAGGCGAGCCCGTCCGGGTGCTGCTCCTCGCAGTAGCCCGAGCGACCTTGTCGCGGGCCTACTGTAGACCGCACTTTGCGGCGTGGAGGCGTTGCAACGCCTCAAGTGATTGCTACATGCGCCGGCTTAATAAAAATACTGTAACTTTTATTAGGTTTCTATTTATTTATAAAAAATAGTTCAAATCGTCTATATAATTCAAACCCGTGAATAATTATTCAAAGCGTCATGAACACTTTTTTTTTACTTGCCGGAGATTTGTTTTATCCCGTGGAAGTATTTCTTTAGGCCAGGTGAATTTTTCAAACACATGAACATTTTCTTGAACACCATGAAAAAACATTAACCATGCACAACTTTTAACCATGAACTTTTTCCCTAGCATAAGTATGTTTTTAATATACAAACATATAAAGAAAAGAAAAATAGTAAAAAGAAAGGGAAAACAAACTATTATCTTGATGAAAAAATGAGTTGAACCAAACAGAACATTGTCTTGCTTATGGAACAAGAAGTTCTCTATTTGAAAGAAAAATAGTATGTTGACAAAACATTATTTTGTCTAAATTGGAAAATCTTTAAGTCCAGAACAAAATTCAAAGGGTTGAAAACTTTTTCAGGTTAGATCTTCTATTCTGGAACAAAATGTCATATCCAATGAACAAAAATTCTTATAGTATGGAAAAAATCGTGTAAGTTGGTAATATTGGGGAAAACTTACGCCGGTGGAAGAAAGTATTGCTGTAACATCAGCTGGAACAAAAATTTATAAACTTGGGTAATGTTGATGGAACAAAATTATGAATTGATTAAAAACGTAGTGGTTGAGAAACAAGCCATGACTACGGCCGAAAAAACGTAGACAAATTGGAACAAAACATTATTGATCTTGAAAAAACTAGATGATTACGAGTGGATTAAATAGACCGGTGGGAACAATTTTTTTTGTTTTGCATAAAATAAAATTTGGACCAAGTGGAACTATACGAGCATCACAAGTATTTTAGCGTCCCGAGAAACATATACCATCTATACATGCAGACCAATAATTTTTAAACCCAGTGGAACAAAATAATAGCGCCTCTAGAACAAATCCCTACTACAAGATGGGCAAAAAGTAGACCATGAGAAACGAAATTGTAGTGTCCGCAGAATAACCACAACTACAAGCAAAACAAAATTTTAGATTACATGGATTAGACTAAGTAGAACAAAACATTAATCACCCGTGGAACTAGGAACAAACTTTTTACTAAGTAGATTTTTTTTAAAAGTGGAACCAAGGTTAAAATTTGTTTCCACTTTTGATTTTTGTTTGTAACTCACATGCATGAAACAAGTGATCAGATTGATTTTTTTCTTTGCTATTGATTTATTTTACGATAGTTCACGTTAAAGCTAGATTTATGTAATAATCGTTTGACATTAATTTCTTTTATAAATTTATGGTTTAAGAATGTACTCCCTCAATCCGGAAATAAATGTCTTAGATTTGTCAAAAAATGCATGGATCTAGACTTGTCTCATTTCTAGATTCATGCATTTTTGACAAATCTAAAACATTTATTTCCGGACGAAAGGAGTACAAGGCAATGTCCAACTCGACTGCTATGAGAAGATTTAGGGGCCATTTGACCAATTATCCCATAAGGGTATTTCTGTGTTTGTTTCTGACTTTGTATTTTTAAAGTAGCGCCCAACTTGATTTCAACCAGAATCAAAACGAGCTACAACCTACAATTCTATTTGATAGTTTCGTTGGAAATTGCTTAACTGTGTAGTGTACTTTTTAGCTGAAGGACGTTGCGCCCTCCATTTTCATCATTCATTGCCGTGGAGGATCAAACCAAACCAACCAGTTGGCATCTTTCATTGCCGTGGAGGATCATATTGTCATATGGAGTTGAAGATCACGCTGTTTTAGCACAATAGTGTGCACAATAAGAGTAGAAGGCACATTCTGAATCTCCCTAATTCAGCGTGGGCAAATAGATCTATTGTTAGGAATAGTCGAGGTCCATTTAGGTATGTCAAATCAGCTAGACAGCAAGAACTTTGTGAGTTCCCGAAGCGTAACTGTGATTGCAGCATTCCGCAAACATATTTCAAACTCTCCTGCGGTGTTCCTGGGATAGAGGTTGTTGAGCTTCTGTCCATAAACCTTTACTTGCTTGCCCCCTCAGATAAATGAGTTCTTGACTTATCAGTGAACACTGAGATGTTCATGGATCAGACAACCATAGAGAGAAATGTGCTATTTTAAAAAAAAAAATCCACATACATAATACATCTGCAATCTCTGATACATTCATCACAAAAACCAGGCACATACATATAAATTATTTCTTGAAGCAAAATGCTCTCACAAGCACAGAGAAATAGAACGAAAACAAGCTTAACAACAACGATTAAACAATCACACTATCACATGAGCCTCACATACCATACACTCATTATTACCTTTTTATTTATTCTTCACCAAGACTCCATCACCAAGCACGCACCTCTTTGAATTACTGTGACGTTTCTTTCTTTTGGCCAGACTAGGCGTACTCGGCAGGGTTGGCGACGAGGTAAGCCTCGATCATCTTCATTAGGCTGCGGTACGCCTCGATGAGCGCGGCCTTGTCCTCCGGCCCTAGCGCTCCGCCGCCGTCCAGCCTCTCGTACTCTATTTTGGTCTTGATCACGCATGCCCCCTCCCCAGCTTCATCGACCTTCGTCTCTGCCACGTGCGACTTGAGATTGGCGCTCACCGTGCCACCCTCCAGCATCTCCATCCTTATCACCCGCGCCGCGCCATCGCGCGACACCAATCGGCTCTTCATCACGGCCGTGCCAGAGGCCGCCACAGCAGCCGGGTTGAGCGTCAAGGTGGTGAGGGTGCCGGGCCCGCCGTCACCCTCGACGTGCGCGGCGTCGATGAACCCCGCGCAGGCCTTGGGCAGGGCGTCCTTGTTGTCGCTGGAGAAGGCCACCTTCCACATCCGGTCGGCGGACACCGCCACAGCGTACTCGTCGGTGATAACGCAGTCAGCCACCATCTTGTCAAGTCGGTCAGTGCACACTAGTCGATCGATGCTGGCAAGCTTGTGGTGGCTGATGAGCGTGTGTGATTCAAGGGGGAGCCGTGTACATTTATTTATAGGTGCAAGAGAATTCCGATGAAGCTGTGACGCGCACGCCAGTAACGAATGAGCCTGGACTAAGACGATCACATGGTTGGACTTTTCAAAGTTCGATTCGATGCTGCCAAGTTCTTGCAGACTTCTGATGGCTGATGACGTTCTAGGAAGTAGGAAGGGGCTGCGTACATTTATTATCTGTAAGGAAATTCAGAGCAAGCAGAGGGATTCAGACAAGTCTTGGATCAACATTCCGGCCATACAGTGTTCACGCAGACAAGCAGAAGGATTTCTCGTTGCAGCTGTTCAATATTCTTCCCATGTGTGCTGACTTGAGGATTCTAGAAAGGTTGAAAATTCAGACAGGAGGGGAGTCACTGTCTACACTTGGGCCAATATGCAGCTGAAGACTGCATAAATCAACTTCTTCCCAGACCGAGCCCGTCCGGGTGCTGCTCCTCGCAGTAGCCCGAGCGACCTTGTCGCGGGGCCTACTGTAGACCGTACTTTGCGGCGTGGAGGCGTTGCAACGCCTCAAGTGATTGCAACATGCGCCGGTCCAAAATGCGGCCTAATAAAAACACTGTAACTTTTATTAGGTTTCTATTTATTTATAAAAAATAGTTCAAATCGTCTATATAATTCAAACCCGTGAATAATTATTCAAAGCATCATGAACACTTTTTTTTACTTGCCGGAGATTTGTTTTATCCCGTGGAAGTATTTCTTTGGGCCAGGTGAATTTTTCAAACACATGAACATTTTCTTGAACACCATGAAAAAACATTAACCATGCACAACTTTTAACCATGAACTTTTTCCGTAGCATAAGAATGTTTTTAATATACAAACATATAAAGAAAATAAAAATAGTAAAAAGAAAGGGAAAACAAACTATTATCTTGATGAAAAAATGTGTTGAACCAAACAGAACATTATCTTGCTTATGGAACAAGAAGTTCTCTATTTGGAAGAAAAATAGTATGTTGACAAAACATTATTTTGTCTAAATTGGAAAATCTTTAAGTCCATAACAAAATTCAAAGGGTTGAAAACTTTTTCAGGTTAGATCTTCTATTCTGGAACAAAATGTCATATCCAATGAACAAAAATTCTTATAGTATGGAAAAAATCGTGTAAGTTGGTAATATTGGGGAAAACTTACGCCGGTGGAAGAAAGTATTGTTGTAACATCAGCTGGAACAAAAATTTATAATCTTGGGTAATGTTGATGGAAAAAATTATGAATTGATTAAAAACGTAGTGGTTGAGAAACAAGCCATGACTACGGCCGAAAAAACGTAGACAAATTGGAACAAAACATTATTGATCTTGAAAAAAAAACTAGATGATTACGAGTGGATTAAATAGACCGGTGGGAACAAATTTTTTGTTTTGCATAAAATAAATTTGGACCAAGTGGAACTATACGAGCATCACAAGTATTTTAGCGTCCCGAGAAACATATACCATCTATACATGCAGACCAATAATTTTTAAACCCAGTGGAACAAAATAATAGCGCCTCTAGAACAAATCCCTACTACAAGATGGGCAAAAAAGTAGACCATGTGAAACGAAATTTTAGTGTCCGCAGAATAACCACAACTACAAGCAAAACAAAATTTTAGATTACATGGATTAGACTAAGTAGAACAAAACATTAATCACCCGTGGAACTAGGAACAAACTTTTTACTAAGTAGATTTTTTTTAAAAGTGGAACCAAGGTTAAAATTTGTTTCCACTTTTGATTTTTGTTTGTAACTCACATGCATGAAACAAGTGATCAGATTGATTTTTTTCTTTGCTATTGATTTATTTTACGATGGTTCACGTTAAAGCTAGATTTATGTAATAATCGTTTGACGCTAATTTCTTTTATAAATTTATGGTTTAAGAATGTACTCCCTCAGTCCGGAAATAAATGTCTTAGATTTGTCAAAAAATGCATGGATCTAGACTTGTCTCATGTCTAGATTCATGCGTTGTTGACAAATCTAAAACACTTATTTCCTGACGAAAGGAGTACAAGGCAATGTCCAACTCGACTGCTATGAGAAGATTTAGGGGCCATTTGACCAATTATCCCATAAGGTATTTCTGTGTTTGTTTCTGACTTTGTATTTTTAAAGTAGCGCCCAACTTGATTTCAACCAGAATCAAAACGAGCTACAACCTACAATTCTATTTGATAGTTTGGTTGGAAATTGCTTAACTGTGTATTGTAGTTTTTCGCTGAAGGACGTTGCGCCCTCCATTTTCATCATTCATTGCCGTGGAGGATCAAACCAAAGCAAACCAGTTGGCATCTTTCACTGCCGTGGAGGATCATATTGTCATATGGAGTTGAAGATCACGCTGTTTTAGCACAATAGTGTGCACAATCAGAGTAGAAGGCACATTCTGAATCTCCCTAATTCAGCGTGGGCAAATAGATCTATTGTTAGGAATAGTCGAGATCCGTTTAGGTATGTCAAATCAGCTAGACAGCAAGCACTTTGTGAGTTCCCGAAGCAGTAATTGTGATTGCAGCATTCCGCTAACATATTTCAAGCTCTCCTGCAGTGTTCCTGGGATAGAGGTTGTTGAGCTTCTGTCCATAAACCTTTACTTCCTTGCCCCCTCAGATAAATGAGTTCTTGACTTATCAGTGAACACTGAGATGTTCATGGATCAGACAACCATAGAGAGAAATGTGCTATTTTTTTGAAAAAATCCACATACATAATACATCTGCAATCTCTGATACATTCATCACAAAAACGAGGCACATACATATAAATTATTTCTTGAAGCAAAATGCTCTCACAAGCACAAAGAAATAGAACGAAAACAAGCTTAACAACAACGATTAAACACTCACACTATCACATGAGCCTCACACCATACGTTGGTGCTTTGGTGGAGCTGGAAAACGTTGTAAGACTGTGGTTACATTTAATGGAACCAGGGGGAAACCTTTTTTCAAAAATAATACATATACATCATTTCTTGAAGCAAAATGCTCTCACAAGCACAAGCTTAACAATAAGGATTAAACACTCACATTATCAGATGAGCTTCACACATCATACACTCATTATTACCTTTTTATTTATTCTTCATCACGACTCCATCACCAAGCACGCACCTCTTTGAATTACTGTGACATCTCTAACTATATGAAAGAAGGAACCTTTCACGAGCGGAGAGCGAGCGACGCACTGTTCCTGCTACAGTAGGTACTGTTCCAGCAACAGTAAAGAACAGTGCTACAATCCACACCGTTCTCCGCCGATCGGACGGTCCATAGATCACACCGTGATGTTTTTTAACTATATGAAAGAAGGAACCTTTCACGAGCGGAGAGCGAGCGACGCACTGTTCCTGCTACAGTAGGTACTGTTCCAGCAACAGTAAAGAACAGTGCTACAATCCACACCGTTCTCCGCCGATCGGACGGTCCATAGATCACACCTTGATGTTTTTGCAAAACAAGCCCTCTCAAAACCAGATATCAAACCCGCAGTCCACTAAATCGCGAAGTGACGGACTGATTCGGAAATTACGAAAAACATCGGACTAAATTGCAAACAACACCACACATCTTCTCCCTCCTTATTCTTCTCCCGCGACGCCGAAGTCGCCACGGCCGCCGACGCTAACCGCCGCCGCTGTGCTCCTCCCCGGGCAAATCCATGGACACGGCGAGCTCCGGCGTCGCTTCCTCTACCTTCTCGCTGTGTATCCGCTGCTGGGACGACGCACGGGCGGCGGAATCATCCCCGCCGTGCTCCTCCTTCGGCCGCCGCGCGCCATGGAGGCCATGGGCGACCTCCCACGCGCTCCCGACGCCGGCACGGGCCCGCCAGCTCCACTTCTCGCCGCGGCCGCGGCCAAGCCCAAGGCGCAACGGTGCCTAGGGTTGGCGCCGCCGCCGAGGCTCGCGGCCGCCGCTTCTCCCTCGTCGCCGCGCGGCCGCCATGCTCCTCCCCGCCCGACTCCGGCCATAAGCCGAATCCGCCGCCGTCCCCAGCCTCGGCCACCGCGCCGCCCTCCATCCCGTCCGCCGCGCCGTCCTCCATCCGCGGTCGCCCACGCCGCCTCCATCCCCGGCCGCCCGCGCCGCGGTGGGGAGGTCGACGCCCTCCATCCCCGTCAGCAACCGCCGCTCCGGCCAGCACGACGCGCGCGGGCGTACCAGACGGCGATGCGGCCGCGACGGAGTGTTCCCACGGTGCTGATCGTCATGGCTCGCCCCGGACACTGGTTCACCTCCACTACCTCATGGCAGCGATCATCTCCACGTCTTGGTAAGCACATCCGCCAGCCCCGACAATGACCTCCTCACTGCTATAGGCTGAGCCAACAACGACGAGGCTGACGGCCGAGACCTGGATTGATGCCGGCAAGCTCCTGCTTGAAATACTCTTCAGCGTAACAAGAAAGGGGCATAGAAATTCAGTGCGTATTTATTCCAAATGTATCCCATGATTGCAGATTTAGATTTTATACTACTATGTATGATCTTGCCTTTTACCATTCGGTGTTAGTACTGATTTTGCTAAACATTGCGGAATTGTCGCCGACGGGTTAATTCCACATACTTCAGTACTATGGTTCATATGTAATAGTCGTCTTCCTTTCATTCAGTAGGGATCCCTTTTCCATTAGTTGATACGGTGGCATCTGTTTTGGTTAAAGTAAGCATGAAAGGGTCAAATTCTTGCACTTTCTCTGAATGAAAATGGCAATGAGTTACTCCCTGGACATGACGACTTGGATGTTCGCTTAATTTAATTCTCATGGCTACATCATTGCCTACTGCGAGTGCATATTTACCTTTTATTCTGAATACTAAATGTGTTGGGACGTCTTGGGTATTCTGCCTGTCATCAGCATTCATCTCCTTCACGCTATCTTATATCAGACTAAAGGTGTGTGCTTTCTTAAACATGTCAGTGTGTTCCTGTTCTTAGGTACGGTTAGTCTTTCTTCTCATCATAGCACATCCAACAAACTTTGTGTTCTAACCTATTCTTGCAGGACATTGCCTTGGCGCGTGCCCACAAGTTTGTTGGTCTTCAGTTAAGCCGTAGCTGTCATTGTTGCTTTTGGTTTGACGAACTTTTATAGTTCAGCTACTACTTAGTTAAAGGGGTGAGGCCTCCTTTGGTTAGTAATGTTGAGTGATGGAACACCTTAATGAAAATACAAATTATAAGGTATCTTTACATCTCCTCGAAGTTTTATCAGCACGCTTTAGCAAAACGCTAATTTTTTCATTCTATTGTCGTTTTATAAGCCTCTCCCATAGTTGTAGCCTCCATATTTTGTTTCAACTTTCAAATGAGCGGAGCATGGTACGTTCCTAACTAAAAATCTTGAACTCCTGTTCTATGTATATGTATTTATATCATTTAGACTATTACTGATGTTCTCCAGGATTCTGCTATCAAGAGAGGGGGATCAAATCACAATATCTAATATATCGGGCAAATAATCCGGGTTTGTACTACCAGGAGAGGGATCAAATCAGAATGTCTAATATAATTCCCAAAATACTTCAAAGCAATGGTAGACTAAAGGACACTGAGTATTTTTAGTTTTCCACTTAATTCCACGCTCAAAAGTTTTTGACCAATTGCCTAGCTCCCATTTCTTGCCCTGTTATAGAAGATCCATAGTTATGTCCCTCCCAGTTTCATTTGATTATTGTTAATATGTTATTTTCTTATTTGTATTTCTTCTTTTCGTGTGTCAACCTTCTTTGTTTTATGGAAGGCTGCAACATTTATGTTGTTATTTTTTGTTCACACAGCGACTATGAAGAAGCAAATGCTTGGATGTTAGGTACTGCAATCTTAACCTTCCCAATTATGATGAGATTGTGCTCTGCTCCAGGTTTTCTGAATCACATGTAATAGACTATTATTGTCAATTTTTTCAATCAAATGCAATATTCTATTAGTTTTGTCGATTCTACTGTAGATCTTAGTATTTCACACTACGACAAATGTACTCAGCTGCCGACTTTTTTTCTGTTTCTTAATCATGCTCAAAATTGTCATTGCCACGATATAAGTCTTGAATATGAGCATGGGCAATAACAGAGGGGATTCTCTTGCAGTAGGAGTCAGCTGTATTTTATTTTTCCATTCCTTTTAGTCATGTCAATGCTGTTTTATTTCTCAGATCTTGATATACTCTTTCTCCACTCGAAACTTTTTCTGAACTGTTATTCCTCTGATGCAGGATGTGGGACTGGAAGAAAAAGGTTGAATCGGTATAAGAAACAAATATGGGTTGCTAATTCTTCTTCAATGTAGGGCAAGTACGTAGGAAGACATTAAGCTGAATGCTATATTTCTATTCTAGAGTGGATATCCAGCCAGGTTTTCTTTTACAGAACATAGTAGCCCTCCAGCGGCATCCTGTTCGGCTGGATATCCAGTCAGGTTTTCTGTTCCTTCTGAACCGATGAACATTAGTACGAGTTTTTTACTCTATTTCAGCCACATCAGTACAGAATAGACTCTTCGATTTCTGCCATGTTGGCTTACAGTTCTGACTTTGTCTTCCAGTCATGTATCTGTGTGTTCTCAAGTTACAGCGACAACAGCATACTTCAATTAAAACCGACAACTGTGTGTCTATTTGATGAAACATTTACAATAGAATTAAAATTATGTTGTGCCATCAGTTCATCCATGAGAAACATTTATTTAGTTGTCTGTCATTATGCAAGAAAGCCTATTTGACTGATTATATATTTGATGTATTCTTTCCATGCTTTCGGAGTACACTTTCTTTAACAGTAACTCATGCATTTTCTTAATTGTTAATGGCCACCGATTCTTCTCAGTTTTTTGAACTTCATTTTTTCATGTACATATTCAGCTATCTTACTCTCAGTTTCGATTAAGGTCCTTTTAAGAAAGCTACCACTTCCATGCTCCATGCGTTTACCATTTTCATTTGCATCCCATGTATCATGGAAATTTTGTATGCTCCGGTTGATCAAGTATGCTAAAGACTGAAATATTTTTTCTTTATTCAGATTCTGCAAATGACAATTCACAACTGACGGAACATTTGTCCGGTCCATGGCACAGTGTATCCCAAAGGTCGACCGAGATACCTGTGTAAAACTTCTATCCCTAATGGTAAGGAACAAAAGAAGTCCTCACAGCTCCCCTCAAGCTAAGCCAGCCGTTAATCAACAAATGTAATTAATTACTGCTCGCCACCGCTTCTATGTTTTCATATTTCTTCCGTTTTTGCTCACATGCCTTGCATTTTTTATTTTAGTTCTTGCTGTAAGCATATTGTTCATTCTGCTTGAATTTTTGAAACCACAATTTAATCAACAAGGCACAATTTACATTATGTATTTGGCCTTATTCTCTTTTCCAATATCTATTAGATCATAATTACTTACGTACCGAATTTTCTTTAAAAAAATCTTGGTTCTCAATGAAGGCATGATAACGATGTAATACCGTGTCACTCTGTTTTGGTTTTGCTTATATGGCTATCGAATAATCCAAGCTTCAGGTCCATGCTTCATTTCTGTTGGGGGAGCCATGAGGGCAATCTGCTAAGCATGACAACATCAGGTTTATGTCAGTTATGGATACAGAATCCCAATCTGCTAATATAGTTGAGTTTTTTTTATGTCATTTATGGCTAAAGAATCCCAAATTTGACCATGAGCTGATGATATAGAACCAAAGGAATCATTTAAATATGACATATTGCGCACTATTGTGAAAAAGTTGTATTGCTTGCTGCCCTTAAAAAGCAAGAAGATAAAAATTAGATCTAATGTATGTATGTACACTGCAACTGAGTTGTGAAGGAGAGTCTACGGTGCACATGTAGTGGTCCATTCGACCTGCTATGTTTGAAAGACCGTCTACGGTGCAGCTCTTGGAGATTCTTGCAACTATTTTTGAATCTATAAATGAAATCTGATACCCTGTGTGCAACCAAATGAAACATGCACATCATCAACATTTAATATTACATTTCCATATTATTAGTGCAACTAATTCGTCTATTTTTGTTCTCCATGCCATTCCATGAGAAATTCTATGGGAGCCTTAGTCGATTACTTATTCTTCCACTGTATAGTTTCTTTTTTATGTATACTACTTTCTGCACTGAGCGAATTGACATACAAGTTTCATAATTCTATTTCGAATAGTCCGACGCTTGCTTGAAGGAAACAAACTTATTTACCATCACCAAAATTTCTCATCAAGAGCGTGGCGTGTCGCCGCGCCGAATTCAACTAGTTTCTTTCTATTGGCGAGACTAGGCGTACTCTGCAGGGTTGGCGACGAGGTAAGCCTCAATCATCTTCATTAGGCTGCGGTACGCCTCGTTGAGCGCGGCCTCGTCCTCCGGCGCTAGCGCTCCACCGCCGTCGAGCCTTTCGTACTCTAGTTTGGTCTTGATCACGCAGGCCCCCTCCCCAGCTTCCTCGATCTTCGCCTCTGCCACATGCGGCTTGAGATTGGCGCTCACCTTGCCACCCTCCAGCATCTCCGACCTTATCACCCGCGCCGCGCCGTCGCGCGACACCAATCGGCTCTTCATCACGGCCGTGCCTGAGGCCGCCGCAGCAGCCGGGCTGAGCGTCAGGGTGGTGAGGGTGCCAGGCCCGCCGTCACCCTTGACGTCCACGGCGTCGATGAACCCCGCGCATGCCTTGGTCATGGCGTCCTTGTTGTCGCTGGAGAAGGCCACCTTCCACATCCGGTCGGCGGACACCGCCACGGCGTACTCGTCGGTGGTCACGCAGCCGGCCACCATCTTGTCAAGTCGGTCAGTGCACACTGGTCGATCGATGCTGGCAAGCTTGTGGTGGCTGACGAGCGTGTGTAATTCAAGGAAGGAGCTGTGTACATTTATTTATAGGTGCAAGAGAATTCAGATGAAGCTGTGACGCGCGCTTCACGAACTAATGAGCCTGGACTAAAGACGATCACATGGTTGGACTTTTCAAACGTTCCGGGATCTAGGGGTGGATATCGAGCCAGCTCGACTCAACTCGACTCAACTCATAAATACTCGTTAGTTAACGAGCCAACTCAACTCAACTCGTTAACTAAACGAGCGCCATACCCCAACTTGGCTCGACTCAATAAAACTCGAGCTGGCTCAGTAAACTCATTAAGCTCGGTAATAAACGTCAACAACAGAAACGTGTATGGTGGGAGTAGTCCATAATATAACATAAACTTAAACATGCAAACATTGCTTAACAAATCATTGCCCATAGCATAAAAATTGACTAGATGATAGAACATAACAGCTAGATATGCCCTACATGGCTATACTGGCTATGCTTGTGCGTAGATCCGGCCTAGATAATGTGGTCATTATAGATCAGAACTTTGTGTTGCATGTTGATGAACGAAAACATTCAATGTACTAGCCCACTAATTAATTGTCTTAGGCATACTACGAGCTACACGAGTTTAACGAGTACTCGTAACTCGACTCACTAAACTCGTTTTCTTAATGAGTTAGAAATGTCAGCTTGACTCAACTCATTAGTGTCCGAGTTCGAGTCAAGTTGAGCTGAGTTTTCGAATACTCATTAAGCTCACGAGTTCCGAGTTTTATTTCCAGCCCTACCGGGATCTAAACCATTTTTGTATTGATTTCTCGCTGCAGCCGTTCAATCTTCTTCTACCACGTGTGTTGACTCGTGACTATTGCAGCGGTGTGCTTAAGGGGCTGCTGTAGTGCCGACGACCTGAGGACGACCGGGGGCGGCGGCGGCGTGAGAGATGGGCACGCGGAAGATGGTGACAGAGGAAAGGGGGCTGCAGCGTGCGTCCTTGACTTCTCCCCTGCAGTGCTCACCTTCCTCTCATCAGTTGCATACTTGCATATGCATAGTGTCCATGATCTCTTGGAGGCATAACGAGATCCGCATTGTATGCCTCACAATGACACCATGATTACAGACTTCATGCCTATTTCAAATTCATTTTACTTCTATTTGGTGATCTTGTAAATTTAGGGGGTGCCACAATAGATGACTTTCTCACCCTCTCGCAGCTAAGCTGTGTTATACTGTAAGCATGATTATCTCACCATTTCACAACATGGTTCTTGGATTTCTAGGATATATGATGGGTTCTGCAATGAAATATTTTTCCAAGGTTCCATCAATTTGACCAGCATAATTGAGGATCTTCTTCAGCATGGGTGAACCATGGAGGTGCAGGTAACCAGACTGAGCAAACTAAATGCAGGTAACTGTTCCTGCCATCTGATTTGGTACCAGAACAACATGATTATAGCTGCAAATTTACTTAGAGCATCTCTAACAGATGCCCAAAAAACACAGTCATGCTCTGAAAACCGTTTTTTAGCACCTAAAGGTCTTTAGAGCAACTCTAGCAGATGCCGGTTAAGCCCCTCGGCCCGGAAAATTCCGGCCGATTTGGGGTACCGGCCTTTTTTTGGCCCGATTATAAACAGGAAAACAGGCCGGCTCGGAAAAATATATCTGGGCCGCCGGATAAGCGGCGCCTCATCAATTATATAGCCGGGGCGGAGGGGTCGATTTGGTACCAAAACCGCACCCCTCCGCCACACCCAGCACACCTCCGCCGCATCTCTCCCATCTCCGACAAGCAATACACATCGCATCTCGCCTCCTCTCCCCTTCCCACCTACAGATCGATGGCCGGCTCGAGCCTGCGCAGCTCCGGCGGGCGCAGAGGGGGCGGAGAAGGCGGGGAGCCGCCGAAACACGAGGCGGCGAGGAGGGCGGCCGAGCGTGCTCGAATACCTCGCGCCTGTGTGGATCGTACAAGTCCCGCCGGTGGGCTGGGCTCCTGCCGCATGACTTCGAGGAGGGCAGCTCCTCCGGCAGTCGGAAGAGGAAGCGGGAGGAGCCGGCGGACGACTTCGAGGACGACTTTCGTCTGCCAGAGGAGCCTCCCATTCCGGCGGGGCACTGCCGTGTGACTACCGGCGGTGGGCGGGGTTCCGGCATCATCCACCTCGACCGCTTAATCGAGAGGAGGTGCTGCCGGCATGGCCGCGCGTCCGCAGAGCCGAGGAGGAGGTTGCCGCCGCGACGGCGGTGTTGGAGACCGAAGCTCCCGGTGCCGCGGATCGCTTGATAAAGGCGGTCGACGAGCAGGAGCTCGCGGTGGCGCTACACACCATCGTCGAGAAGGACGAGCTCGACATCGACCCGTAGGTCGACGCTGACGCCGACGCCGGGGAGGAGATCGGCGACGCCTCCGGAGAAGCTCGCCGCCGTAGAAGCTCGCCGTAGATCTAGGGTTTCAATTTTTCAGTTTTTAGTTTAGTTTAATTTCTGTTCTATCGCACTTAATTTTAGTTCTATCGCAATGTTAAATATGTGTCTCGATTTCTCGCGCGAACTTGCAATCTCTCTTTCGGTTTGAATATCCAGTATGAATATTGTGCAACTGTTCTGCCACAGCCCAACTCGTACCGGATAATCAGTATATGGCTTACCGGATATGAATTTTCCGGTACGAGATTATCCAGCGTCTGCTAGAGTTGCTCTTATAACTCAATAGACTTGCAGTCAGTGATTAGTTGTCCACCGTTATATCATAGAGTATTAATTAGTGTTCAAAGTTAGTTATGTTTGATGGAACCAATTATTTGCTAACGTAGCTAGCGCTTACAAGATGGAAAGCTCAGTGATCAGACACACATATGGCTATACAAATACAGTTCATGATTCAAATGCATGCATGCACCTTTTTCGACATAATGCTTATCTCCAGCCTGTAGCAGACGTCAGTATATGTACGACTGCCGAGCCTCATAACCGTAACGGTACGTCGGCGCCGAACGAACTGTTATACGTCAGCGGCGCTCTCAATGTCCAGACGTGGATATAGTTTTCATACAAGTTTGTCTCGGAAGAAAGCTAGAGTCATCAAAAACAATACCTAGGAACAGGCGGGCTTGGACCAAGGGGAATAGGGGATTACATGGTTGTACTCTTGAACACAGTCCGGGTTCAGTATTTCTCTCTGGAGCCGTTCAATCTTCTTTCCATGTGTGCTGACCAGGGCGACTAGATTCTAGAAGGGCTGAAAATTCTTTTTTTTTGCTAAACACAGTACAACGCAGACGCTCACATACACGTGCACACACTCACCCCTATGAACGCACACACGCACACCCTACCCCTATGAGCATCTCCGAAAGACTGAGCCGGCGGTCGGGTCTTGAGATTGACGAAGTCACCACAAGCGCCTCGTTGTCGACGGGAATGTCGCCTCCCACTGAATAATATTCCGTCTAAATGAGAAACACCAATGTCAAATCTGGATTTGAACTCTGGTGGGCTGGGGGTACAACCACCCTCCTAACCATCTTGCCACGGACAAATTCTCAAGGGCTGAAAATTCTGGCAGGAGGGGAGTCACTGTCTTGAAGTCTTCTCCTGCGTACATTGTTCTTGATGCAGACATGGGCATATCTGGACTGGGTCAAGTTTCTCACATTGAACCCGCCCACAATAATATATCAGCAATTTTATGATATTTGTCTAGAAAAAAGTAATTTCATGATGTAAGTAAGGGGAAAGTCATTTTGGCTCCCGAGTTTTGGTCTCGAGCAGACTTGTTGCTCCGTAGACCCAGAGAACCAGATTGATTTGGTTATGTTTTAGTTTTTTGAGGGCTGCGGAAGTTCCGGGCGCAGTTTCAGTTTTTTTTTTGACCTTTGTACATCTTGTACTCTTCTACTAAAGCAATGAAAAGCAGCTCCGATTGCATTTTCGTAAAAAAATATGTAAAAATTATAATTATAAGTTCTTTAAAATTTTGGAAAATTACATTTCACTGCTGCGCGCCGAACCATCGGGAATGCCCTATAACGTCGTGGCCGCCGCGACCAAATCCTAACTCCGCCTCCACGCCCGATCCCCCAACCGGCGCCAGGAGGAGCGACGCTGCCCGGAGGAGGACGGTTCAGAGACACGCCGCCTAATCCACAACGACACCGCCGGACAGTGTCGTGACCGATATCTGCCTCCATGGGAACTGCCACACCAAAGAACCAACTCACGGGAGAGCAGAGTGCTGTTGCATCTGCCAACGGCAGCGAGAGAGAGGGAGCCGACGGCGGAGCTAGACCGGTTTCCCCTGTATCGCTCCTGGGAGAGCGACTCGACGGGACGTTCTGCTATGCCTACATCAAAACATTGTGCCGAGCCTGCCTCAAGCCTCGTCGAGTCTGCGTGCATCTGTTGTTCCAATACATCAACCAAACTTTGTGTAAGTTTTTCGAGAGAAACAAAGCATGAACATTCGGTAGATCATTTTACTAACATCGAGATGTTAGATATTACTGCCATGTTTGGATATTTTTACCGGCTGTTAGAAAGTTGTTAGCATCATCTTTTTGTAATCGTGAATTATATATCATCTTTGAGGTTTATGTCGGTATTGCCTCTATTAACACATCGTACATGTACAGTCTGTGATAACATTCACCAAAAAATCAACCATGCCACATATTTTTGAAGCAAAATACTCTCACAAGCACCGGAAACTAGTTTTTGCTCTCGAGCTCCAGTGCTCCTGCCACTTTAAAAAAATTCAAAAAGTATATTTAAAAGTTCCAAAAAATTCTGAAAAAAGTCAGGCATGTTCTCAGTGATGCATACTAGAAGCGTGCAAAATATCAAAGCAAAAATCTTTATATTATAGTCTACACAAAAATGACAAAATTCATAGATTTGAAACCATGCATTGCTAACTTTAGTCTGATCTGTAGATTTGTTATTTTTGTGTAGATTGAAATATAAACTATTCTGTAATACAATTTTGCATGTCTATAGGATACATCATCAAGAACATGCATGATTTTTTTTAGATTTTTGTGAAACTTCTAAATACTGTTTTTAATTTTCTTGAAGTGGCAGGAGCACTGGAGTTCGGGTGCAAGAAATCTCCACCAAGATGCATAGTTTTAAATAGCCCGCTATAGTCCAGCTATAGCCCCGCTGTAGCTTTTTGAGCATCTTGGCGCTAATTGAATCCATGTACAATTTTTGGCTATAGCCATAGCTCCGATTTAACCCTGCGCTATAGTGTTATGAACGTGGTAGGGAAGTAGGCTAGATGGCCCTGGACAGGTGAGGTGCGACGCCCAGCCAAGATGGGGGCTGCCGCACAACAAGAGCAGGGAAGAAATAGAGAGGGATAGTTGGGATAATTTTCTGCTTGATTCAATGATCGGTAGTGCTAGGCATATAAAGCCAGCGTACAAATTGGAGACTAAGCCGAACTAACAACTTTAGGAAAAAACTAACTTGAGTATCAAGAAAATATCTCTAGGAGATCTAAACTGATAAGGCTAACTAGGGATACGTATCCCTTTAAGTCTCTAACGTGGACTTCTCCCTGGTCTTGTGGCGCCTCCTGTAGGTCTGGTCCCACATAACATATAGCTCTTCTCGAAGGTTTGCACTATTTGTTATAGCCTGCTGTTTAAAACATTGCCAAATATACAGCAAACACAAGCTTTAACAACAAGTATCAACACTGACAGTCTGGACATAAACCTTAAAGACTCCATAATCAGTTAATCACCGAGCAAGAACGGACAATGCACCCACCTCATGGAATCACGGTGATCTTTCTCTTCTTAGCTGAATTAGGCGTACTCAGCAGGGTTCGCTACGAGGTAGGCCTCGATCTTCTTGAGCAGGCCGAGGTACCCCACGGTGAGGAGCGCCGCCTGGTCCTCCGGCGATAGCGACCCGCCGCAGAGCCTCTCGTACTCCATCCTGAGCTTGGCCACGCAGGCACCCTCCCCGGCCGCCTCTAGCCTCGCCTCGGCCACCTGCGACTTGAGCTGGCGGCTCACCTTGCCGCCCTCCAGCACCTCCATCCTGAGCACCCGCGCCGTGCCTTCGCGCGCCACCAGGCGGGACCTCATCACTAAGGCGCCCGCTTTCGCCGCTGCCGCCGGGCTGAGAGTCAGGGTGGTGACGCTGCCCGGACCGCCGTCGCCCTCCACGTCCACGGCGTCGATGAAGCCCGCGTAGGCCTTGAGCAGTGCATCCCTGTTGTCTCCGGAGCAGGCCACCTTCCACATCCGGTCGGCTGACACCGCCAGGGCGCACTCCTCGGTGATGAAACAGCCGGCAGCCATCTGTTCGGTCGATCGGTGCTGCCAAGTTCTTGCAAACTTCTGATGGCTGATGAGTGTGTGAGGTTCTAGGAAGTGACTGCGTACATTTATTATGTGCAAAGAAATTCAGCGCAAGCAGAGGGATTCAGACAACTCTTGAACATTCCGGGAATCTTCTTTGCATACAGTGTTTACGCTAGTGCATATCGGTGCTGGCAAGTATCTTTTTTACTAAATGGCCCTTAATCAGACAATAGGCTAATTGTCGCCCTTCAGAAAACTTTCACGCAAGTATGACTCTTTTGCAAAACGTCACCTGGAATGGTTGTTTCCGCCCAAAAAACGTCACCCGCATAGGCGTTTCTCGAGTTGGGCCGTCACCTGCGATGGCATTTCTCGGAGTCCCCTAACGGTTCCGTCTGACGGCTGAGTTATGGCGATGTCTTCTTCGGTTTATTAAGTGTCGTGGCCTAAACAAACCCTATCTATCTTCTAGCTTAGCTGGTTCCGCTGATGCTACCCGTATGCAAGGTTGTGGGTTCGATTCCCACCTCTCTGCACTTTTTATGTTTTTTTGAAGCGGAGTCAACGCTTAGATTGGCACTGTACAGCAAATTAATGTCGTGGCGTTAATTAGCGATAATACGCGGAGGTAAGCGCTTCATCTAATTCTCGTTATAGATCAATATATAAAAGGTGGAAAGAATCACCCCACCTCCGCTGAGCCACGTCGCCCCCTTTTCTCGGCCGTCCGATCCGAGCGATCCAACGGCCAGAAACCGTCCACGACAGCCCCAGCGCGCGGTACTGTTCATGGCGCCGATTTTCTACCAATCAGGAGATGACACGTCATTCGGTCACAGCCGGTCACCCGGCTCCCAGCCGGTCGCCCACCCGGTCACCACTCCTTTTGCAAAAAACTCCTCCCAGAACCAGCATTTTACTCGCGGCCCCCACTTCCTCGGTAGGATGGACCTACTTGCAATTTCCTGAAACATCAGGGACCTCGCTGAAAAAGCATCCCGCAACTCTCCCTTCCCTCTTCTCTCTCCCCGCGCGACCTCGACGTCGCCGGCGCCGCCGACGCGCGCCGTCGCCACTACGCGCCTCCCCGCTCAAATCGGAGCAGACAGAGAGCTTCGCCGTCATCTCCTCTCCATCTCCGTCGAGTCTCGCGTGCTGGCTCGCACGACGCGCGGCGGAATCGACGCCGCCGTCCGCTTCATTCATCCGCCACGTCTGCTCGCCGCCGGCGGCGCTACGGCGACCTAACTGGAGCGGCGCCGCCGCTTCCGGCCAGCGCGCGTGCACGCGCCTCCGACGCGCCAACCAGCGTGTCCCAGATGGCGGTGATTCGACGCCGGCGTGCTCGCCGTGCCCGCCGTGGCCACTGCTGACGTCACCCAGACGTCGCGGTGGGCCCCTCCTGCCTGTTTAATTTTTTCTTAAAAAACGAAAACAGAAAATGTAAACATTTCTATAAATACCTAGCGGAATAAAAAAAATATATCAAAATGCTCAGAAAAAAAGCTAACTATTTACGACAAAAAACAAACATGTTTGAATATTTTGAATTGGTCAACATATTTGGATAAATTTATGGAAAAAAACAACCATATTGGAGCATTTTAATCCAAATTTAAAATTTGAGTATTCTGAAATTTTAAAAGCCTTTCAAATCTGACCGTTTTATAAACGTGAAAAGAATTCAAATCTTAGTAACTTTCCAGCTTGACCAATTTTTGAAATCTGAACATTTTTAAAACGTAAACTTTTTTTGAATTACAATAATTTCCAAACCTGAACAATTTTTCAATGTGTACGTTTTCAAATTCGAATTCCAAAAAATTTCAAACTTGACCAAATTCTTGAATGTCAACATTTCGGAACTTTAATTACAACCATATTGTAGCATTCTAATTCAAATTTCAACTCTAAACATTCTAAAATTTTAAAAGTCTTTCAAACCTAATCGTTTTACAAACGTTAAAAGAATTCAAATCTTAATATCTTTCCAACTTGAACAATTTTTAAAATCTGAACATTTTAAAAACGTAAACTTTTTTTAATTCCAACAATTTTCAAACTTAAACAATTTTCGAATGTGCACATTTTCAAATTTGAATTTAACCACGTGGGCGCGGCGTACGCCGCGCTAAGTTGCCTAGTGTAAGTTACGTGCATACATGCAGACGTAAGGTAAGAGAGCAGTTAAGACGGAAATTAGGAACAATCGTTCACGCGCATACCCCTTCGTGCTGCAGTTCCCAGGAGAGGCGATCGAGGATTTCCTGCCTCCTGCCGGCGCCGCCGCCGATCGATCTCGTCAAGATTTATAGAGAAGAAAATTCCGTCGTTCCCCGATGGATCCATGAACTAGCTAGTTTGGTTAATTACCGCTAGCTAAACGATTCATCTAACTATTGAATGATTGCGCTTCATCTAATTCTCGTTATTTGGTTAATTACCGCTAGTTAACCCTTCATAACTATCGAATGATTATTTTCATCTAATTATCGCTAATCTAATTAGTAGCGCTATTCCATATAATTATTGCTAATTAACGCTTCATCTAACTATCGAATGATTATTTCATATAATTTAATTATCGTTAATCTAATTAGGCCTCGCTTGGATGGGCTAATAATAGTCCAATCCGGCCGTAAAGTTTACGGACGTGACGAGCTATTGCAGAAATTCCAGCGAGGGACAGGAAACTTTTTCGTCCCTTAGCGTTAATTATTATCAGCGGGTGATAACCTGCCATCCTATCCTAATTGAAGAAAAAGGTGCTAAGGTGAGGGATCGAACCGGTGACCTGTCATATACAGGTCACAACTGACGCGACCAAGTGACCCAACAATATGTTGTGTCCATACAGCCGATTCTTCGATACCTTATACCGTATCCCCTCCATCAGCCGAGTGAAATCTCCGCCAGAGACTCCAGCTCCACCTTCAACATGACTCCATGGTAGATGATCAATCCACCCCACGCCTCGTCGACCTCAAAATCTCATATGCGCGCCATCTTAAATCAACCACGCGTCATCGCATGTCGAAGCACGCATAACCATGCGCCACGTGTTTCCACGCCACAGAATTCGGACACCATCTGCCCTCACGCTCCTACGTCGTCGTCGCCGATCTTCACCGCCTTTTGTCCCGTCAGACTGTCCAGTCCAACCCAGCCGAACGTATCCGACTGCACGACGTACTCCAGACTCCGCGAGCCTTATGCGCACGTCGCCCTTGCCACATCCAGTCCATCTTGATCAACTTGACACCATGTTACGTCATTGAGCGTGCCCATACAACGCTCGAACAAACGCAGCAAAACTGATAAAAAATAACATTGATCAAACCTGCCAATTTCTATCAATCTTCCCGTGAACCCGTGACTTGGAACATGTACCTCCTCCCGGTAGCCCTCCATGTACCCTTAGCACCAAAGATCAAACAATCCACGCATGCTCCTGGACAAATAGCTACACGTAGGGCTTGTTCCTCCCTTTTTTTTCAAGTAACAAATCTCCCCTGCTAGCTATCTGATCGATCAGCTTGGTGTTGCTTTGTGCGTCGTACGCCTGTAGCTCTCTTGGCCTTCAACGTCCTGCTGCACCTTTGGGTGCCGTGACCCACATGCAGCTGTCTTAGTCCACCGCAAGAGACTCCTGTTGCTGCACGCAATCGATCGCCGATCTCCGCCGCAACACGCCGATTCCGCCTCTGCTACTACGCGCACCACGTCCGATCTGCACGGGAACTCGACACTCAAATCGATCCGATCTCGTCTTCGAGTGCGACCGATCTCGCCGAGAATACCGTACGCCTGATCCAATCCAAAACAGCAGCACATATCGATTGCTTCCGATCAAACCGAAACCTTATCCAAATCGCCACCCTGCAAACCGACGAAAGATCCACCCGTGGCCTTGCGTGCTTGGCCCTGTGCTCTTCTACGCGCAGACGCACGCATCACGCACGCACGTCGCCTTTGCACTGACGCCACTCGTTCCGATCTCGTCGACGATATCTGCTGTGTTCCGCGACTTCCTAGATTTCTTTTGGCTTGCTTTCCTCTACATCAACGATCTGCAGCCTTCAACCTCGCTCTGATACCAATTGTTACCGTCGTAGGCGCCCAGTTGATCTACGAGGAACAAGCAATCACAGCACCGATGACGACACCGAGATTTATTAACGCAGTTCGGCGAACTCGCCTACATCTACGGGGCATGACTACGGGCGCTCCTCCCCATTGATACCACAACCCTGGCCGTCCTAGGCGCCGGCACAAGCCGCCGGCTCCCTGCATGCCTGTTGCTATCAAGTCGTCATAGATTACACGTGTGGTGCTCTCCTCATTATATGGGAGGCTCAGGCTACAAGAGTTCGACTCTGATACTACTCGTATCCTATCCATACCTAATACAACTCTAAGTCCAAACGTAACCCAACACGTACACAATCTTTGACACAAACACACAACACTAAATGTGACAGTCCGCCACTTCCTCTGGAACGTGGAAGAAAACGCAGCGGCGGGCGGCAAATGCAAGGTCGCTTGGACCAAGGTCTGCGCGCCCCTCGTCCATGGCGGTCTGGGCATCTCCAATCTCGACATTCTAGGCCGTGCTCTGAGGCAGCGCTGGCTCTGGCTATCCTGGACCGCGCCCGACAGACCGAGGGTGGGATCGCGACTGCCTTGTGACGCAATCGACCGCGATCTCTTCGCAATGGCTACTCGCGTGACGATCGGCGATGGGCGCACCGCCAATTTCTGGGAGGCGAACTGGGTCGGTGACGCTCCGCTTCGTGCCCAATTTCCGACCCTCTACATGGACTCCAGACGCAAATGCAGAACAGTTGCTGATACGTGCATTTTATATCATCATTTATATAACTTTTAGTATCATACTAGAATGTTATTTGCATGATTATATGATTGTTTCTACATGTTTTAGATGATTTTGGGGACTTTCATACAAAGTCCCTATTTTTGGTATTTAATTTCTGGGAGGCAGAAAACCTCCTTTTTCTTGTCTTTAATGTTTCAGGAGCTACAGGACTCAAATAATAAAAGGAAAAATACTGCGTCAGTTTTTCATCGGGAGAAAGGCAGAGGGAAGAAGACCGAAGAGAGGAGAGCCACGAGGGCCAAATGGGGGTGGCCCACGCGGCCCATGTACCTGGCCGCGTGGGACCAGCCCAAACTGGCCTCGGGCACCTCCTCGCCTGGGGCTTTTTAGACGCCTTCGTCTCGCCCGAAAAGTAACGCCCTAATTTTTCCAAGTCCATCCGAGGTCGCGGCGGCGGCGAAACTCCTGATCCCTTCCGAGGGGGGTCAGATCCTGCTGCTCCGGAACTCCGGAGAAGGGGGAAATCATCGTCATCGTCATCACCTCTCCTCCTTGGCGTGGGAGGAGGCCTCTACATCATCACCCCCATCAAGACCAGCACCATCACCATCATCATCACCGTGATCCACTCCGTTCCCCTCGCAGTTTGAGAGTTGCTATACCCTAGATACTTGTCTTGTGCTACTATTCATGTTTGTGATTGAGTACTTGTCATTATTTGGTGGTGAAGTTATAATTTCAGATTGTGTTGTACCACTTATGCCACTGATTATGATCATGTTCGCACGTTGTGAGTAGTTCCCGTATGTTCCTGAGGGCATAGGATGAATTGGCATTGATTTATATATGACATGTGTTGGTATTTTGTCAAGAGTTTATCTTTTATGTGATTCTATGATGGTGTTGTGCGAACGTCGACTGCACAACACTTCACCTTTATGGGCTCATAGGAGAACACCGTAGTGTAATGAATTGATGGAGACTTGGGAGGACACGTAAACCTGAGACCGAGTCATGAAGTTATATTATGAGGGTATTAGTATCGGGGACCTTAGAGTGTAATGCTATGGTGGGACTTTAGGTCTTAATAATTCTTGTGCAGTCATTTGCTTGGCCACATGATCCATCATAAGGGGTTGTAGTTTATTTATTTAGCTATACCTAATTATGGCTCCGTCCAAAGAGGATTAAAACTTGACAAGATATTCAACGTGTTGTTTAATAAATCTCTATGCCTAGCATCATCCATGCCGCCCTCGGGAACGTTTGCCACATATAAGTTACACATCACTTGAGCTTGTCCTTTGCCACATAAGAGGATTGGGCTTTCTCTCTTTGAGAGCTTTCACTTGCTACTATCTGTTATCTGCTTGCAATTATACAACTGAAAATACCAAAAACACTGCATCTTTTATTGTTTTATTTATCAATCTTACTAACCAATACCTTCAGCTCCTCGTGGGTTCGACAACCTTTTCTAATTGAAAGGTACTACAATTGATCTCCTGCACTTGGGAGCCATCAAGATACTTTTCTGGCGCCGTTGCCGGGGAGCGTAGCGCTATTGGTAAGAAGTTTGGTAAGGAAACTTGAAAGCTGTTTATCTCATTGTTACTATGGCATTTATGAATCGTGCCTCGCTGCATCTTGCTCTATATGAAAGTGCTTATGCCACTACTGCAAAGGTGGTTGAAACTGCTGTGCCTGAGATACCTAAAGTGGGATATAAAATTCCCATGGGTCATGTTAAAAGAGTTATGAAAAATCCATTTACAGGAGATGGAACTAAGTCGGCACGCGAGCACATGGAAATAATTGAGGACATATGTGGCTTATTCAGACTACCTGGTATTTCAGAGGATCAGGTAAAAAGGAAGCTATTGTATTTGTCTTTATCTGGTAATGCTCGTGATTGGTACAGGTCTTTGGATGAAGAGGTCCAGAATGAATGGAGTATCTTGAGGAAGGTTTTCTTTCTTAAATATTTTACTCCTAAAGAAGCTTATGATAACCGCTGCTATATATTCAATTTCTGGCCACATCTGGGAGAGAGTATTACTCAAGCTTGGGGGAGGTTAAAGGAACTCCTTCGCAAGAATCCATGTCATGATCTTACAAGGAAACTTATATTGATAAACTTTTATGTGAGACTACCTATGAAGCACAAGGAGATTCTGGATAATTCATCTGGTGGAAGTTTTACTAATAACACTGAAGAAGAAGCATGGAATTTATTGGAGACTATTTCTGAAAATACTAGCCACTGGGATCTTGATAAAGGTAATGAGCCATATTTTGATTATGAATATTCATGTGTAGAGAATTTCTCTACTTCTATTCTGTTTAAAAATCTGAGTGATACTTTTGGTCTTGATCCTTATGTTATAATTGAAATAGCTAAAGGTTTTGCTGATCATATCTGTGTTCCAAAAAGTGGATTTGAAGTTTATGTTGAACCTGTTAAACAATCTATTGTTGTTCCTAAAGTTATTAAACAGGTTGAACCAATGTCATCTGTGACAATTGAGGAGTATGTTGAACCACCTCCATTTCCAAACCAAGTTAAGGAGAATTTACTTAAAGCTGTTACTAACAAGAGTAACAAAAGATGTTCTCAGCCTTATGAACAGGTGGAAGTCAACACTCAAATTTCTGTTATCAAGCAACTAAATGAAGAAGACCCAGTGGATGTTTATCTATGTGAAGATGCTACCAAAGTCATCAAAGGTAATTCGGCCAAAGTTGGGAAACCTGTTATATCATGCTCTATTGGGACTTCAAGTTATCATGGTCTATGTGATATTGGAGCAAGTATTAGTGTCATTCCATATTCTCTTTATCTTGAGATCAAGCCTGATATTGATCCCATTGTTATGGAAGAGACAGGTATGACAATTCAACTTGCTAATAAAGATTATATTAGTCCATTTGGAATTGTTAGAGATGTTGAAGTATTGATTGGCAAAATAAAATACCCTGCTGATTTTATTGTGCTTGGTTGTCCTCAAGATTCATTTTGTCCTATCATTTTTGGTAGACCTTTCTTACATACTGTTGGTGCTGAAATTAATTTGCCTAAAGAGAAAGTGTTTATTAAATGTGCTGGTGAGAAACTTGAATTTAACTTTTCCAAATTTGCTGATAAACATGTTGAGAAAGAGCCAATTCCTAATAATTTAATTGAAACTCTTGCTCATATAGCTGTAGCTTCAACTGATGTTGTAGAACGTTATATGCTTAATCAAGATGAACCATTTAATGATGAGGAAAAAGAGGCTTTGGAACAAATATTATGGCAACAACCACCACAATTACAATTGCATATCCCACCTGATAATTTAGGAGTGCTACCACCACCTAAAGGGGATCCTAGTTTTGAATTGAAACCTTTGCCTGCAAATCTGAAATATGCATATTTGGATGAGAAGAGCATATATCCTGTCATTATTAGTGCTAACCTTTCAGCTGAAGAGGAAGAGAAATTACTTGATGTGCTAAAAGCTCACCGACCAGCCATTGGATACTCTCTTGATGATCTTAAAGGTATAAGCCCCGCTCTATGTATGCATAAAATTAATCTGGAGGAAGATGCAAAACCTGTTGTTGATTTTCAACGCCGCCTCCATCCAAAAATGAAAGAAGTGGTAAGGAAAGAGGTAATAAGACTTATTGAAGCTGGTATCATTTATCCTATAGCTGACAGTAAGTGGGTTAGTCCTGTTCATTGTGTTCCTAAAAAGGGTGGAATGACTGTTGTTCCAAATGAAAAGGATGAACTTGTGGCTCAACGTACTGTAGTTGGTTATAGGATGGTTATTGATTTCAGAAAATTGAATAAAGCAACTCGAAAAGATCATTATCCATTGCCATTTATTGATCAAATGCTAGAAAGGTTGTCTAAACACTCTCACTTTTGCTATCTAGATGGTTATTCAGGTTTCTCGCAAATTCCTGTCCATAAGGATGATCAAGAAAAGACCACTTTTACTTGCCCATATGGTACTTTTGCTTACAGGAGAATGCCATTCGGTTTATGTAATGCTCCTGCTACTTTTCAAAGATGCATGAATGCTATATTTGCTGATTATATTGAAAAGATAATGGAGGTTTTTATGGATGATTTTTCTGTGTATGGTACTTCCTTCGATAATTGCTTGTTCAACCTTAACAAAGTTTTACAGCGTTGTGAAGACCAACACTTGGTTCTTAATTGGGAGAAGTGTCACTTCATGGTTACTGAGGGTATAGTTCTTGGGCATAAGATTTCTGGAGAAGGAATAGAAGTTGATCCAGCAAAGATTGAAGCTATTGAAAAACTACCATATCCAAGGGACCTCAAAGGTATAAGAAGTTTTCTTGGGCATGCAGGTTTTTACCGTAGGTTCATTAAGGATTTCTCCAAAATATCAAAACCTCTAACCAATCTTCTGCAAAAGGATGTTCCTTTCTCTTTTAATGATGATTGCATTGAGTCCTTTAATATTTTGAAGAATGCTTTAATCACTGCTCCCATTATTCAACCTCCTGATTGGAACTTGCCTTTTGAAATTATGTGTGATGCTAGTGATTATGCAGTTGGGGCTGTTTTGGGCCAACGTGTTGATAAGAAACTGAATGTTATTTATTATGCTAGTAGAACACTTGATGCTGCTCAAAAGAATTATGCTACAACTGAGAAAGAATTTTTAGCAGTACTGTTTGCTTGTGACAAGTTTAGACCTTATATTACTGATTCAAAAGTCACAATACATACTGATCATTCTGCTATTAAATACTTGATGAATAAGAAAGATGCTAAGCCTAGACTAATAAGATGGGTACTTCTATTGCAAGAATTTGATTTACACATTGTTGATAGGAAAGGGGAGGATAATCAAGTTGCTGATCATCTCTCTAGGATGGAAAGCATACCTGATGATCCTATTCCTATTAATGATAGCTTTGTTAATGAACAACTTGCAATTGTTAATGTTTCTAGTGCTAAAGTTGCATCTCCTTGGTTTGCCAACTATGCAAATTTTATTGTTGGTAAAGTTTTGCCTCCACACTTCACTTCTCAACAAAGAAAGAAATTCTTTTATGATCTTAGACATTATTTTTGGGATGATCCTTTCCTCTATAAGAAAAGTGTGGATGGTATTATTAGACGTTGTGTACCTGAGCATGAACAACAGGCTATTATAAGAGATTGTCATGACAGTCCCTATGGAGGGCATCATGCAGGAGATCGCACAGGAGCAAAGGTATTACAATCTGGTTTCTATTGGCCTACTTTATTTAAGGACTGTGCTGAATATGTTAAATCTTGTGATAAATGTCAAAGAGTAGGAAACATTGGTAGGAGGAATGAAATGCCTATGAATTATTCATTGCCACTTGAACCATTTGATGTGTGGGGTTTTGACTTTATGGGTCCTTTCCCAGAATCAAAGACAAAGCATACTCACATTTTGGTTGCAGTTGACTATGTTACAAAGTGGGTGGAAGCAATTCCAACCAAAAGTGCAGATCATGCCACAGCAATGAAGATGCTCAAGGACATCATTTTCCCCAGGTTTGGTGTTCCTAGGTTCTTAATTACTGATGGTGGTTCTCATTTCTTGCATGGTGTTCTTAGAAAAACTTTGGCAAAATATGATGTTAACCATAGAATTGCATCTCCTTATCATCCTCAAACAAGTGGGCAAGTTGAATTAAGCAATAGGGAAATTAAACTCATTTTGGAAAAGACAGTGAATAAGTCTAGATCTGATTGGCCAATTAAGATTAATGATGCTTTGTGGGCTTATAGAACTGCTTTTAAAAATCCTATGGGAATGTCTCCTTATAAAATGGTTTATGGAAAAGCTTGTCACTTACCTGTTGAACTAGAACATAAAGCTAGATGGGCTATTAAACAACTGAACTTTGATTTTAAAACTGCGGGAGAAAAGAGAATTCTTGACCTAAACCTACTTGACGAATGGAGAAATGAAGCTTATGAAAGTGCCAGGATGTTTAAAGAAAAAGTTAAGATTTGGCATGACAAGAAAATTAAGAAAAAGGAATTCAAAGTAGGTGATCAAGTTTTATTGTACAACTCTCGTTTCAAGTTTTCTGCAGGGAAGCTAGCTTCAAAGTGGCAGGGACCATTAGTGATACAGGAGGTGTACCGTTCAGGAGCTATCCGTCTTCACGGTGACATGAAAGGTAAACCTCATGTAGTCAATGGACAACGCCTTAAACCTTATATTGCAGGAAAGAGCTTCATCGGAAGGGTGGAGGAGTTGAATTTACAAACACCGGAGAGGTAATTGAGAGAAACCGTGCAGTTCAGAAACCCTAAATCAATAGAAGGTAACTTTTGTGTTGGAAAGTTTCTCGGAATTGCATAAAATTTTACGGAGGTCAATTTTTATGGAAATCATCGTATGGGACAAGAAAACTGGACGAAACGGAGACCCGAGGGAGAAAAGAGAGGGGCCCACGCGGCCCATGTACCTGGCCGCGTGGGGCTATCCCTTTTCCACCTCGGAGTCCTTTTTCGTCTCGTTTTCGATCCCGACGCTTCGCCTTGACCCAAAAACCTCAATATATACCCCTCTCTGTCGATCTAATCTCGCACCGAGCGTTCTCGAGCGATTCTTTCTTTTGCTGTTTCTGCCTGTCAGGTTTTTAGCCATGTCTTCGGGAGACTCCTACCAATGCTCCTCCATGGACGACGATGATGATGAACTCGATGGGTACAGCCCCACGTCCATATGGAGGAGGAATAGGAAGAGGAAGGACTACTCCGACGATGAAGACTACAAGCTTGATGAAGAGGAGATGGACAAGCAAGAAGCTGAAGAAGAAGAGCACAAGCCCTCCGTCGACATCGCGCCCTTGGCGACAGCACCTCCATCACCCATTGCTGTTGCCGGCGTGAGGGTGAACCACTCTCTTGGAAACAAGAGGCGGGCGCGCGCATGCAGACCGGAGGGAAGGTTCCCAGGCACTTCCTTGCGAGCAAAAACGTAGCTTCTACTCTTATTGACAGGGAATTTCAGCGCACCACTCAAGAGAACTATCCTGGTGAATGGGATCGCAAGATCCCAACAAGAAGGTGCCAAGCCCGGAGTGGAAGCCTTGCAAAGAGTCGGTGGAGAAGAATCTCATGCAAAAACTGGGAGAAGCCGCAAAAGAGTTCGAAAAAGCTTACAACCTCATGATGAAGATCATTGGGGATCTTGAAGATAATTATTATGAAGGCAATGTGAAAGAAGAGAGGGAGTTCTAGCAAGACACCAAGCTTGGGGGAGTTCCATCTAGTCTTTCTCTTTATCAATCTATCATATCTATCTAGTCATGGTGTGCTTTGCTTTTATCGATTAGTTATCAATATCTCTTAGGCGTGTGTGAGCTCATGGAGCATTATCATGTATCCCTATCTTATGGTTTATCAATGAATATTAAAGTATGGTGTCATCCATGATTCTCTTGTTTGGGGATTTATGGGTAACACTCATGCAAATGAGCGTGGCATATTTAGAATTTCAATCACATCTTGCCTTGAAATTAATTAACTTGAGTATGTTGGACAATTATAGAATTATCTCAATATAGAAGAAGTAAAAAGACTTGTGAATTAATAGTTTGAGGTTAAGATATAGTCTTGTAGGATAAGAAGTTGAGAAGACTTAATGAAAAGGATATAAAACACTCTTGTTACAACCTAGTATCTTTTGAGCAAATTAATGATCATGGATATTTCAATACTTATGCTCTTGAATGTGAATGAAAGGAAGGCACCTGAAATTTCAGCTAGCCATGGAAAGTGTAAGAAAAGGGTTGTGTAGAGCATGGGAACTTGATTGAGATATCCATGACTAAAGTTTGCACTAGTTACTAGTCAAGCAAGAGTGATAACAATTTTTATATCTATCTGTCTTTTCATTTGTCTTCTTTTGAACTTGTTATCCAATGAGAGTTTATCTTGTCTTTGAATTTCAGCAAAGTATAAAAGATTATAATGCTTGCCATGAAGAGCAAAAGCATGTGAAAAACAATATGATTCGATTGTCCAACATACAATGGTTATTTGCTTTCAAAAGTAAGGGGTGATTGCTAGAGTTCTACTTATGTTGCCCTCATATGTATGAGTTTTAGATCATTAATCTTATCTTGCAATTGAATATGATGATGATACAATGCCCGTATTTATTTATCAACCATAAGTCCATTGATGCATGTAATGATCTATGTCCTTACTTACTCGAGGACGAGTAAAGGTTTAAGCTTGGGGGAGTTGATACGTGCATTTTATATCATCATTTATATAACTTTTAGTATCATACTAGAATGTTATTTGCATGATTATATGATTGTTTCTACATGTTTTAGATGATTTTGGGGACTTTCATACAAAGTCCCTATTTTTGGTATTTAATTTCTGGGAGGCAGAAAACCTCCTTTTTCTTGTCTTTAATGTTTCAGGAGCTACAGGACTCAAATAATAAAAGGAAAAATACTGCGTCAGTTTTTCATCGGGAGAAAGGCAGAGGGAAGAAGACCGAAGAGAGGAGAGCCACGAGGGCCAAATGGGGGTGGCCCACGCGGCCCATGTACCTGGCCGCGTGGGACCACCCAAACTGGCCTCGGGCACCTCCTCGCCTGGGGCTTTTTAGACGCCTTCGTCTCGCCCGAAAAGTAACGCCCTAATTTTTCCAAGTCCATCCGAGGTCGCGGCGGCGGCGAAACTCCTGATCCCTTCCGAGGGGGGTCAGATCCTGCTGCTCCGGAACTCCGGAGAAGGGGGAAATCATCGTCATCGTCATCACCTCTCCTCCTTGGCGTGGGAGGAGGCCTCTACATCATCACCCCCATCAAGACCAGCACCATCACCATCATCATCACCGTGATCCACTCCGTTCCCCTCGCAGTTTGAGAGTTGCTATACCCTAGATACTTGTCTTGTGCTACTATTCATGTTTGTGATTGAGTACTTGTCATTATTTGGTGGTGAAGTTATAATTTCAGATTGTGTTGTACCACTTATGCCACTGATTATGATCATGTTCGCACGTTGTGAGTAGTTCCCGTATGTTCCTGAGGGCATAGGATGAATTGGCATTGATTTATATATGACATGTGTTGGTATTTTGTCAAGAGTTTATCTTTTATGTGATTCTATGATGGTGTTGTGCGAACGTCGACTGCACAACACTTCACCTTTATGGGCTCATAGGAGAACACCGTAGTGTAATGAATTGATGGAGACTTGGGAGGACACGTAAACCTGAGACCGAGTCATGAAGTTATATTATGAGGGTATTAGTATCGGGGACCTTAGAGTGTAATGCTATGGTGGGACTTTAGGTCTTAATAATTCTTGTGCAGTCATTTGCTTGGCCACATGATCCATCATAAGGGGTTGTAGTTTATTTATTTAGCTATACCTAATTATGGCTCCGTCCAAAGAGATTAAAACTTGACAAGATATTCAACGTGTTGTTTAATAAATCTCTATGCCTAGCATCATCCATGCCGCCCTCGGGAACGTTTGCCACATATAAGTTACACATCACTTGAGCTTGTCCTTTGCCACATAAGAGGATTGGGCTTTCTCTCTTTGAGAGCTTTCACTTGCTACTATCTGTTATCTGCTTGCAATTATACAACTGAAAATACCAAAAACACTGCATCTTTTATTGTTTTATTTATCAATCTTACTAACCAATACCTTCAGCTCCTCGTGGGTTCGACAACCTTTTCTAATTGAAAGGTACTACAATTGATCTCCTGCACTTGGGAGCCATCAGTTGCCCAGGCCCTCGCCAACAACCGATGGGTCGCTGATCTCAGACACGACCTGAACCCCGACATCGTCATGAAGTTCACCAGGGCTTGGCGGGTGATCCATGATCGCAACGTCTACCTCCAAGCAGATGTTCCAGATCTGATCAAATGGACGTTAGCAGCCGACGGCCAATACTCTACAAAATCGGCCTACATGCTGCAATTCGAAGGCCGCACCCGCACCAATCTTGTGCAGCAAGTGTGGAAGGTCTGCCCCCCTGATGCACCTAAAATGCATCTACTTTTCCAAGCACTTTGCTTCATAATTTGCTCCGGAATCTTCCCATAGTTGAATAAAACTGCCGAATCTGACGCTGTTTTTAGCAAAGTCTCTTTCTGGATGTTTTTGCAGGAAATTAAATCGGGGAAAAATACCACGTCATTTTTTATGAAAAAGAAGGACATCGTGCAAAATACGGACTCGAGGAGGCGCACGAGGCCCAAAAGAGTGGGCCCCACGCGGTCAGATTCCTTGACCGCGTGGGCCCACCCATCTGGAGCCTCGGGCACCGCCTCTCCCATGGTCTTCCGCGTACCCCTTCATATATACGAAAAAGTGGACGCCCTAGGAGGAGAGGAGTTTTCGCGAAACAGAGCGCCGCCACCACCACGATCTTCGTTTTCGGAGACAGATTGATCCAGGATTTCTCCCCCGGAGGAGAGATCCGGAGGCCGTCTTCACCGCCATCTTCACCGCCTTCATATCCATCGACCATGAGCTCCTTCACCATCACCATGTGTGAGTAGTCCGCTGTAGGCACATGAGGTGGATGAGGATTGGATGAGATTGATCATGTAATGGTACCCGTTGTTCTAGATCCTAGGGGTTTATCTTGAAGATACTTTTGTATTGTGTTGATGCACTTATGCTATGTTTAATGCTTGCTACTAGGGCCCGAGTGGCATAATTTCAGTACTGAACTTATTTTGCCCCATCATATATTTGAGTTTGGTATCTATCTGCAAAGTGTATTACCTGCTATTATGTTGAACATGCGAACCCTAAAAGTGACACGTAGGGAAAACAAGGGGGAGATGTATTAGTTTGAGGATTCTATGTGTTTATGAAGTGTTAATGCGTTGTTCCGGGCTATTCGAAAGGGTAGACCTTAATTACCTGTAGTTCCAAGTTGGCCCCGGTGAAATGGGCAGGTAGGACAATAGATGTTGTGCAAATTCTCTTGGTTAGTACGCACAACTATTTATGGAACACATACCTACATATATCGGAGTTAGAGTTAAGTCCTATTGCTACTTATATCTTATTATATGATCAATCTTATTCATGCAACACCCCGCTGTCACCTCGTGGCTACGTTTTAAATCCCTGAGTTACACTTTCACTTTTCCGGTGAAAACTGGGAAACCCTTGTTACTACTGTTGTTTTATTTTGCTTGCTTGAATCACCTTACTGCCATCACTATTACTGCTGCAAGTTTATTGATATACAGGTGTGTTTGAGAGTGACGCCTCAATTGCCAAAGTCTTATTGCTATTATTGTGTTCCCATCGAGTCGAACTATAAATTTGGGTAATACTTCCCAACGAAGATTTCAGCGATCCCCTATACTTGTGGGCATCAAGACATTTTCTGGCGCCGTTGCCGGGGAACCTAGCTTTATTGGTAAGACCACTTGTTATCATTTATTTGCTGCACTTGCTTTTTCCTAACCATGGGAAAGGAAAAGATTACTCCGAAGGAACTGAGGCCTTCAACTACTCGTAGAGGTACGGACTTGCTAAGTAGGCCAAACTTTTCACCTAATGCCGTTTCTGCTGTTGTTCCTAAGAAAAAAGGAAAAGTTTTATCTAGTTCACCATTGTCTAAGATGTCTACTAGTACTGAAAATGATTTAATATGTGGTAGCATAGACAAAGAAGTGACACCTGAAACATCTGAGACAACTGAAACACCTGAATTTGCTGAATCATCTATTATTGAAAATGTGGAGTCTGATTTGGAAGATAATGAGTCTTGTCATGATGAATATGAAACTTCTTCTTGTGAGGAAGAAGATGCAATTGCTATGGCTTTTATGGATTCGAATCTTGATAAATTGGATAAACTTGATAGCAATAAAAATTCTTCTCTTGCTGATTATTTTCCTGTTGCTAAGAAAATGAATGCTCCAGCTATTAAAATTAAAGATAAAGATTATGAGTTTAGTGTTGATCCCGAAATAATTAGAAAGGCTGAGAAGTTTAAGTTTAATGGGAGAGACAATGAATTTCCTTTTGAACATATTGCTGTTTTGCATGATTTGTCTGCTTTATTTGGTAAAGATGAGATTCACCAACGCTATTATTTCTTAAAGTTGTTTCCTTTACCTTGGGAGGAGATGCTAAAACTTGGTATAATAGTTTAGAACCTGGATCTATTACTAGCAAATAAGAATGCTTGCAATTATTCTATAATAAATATTTCCCTGCTGATAAGATTCATGGTTTAACTATTGAGATTAGCAAATTTTCGCAGAAAGAGAAGGAGGATCTACCCCAAGCTTGGGGGAGATACCGTAAGTTGGTTAGGAAATGTCCTACACATGGCTTCAAGAGTAATGAAATACTTGATATATTTTACAATGGACTAACTAAAATACTAGAGACTATCTTGATTGTATTGCAGGGAATGTTTTCAGGGAAAGGACCATTGATGAAGCAACCGAATTATTGGAGACTATCTCTTGGAATTATGAAGATTTGAATATTGAAGTGATAAATGAAAAAGAAGTATTCCCAGAGAAGAAAGGAGGTATTCTTAAATTAAATGATGAACAAATGAAAGTAGCTGCCAAGGATATTGAAGAGAAGGGAATTAAAACCTCTCATCTCAAGGAACTATCTGAAATGGGTGTTAAACTTCCTATTGATAAACCATGTTTTCCAATCCAAGTCAATGCTATTAGCTCTATGGAAGGTAATGAAAAGGTAACACCTCCTATTGATGTATCCTATGTTAACGATTTTGCTTATAACCATAATCCTGAGGAGCATAGTATTAGAATGAGTATTATGGAAAACTCTCATAAGATTAAATTTCTTCGTGAAAGTTTAAATGCTAGTGTAGAAGAAATTAGAAGAATTATTAAACACTGTGAGATGATGAATAATCAAGTTGAACTAATGGTTTCTCTTCAAAATAAATTGTATGAAAATCTTATTGAGAAGAAACAGGTTTGTGGAGTTAATACTAGAGATGGTGCAAGTACTCAGGATCCTGATTATCCTGAAGACCATCCTAAGACAAAAGAGCAAGAGGCTCTCAAGAAGAAATCTTCTGCAGGAAAATCTCCCAATGAAAACAAAGATATTGATGATTCTCAAGAGCAAGATAAGGATATTTCTATTTCTGATGCTGAGACTGAAGATAATAATAATGAAGAAGAGGAATCATCTACACCTGAAGAACAACATGAAGCTGAAAATCTTGAAGAACCTGAACCTCCTGAAAAAGACCTTCAACCATCTATTGATAAGAATAAAAAGAAGAAGCATCCAAATCAGCAAAAAGGTAAAGAGAGGGATCCATGGGTACAAAGGCCCATACCATATCCCCAAGAGGTAATGAAATCTTTGATGATGCTAGGTTTGAGAAATTTCTTGAGTTGATTAAAACTTTATATTTGCAAATCCCTCTTGTTGATGCTATTAAAATTCCTCCTTATTCGAAATATATGAAAGATATTGTCACTAATAAAAAAAAGATACCTAATGATGCAATTACTGCTATGCTTGCTAATTATTCATTTGAAGGGAAATTGCCTGAAAAACGTGGAGATCCTGGTATTCCAACTATTCCTTGTCATATTAAAGATACTTATGTGAAATATGCATTATGTGATTTAGGAGCTGGTGTTAGTGTTATGCCTTTTTCTTTATATAAGAAACTTAACCTAAACAAATTGGTTCCAACTGAAGTGTCATTGCAAATGGCTGATAAATCAACTGCTAAGCCTATTGGGATATGTGAGGATGTTCCTATCTCTATTGCTAATGTGGTAATACCTACAGACTTTGTTATATTAGAAATGCCTAAAGATGATAATTATCTATTATTCTTGGAAGACCCTTTTTAAACACTGCAGGAGCTGTGATAAATTGTACTGAGAGCAAAGTGACATTCAATGTCAAAGGAAATGAGCATACTATCTATTTTCCCAAGAAGAATCCTGTTACAATGATAAACAAGAGTGTGAATTCTATTCAAAGAAATACTATTATGATTGGAAGCTTTGAAATTGCACTACCACCTCCTGTACCAAAATATGCTACCTTGATGATTGGAACCATTCCAATCAAATTGAGGTATCCTGAACTTCTTCTTTATATATATAAAATAAGAATCATTTATGTTATCCTTTACATATTATTAATGAGACTTGATCAACCTCATTACTAATGTGGAAATGATGCAAACTTGATTCCCATAAAAATTTGCATTGCATTTTAATTTTATTTGTATTAGAACTTTAGAATATTTGCATAAACATAATTATTTCAGAAGTCCAGAAATTCCAGAATATGAACTTTGAAAAATTCTCTTCAGAAAATTTTCTTGAAAAATTCCAGAAAAATTTGGGGTTAAGTTATTTTACCAAGGGACCAGCAGCCAAAAGTGGGGGCCAAAAGGCCACCAGGGACCAAAATGGGGTACCCCACGCGGCCAGATTCCTTGGCCGCGTGGGACCCACCATTTTGACCCACAGGTGGAATTAGGTGAGCAGCCAGTGCCCATCTCCTCACCCTCGACAGAAAACCACCTCCAGGTATTTTTCCCAAATTTTCCCGAGCTCCCTCTTCCTGCCATCTTCGATCTCCCAAGTTTGAGCAGATTTTTCAAATATGTTTGGTGGAATTACTCCTTGGTATGTGACTCCTCCGCCCATCCAATTACTTTTTGTTCTTATGCTTTATTTATGAAGTATTTTGCTGTACAAGGTGTCACTAATATGCTTGAGAAACCCATAGATTTGAGTTTTCTAGTTAATATGGATGCATGATATTGATGTGGAGACTAGCTATGGATGGCTCAATGTTGTTTTAGATTGTTACATCTTAATTTTTGTTGGGTATTATTTTTGGACAGCAAGCTTTCACCATGAACAAGGGTAAGGGATTCATGGGGATGATGTCAAGAACAAGGAGGAGGCCATCTAGAGCCACCGATAATCATGATGATGATCATCTATGGGAGGATGGTGCAGAGTTTGTGGGGGAAAAGCTTCGGATTCATGCAACCAAATGGCAAGACCCGATGTTCTTAACCATTGGGGGATAGGAGATGACTTCAACGCCTTCGTCACTGCAGCGGGCTTACTTGAGTTCTCTCGTCATCCACGGGAGACATACGAGGGGATCGCACGGGAGTTCCTCTCCACCTTCCGCTTCGAGGGCCCCGAACTTCACAAACGCAGTAAGAAGAGTAATCCACCACCTCCTACTTTCACGGTTAAATTTACTATGAGGGGGCAGCGCCTTGTTATGTCATTAGAAGAGTTTTGCAAAGCTATTCGTGTGGAGAACACGGGTAGTTGGGATGAGATAGGTGCTGATTCAAATCAGGATCTTGTTTCTTTTTGGCGTAGCATTTCTGTTAATGTTCCTGAGAGACTCAATAGGGGCAAATTTACCACATACAGCACCCAAGTTTGAGATACTTTGCGTTGTTCCTTGCAAGAGGATTTCTTGCTAGACAACAATTCTGCTTGCACGGACCAATGGTTTATTTACTTAAATGTGCAAAAGAAAACACCACATGTGAGTATAACTTGGGAGTCATTCTTGCTAGAACTCTGCATTTAGCTGTGAGAAGGAACATGACTGATACTACCCCTATATATGCTGGTGCTATTGCTACTTTAATATATGAGCACATTAAGGAAGAGAGGGGCTTTGATAACAACATGGGTAGACGTGTAGAAGAGTCTAATTTACTTGATTTTACTTTAACCTGTCGCATGGAAATGAGTGAATGGCATAAGGGTGGTTGCAACTATATTTATAAGAGTCACAATGGACAAAATGTGTCCATTAGGCTCCCTCGTGCTGACCTTTTTGACAGGAACACCGGAAAATGGACCGTGGAAGAAGTGCCACCACAAGAGGAGCCCCAAAACCCGGAGATGCAAAACTATCCATGGGGTTTCCGAGGACCGGAGCAAGGAGGATACCAAGGTGATGACCAAGGTGATGCACCTCATAATAAAAAGCTATACCCATAGTAAATAAAAGAGTGCTGAGATTGTTCATTGTCTGTTTGTCTTGTTGTTTTGACATGGGATGGCTTCCATGTCATGAGGCAAGAGGTACCCCTGTAGCAACTCTCAATGACGCTATTAAAATACTTACAATGACCTAAAACTTGAATTTACTCTGTGACCCGAGGTGAGTAGCACGTGGTGTTGGTTCTCGTATTCACGGTCATGAGGCTTTCAACCTCTAGTTGGTCAAGCATATGAGTCATAATAGGGAATGTTAAATGATTTGATAAAATTGAGAGCAAGGATGTAAGCACAATGAGTTCACTAGTCAACAAAGTAAAGAATCAAGAGATCTCAAAAATCTTGACAAGATTCAATCAATAGCGATGCAAGAACCTTTGTTTTCTTCTACAGTTGGGCAAACTCATCCAAGTGCTGACACTTCATGTTATTTCCTTTGTAACAAATATAAATGCTTTAACACCGGTTAGATGCATCTTTGCCAGCATTTTGTTATTTGTTATGGAAATTATGTTTTGAATACTTGTTGGTATTAAACGGTGTTGTATATGCAATGCAAAGTTCTTGTCAAAATCTTTTCATCGCTTCTGCACTACGTTTGAGTTGTTCGAGGACAAACAACGAGCTAAGCTTGGGGGAGCTGATGCACCTAAAATGCATCTACTTTTTCAAGCACTTTGCTTCATAATTTGCTCCGGAATCTTCCCATAGTTGAATAAAACTGCTGAATCTGACGTTGTTTTTAGCAAAGCCTCCTTTCTGGTTGTTTTTGCAGGAAATTAAATCGGGGAAAAATACCACGTCATTTTTTATGGAAAAGAAGGACATCGTGCAAAAGACGGACTCGAGAAGGCGCACGAGGCCCAAAAGAGTGGGCCTCACGCGGTCAGATTCCTTGACCGCGTGGGCCCACCCATCTGGAGCCTCGGGCAGCGCCTCTCCCTCGGTCTTCCGCGTACCCCTTCATATATACGAAAAAGTGGACGCCCTAGGAGGAGAGGAGTTTTCGCGAAACAGAGCGCCGCCACCACCACGATCTTCGTTTTCGGAGACAGATTGATCCAGGATTTCTCCCCCGGAGGAGAGATCCGGAGCCGTCTTCACCGCCATCTTCACCGCCTTCATCTCCATCGACCATGAGCTGCTTCACCATCACCATGTGTGAGTAGTCCGCTGTAGGCACATGAGGTGGATGGGGATTGGATGAGATTGATCATGTAATGGTACCCGTTGTTCTAGATCCTAGGGTTTATCTTGAAGATACTTTTGTATTGTGTTGATGCACTTATGCTATGTTTAATGCTTGCTACTAGGGCCCGAGTGGCATGATTTCAGTACTGAACTTATTTTGCCCCATCATATATTTGAGTTTGGTATCTATCTGCAAAGTGTATTACCTGCTATTATGTTGAACCTGTGAACCCTAAAAGTGACAGGTAGGGAAAACAAGGGGAGATGTATTAGTTTGAAGATTCTATGTGTTCATGAAGTGTTAATGCGTTGTTCCGGGCTATTCGAAAGGGTAGACCTTAATTACCTGTAGTTCCAAGTTGGCCCCGGTGAAATGGTCAGGTAGGACAATAGATGTTGTGCAAATTCTCTTGGTTAGTACGCACAACTATTTATGGAACACATGCCTACATATATCGGAGTTAGAGATAATTCCTATTGCTACTTTTATCTTATTATATGATCAATCTTATTCATGCAACAGCCCGCTGTCACCTCGTGCCTACGTTTTAAATCCCTGAGTTACACTTTCACTTTTTCCGGTGAAAACTGGGAAACCCTTGTTACTACTGCTGTTTTATTTTGCTTGCTTGAATCACCTTACTGCCATCACTATTACTGCTGCAAGTTTATTGATATACAGGTGTGGTTGAGAGTGACGCCTCAATTGCCAAAGTCTTATTGGTATTCTTGTGTTCCCATCGAGTCGAACTATAAATTTGGGTAATACTTCCCAACGAAGATTTCTGCGATCCCCTATACTTGTGGGCATCACCCCCCCCCCCCCCCCCCCCCCCCCCCACACGACATCGTTTCTTCGCCTGGCTTCTCTTCCAAAACAGGCTCTAGTGTGCAGATCGGCTTCAGCAACGGGGATGGCCAAACGACTACTTATGTCCACTATGCAGAAGGAACCTAGAAACAAGCCAACATCTCTTCGTCGAGTGCGATTGGGTTAGGCAAATCTGGAACCGGATTGCAACCTAGCCACACTGCGGCGGCTTCTCGGCACCCAGAAGTGCAAACCTTTACTCCATCGAGCTCTTCCAGAAGGCGATCATCGACGCAACGTCGCAAACGCACCGCAAAGGGGCCAACTCCTTGCTCCTCCTTGCGAACGAAACGAAAGGATCTTCAGAGACAAAGCAAGTTCAGTGCAACAAACAATCAGCCATATGAGAGATGAAGCCCAAGAATGGGCTTTTGCAGGAGCAAAGGCTCTCAGAAGCCTGCTTTGGGAGCCCCCTTGAACGTTTTTTCTGTTTATTGCATTTCGTCTTTTCGTTCTTTTTCTTTTTATCCATTGCCTTAGGGCGTTGCCTGTAATTATTTCTACCTGCTAATATACGAGAGCCAGCAATTGTTGGACCTTTCGAAAAAAAGCCAGAGCAGGAGCTACTACAGATTGCAGAAGGCGCACCATATATCATATGATTTATGTTAATGCTGAGTGTCTATATAATGTGAGGTCATATGATAGTGTGAGTGTTTAATCCATGTTGTTAAGCTCGAGATTGTTCTATTTGTTGTTACTTGTGTGAGAGTATTTTGCTTCAAGAAATAATATTCCCTTGGTCACAAAAATAGGTGTCTTAGATTTGCCAAAATATGGATGTATCTAGACATAAATAAGTCTACTGATAAATCTATATTTGAACAAATCAAAAACATTTATTTTAGAACGGAGAGAGTATATATGTATGTGTCTCGATGTCCGTGGATTTGAAAACAATTAGCACATTTCTCTCTCTGAAGTCACAACAACATACATCATACGCTCGCAATCTCTGATACGTCCGTGCTGGGACTGTCTGGGTAATTTTCCGGCCCTCAATCTGAGGTGATGAGGAGCTGGCTTTGTTTATTGGGGCCAAAATCTAGTCGAGCCAACGAGCTTCTCTAAAAGCTCTATGGAACCAAGAAAACAACATGCCCCTGATTCGGACGCCAGGCACAATGGAGCCGATGTTAACCAGTTCGGCGCTAGGGCTCAGTGGTGTCGCAAACTGAGGGAAAATTAGTTTTCGTTGGTCGGCACTTTGGCGTCAAGCGTACTAGCGTCGACATGAAGAGTTTCGGCGGCTTGAATTTATGGCGCCGAAAACAGAGCGAGACACAACGAGCTCTCTGGAACCAAATAAATCATAAAATCCCATGTTCGGCGCCAAACGACCCACAAGCCGATCTTGCCTAGACCACACAAATAGTGGGGGGCGTGCGTGGAGAAAGTGACGGACGAAGCTGCGGTGCGTGGTGAAATTGATGCGTGACACGGCAGCAACGCCGATCGATCGATCGATCGGATAGCTGGATGCAGGCAGTGGATGGGCCGATGTTGTAGATAGACAAGTGTGAGGTGGGCCCAACCAAGCCCCGTTCTCCGCCTACACTGCAGGCAGGCAGCTCCACGAAAGAATTTTCAACCAACGGATATCAGCTCCCTGTCGACACGACCCAGCTCGTTTATTGACACGATCCGTGTTCATATCCTCGTGTGACGTCCATGTGGGCCACCACAGCTCAGCTACCACGATGCGGCTGCAGGTTTATTCCCGTTTTAACCGCGAGCGAACAATGCCTTCAGGGACAGTGTTCACTTCCATATACTCCCCTGATTTCGTCCCCTGAACGGCGGATCGGCGAAGCTATGCTGGACACGAATAGTTCTCTATTAGGCTTCTAGGTCTCTCTCGTTTTCGCCTGCAAGTCTAAAACTTGAGATTGTAAGCGTTGGTGCTTGGTGGAGTTTAAAACCTGAGTTTGTAAGCGTTGGTGCTTTGGTGGAGCTGGAAAACGTTGTAAGACTGTGGTTACATTTAATGGAACCAGGGGGAAACCTTTTTTTCAAAAATAATACATATACATCATTTCTTGAAGCAAAATGCTCTCACAAGCACAAGCTTAACAACAAGGATTAAACACTCACATTATCAGATGAGCCTCACACATCATACACTCATTATTACCTTTTTATTTATTCTTCATCACGACTCCATCACCAAGCACGCACCTCTTTGAATTACTGTGACGTTTCTTTCTATTGGCGAGACTAGGCGTACTCTGCAGGGTTGGCGACGAGGTAAGCCTCAATCATCTTCATTAGGCTGCGGTACGCCTCGTTGAGCGCGGCCTCGTCCTCCGGCGCTAGCGCTCCGCCGCCGTCGAGCCTCTCGTACTCTAGTTTGGTCTTGATCACGCAGGCCCCCTCCCCAGCTTCCTCGATCTTCGCCTCTGCCACATGCGGCTTGAGATTGGCGCTCACCTTGCCACCCTCCAGCATCTCCGACCTTATCACCCGCGCCGCGCCATCGCGCGACACCAATCGGCTCTTCATCACGGCCGTGCCAGAGGCCGCCGCAGCAGCCGGGCTGAGCGTCAGGGTGGTGAGGGTGCCAGGCCCGCCGTCACCCTCGACGTCCACGGCGTCGATGAACCCCGCGCATGCCTTGGTCATGGCGTCCTTGTTGTCGCTGGAGAAGGCCACCTTCCACATCCGGTCGGCGGACACCGCCACGGCGTACTCGTCGGTGGTCACGCAGCCGGCCACCATCTTGTCAAGTCGGTCAGTGCACACTGGTCGATCGATGCTGGCAAGCTTGTGGTGGCTGATGAGCGTGTGTAATTCAAGGAAGGAGCTGTGTACATTTATTTATAGGTGCAAGAGAATTCAGATGAAGCTGTGACGCGCGCTTCACGAACTAATGAGCCTGGACTAAAGACGATCACATGGTTGGACTTTTCAAACGTTCCGGGATCTAAACCATTTTTGTATTGATTTCTCGCTGCAGCCGTTCAATCTTCTTCTACCACGTGTGCTGACTCGTGACTATTGCAGCGGTGTGCTTAAGGGGCTGCTGTAGTGCCGACGACCTGAGGACGACCGGGGGCGGCGGCGGCGTGAGAGATGGGCACGCGGAAGATGGTGACAGAGGAAAGGGGGCTGCAGCGTGCGTCCTTGACTTCTCCCCTGCAGTGCTCACCTTCCTCTCATCAGTTGCATACTTGCATATGCATAGCTTCCTTCATCAATCCATTCTTACAAAGTTCGGGAGGATAGTACACATTGTTGCATAATCTGGAGCAAGAACATGATCTGTTCCACTATTGATTGTTCTTGGCGTGAAGGTTCTTTGCCATGTAATCACGCACGTGGTATAGACTTGCAAACTGGTCTATATATATTATTTCTCTTCGGTTAGTAGGTAGATTATATCGATTCATAGTTGTACCCCAATTCATCTAGTTGACACTTGGTAGCATGTCGTAGCATGTCCTGTAACTGTAGTTGAGTTCACAGTCGCACCCCCTTATCTAAAAAAAAGTTGCAGCTCAACATTTCATTACCTACCATCTACAGGAATGAAAAGGAAAACACAGAAGGTGTCCATGATCTCTTGGAGGCATAACGAGATCCGCATTGTATGCCTCGCAATGACACCATGATTATTACAGACTTCATGCCTATTTCAAATTCATTTTACTTCTATTTGGTGATCTTGTAAACTTAGGGGGTGCCACAATAGATGATTTTCTCACCCTCTCGTAGCTAAGCTGTGTTATATTGTAAGCATGATTATCTCACCATTTCACAACATGGTTCTTGGATTTCTAGGATATATGATGGGTTCTGCAATGAAATATTTTTCCATTGTTCCATCAATTTGACCAGCATAATTGAGGATCTTCTTCAGCATGGGTGAACCATGGAGGTGCAGGTAACCAGACTGAACAAACTAAATGCAGGTAACTGTTCCTGCCATCTGATTTGGTACCAGAACAACATGATTATAGCTGCAAATTTACTTAGAGCATCTCTAACAGATGCCCAAAAAACACAGTCGTGCTCTGGAAACCGTTTTTAGGCATCTGGGGGGGCAAAAACAGTGCTCCAGCACCTAAAGGTCTTTAGAGCAACTCTAGCAGATGCCGGTTAAACCCCTCGGCCCGGAAAAGTCCGGCCGATTTGGGGTACCGGCCTTTTTTGGCCCGATTAGAAACAGGAAAACAGGCCGGCTCGGAAAAATATATCTGGGCCGCCAGATAAGTGGCGCCTCGTCAATTATATAGCCGGGGCGGAGGGGTCGATTTGGTACCAAAACCGCACCCCTCCGCCGCACCCAGCACACCTCCGCCGCATCTCTCCCATCTCCGACGAGCAATACACATCGCATCTCGCCTCCTCTCCCCTTCCCACCTACAGATCGATGGCCGGCTCGAGCCTGCGCAGCTCCGGCGGGCGCAGAGGGGGAGGAGAAGGCGGGGAGCCGCCGAAAGACGAGCCGGCGAGGAGGGCGGCCGAGAAGGCGGCGCAGGGCGCGGCCGAGCGTGCTCGAATACCTCGTGCCTGTGTGGATCGTACAAGTCCCGCCGGTGGGCTGGCTCCTACCGCATGACTTCGAGGAGGGCAGCTCCTCCGGCAGTCCGAGTAGGAAGCGGGAGGAGCCGGCGGACGACTTCGAGGACGGCTTCCATCTGCCGGAGGAGCCTCCCATTCCGGCGGGGCACTGCCGTGTGACTACCGGCGGTGGGCGGGGTTCCGGTATCATCCACCTCGACCGCTTAATCGAGAGGAGGTGCTGCCGGGATGGCCACGCGTCTGCAGAGCCGACGAGGAGGTCGCCGCCGCGACGGCGGTGTTGGAGACCGAAGCTCCCGGTGCCGCGGATCGCTTGATAAAGGCGGTCGACGAGCAGGAGCTCGCGGTGGCGCTACACACCATCGTCGAGAAGAACGAGCTCGACATCGACCCATAGGTCGACGCAGACGCCGACGCCGGGGAGGAGATCGGCGACGCCTCCGGAGAAGCTCGCCGCCGTAGAAGCTCGCCGTAGATCTAGGGTTTCAATTTTAGTTTTTAGTTTAGTTTAATTTCTGTTCTATCGCACTTAATTTTAGTTCTATCGCAATGTTAAATATGTGTCTCGATTTCTCGCGCGAACTTGCAATCTCTCTTTCGGTTTGAATATCCAGTATGAATATTGTGCAAGTGTTCTGCCACAGCCCAACTCGTACCGGATAATAAGTATCTGGCTTACCGGCTGCTAGAGTTGCTCTTATAACTCAATAGACTTGCAATCAGTGATTAGTTGTCCACCGTTATATCATAGAGTATTAATTAGTGTTCAAAGTTAGTTATGTTTGATGGAACCAATTATTTGCTAACGTAGCTAGCGCTTACAAGATGGAAAGCTCAGTGATCAGACACACATATGGCTATACAAATACAGTTCGTGATTCAAATGCATGCATGCACCTTTTTCGACATAATGCTTATCTCCAGCCTGTAGCACGTCAGTATATGTATAACCGTAACGGTATGTCGGCGCCGAACAAACTGTTATACGTCAGCGGCGCTCTCAATGTCCAGACGTGGATATAGTTTTCATACAAGTTTGTCTCGGAAGAAAGCTAGAGTCATAAAAAACCAGGGACGGAGCCAGAAATCACCAATAGATTCATAACCGCAACGGTACGTCGGCGCCGAACGAACTGTTATACGTCAGCGGCGCTCTCAATGTCCAGACGTGGATATAGTTTTCATACAAGTTTGTCTCGGAAGAAAGCTAGAGTCATCAAAAACAATACCTAGGAACAGGTGGGCTTGGACCAAGGGGAATAGGGGATTACATGGTTGTACTCTTGAAAACAGTCCGGGTTCAGTATTTCTCTCTGTAGCCGTTCAATCTTCTTTCCATGTGTGCTGACCAGGGCAACTAGATTCTAGAAGGGCTGAAAATTCTGGCAGGAGGGGAGTCACTGTCTTGAAGTCTTCTCCTGCGTACATTCTTCTTGATGCAGACATGGGCATATCTTGAACCCGCCCACAATAATATATCAGCAATTTTATGATATTTGTCTAGAAAAAAGTAATTTCATGACGTAAGTAAGGGGAAAGTCATTTTGGCTCCCGAGTTTTGGTCTCGAGCAGACTTGTTACTCCGTAGACCCAGAGAACCAGATTGATTTGGTTATGTTTTAGTTTTGTGAGGGCTGCAGAAGTTCCGGGCGCAGTTTCAGTTTTTTTTATATCTTTGTACATCTTGTACTCTTCTACTACAGCAATGAAAAGCAGCTCCGATTGCATTTTCGTAAAAAAAATATGTAAAAGTTATAATTATAAGTTTTTTAAAATTTTGGAAAATTACATTTCACTGTTGCGCGCCGAACCATCGGGAATGCCCTATAACATCGCGGCCGCCGCGACCAAATCCTAACACCGCCTCCACGCCCGATCCCCCAACCGGCGCCAGGAGGAGCGACGCTGCCCGGAGGAGGACGGTTCAGAGACACGCCGCCTAATCCACAACGACACCGCCGGACAGTGTCGTGACCGATATCTGCCTCCATGGGAACTGCCACACCAAAGAACCAACTCACGGGAGAGCAGAGTGCTGTTGCATCTGCCAACGGCAGCGAGAGAGAGGGAGCCGACGGCGGAGTTAGACCGGTTTCCCCTGTATCGCTCCTGGGAGAGCGACTCGACGGGACGTCCTGCTATGCCTACATCAAAACATTGTGCCGAGCCTGCCTCAAGCCTCGTCGAGTCTGCGTGCAACTGTTGTTCAAATACATCAACCAAACTTTGTGTAAGTTTTTCGAGAGAAACAAAGCATGAACACAAGCATGAACATTCGGTAGATCATTTTACTAACATCGAGATGTTAGATATTACTGCCATGTTAGGATATTTTTACCGGCTGTTAGAAAGTTGTTAGCATCATCTTTTTGTAATCGTGAATTATATATCATCTTTGAGGTTTATGTCGGTATTGCCTCTATTAACACATCGTACATGTACAGTCTGTGATAACATTCACCAAAAAATCAACCATGCCACATATTTTTGAAGCAAAATACTCTCACAAGCACCGGAAACTAGTTTTTGCTCTCGAGCTCCAGTGCTCCTGCTACTTTAAAAAAATTCAAAAAGTATATTTAAAAGTTTCAAAAAAATCTGAAAAAAATCAGGCATGTTCTCAGTGATGCATACTAGCAGCGTGCAAAATATCAAAGCAAAAATCTTTATTATAGTCTACACAAAAATGACAAAATTCATAGATTTGAAACCATGCATTGCTAACTTTAGTCTGATCTATAGATTTGTTATTTTTGTGTAGATCGAAATATCAACTATTCTGTACTACAATTTTGCACGTCTATAGGATACATCATCAAGAACATGCATGATTTTTTTTAGATTTTTGTGAAACTTCTAAATACTGTTTTTAATTTTTTTGAAGTGGCAGGAGCACTGGAGTTCGGGTGCAAGAAATCTCCACCAAGGTACATAGTTTTAAATAGCCCGCTATAGTCCAGCTATAGCCCCGCCGTAGCTTTTTGAGCATCTTGGCGCTAATTGAATCCATGTACAATTTTTGTCTATAGCCATAGCTCCGATTTACCCCTGCGCTATAGTGTTATGAACGTGGTAGGGAAGTAGGCTAGATGGCCCGGGACAGGTGAGGTGCGACGCCCAGCCAAGATGGGGTCTGCCGCACAATAAGAGCAGGGAAGAAATAGAGAGGGATAGTTGGGATAAATTTCTGCTTGATTCAATGATCGGTAGTGCAAGGCATATAAAGCCAACGTACAAATTGGAGGCTAAGCCTAACTAACAACTTTAGGAAAAAATTAACTTGAGCATCAAGAAAATATCTCTAGGAGATCTAAACTGATAAGGATAACTAGGGATACGTATCCCTTTAAGTCTCTAACGTGGACTTCTCGCTGGTCTTGTGGCGCCTCCTGTAGGTCTGGCCCCACATAACATCTCTCCCTCACTTTCCGAACAGCTCGTCCTCGAGCTCGACTGAAGGAATTGTTTGCTGAATTCCTCCAGCTGCTCCCAGGTTGCATCAGCAGCAGACATGCCTTCCCACTGCACCAGGACCTTCCAGCTATCACGATGCAGGCGGGCTCGAAGCACTGCTAATGGATCAGGTATTACTTTGCCATGCAGCAGCGGTGGCAAGGGTGGTGGAGCTGCTGGTGGTGCCCCTTCATATGACTTCAGTATGCTCACATGAAACACGTCGTGGATGCGAATGGACGGAGGCAACTCTAGCTTGTAGGCTACGTCATTGATCTAGTCCAAACGGCGTTGTCGTTTGGTCAAGCGCTGCACAATGGGCCCACATACGTGTCACGTCCCATCCATCTCAGCATAGCGCATGCCACCGCGTGTCAGGTTGCGCAGTCGCCATAAAACGTCATCCCTGACGTCATTGCAAGAGATTTGTTCAGAAAAGATTTCGGGTTCGCCCAATGCATATCAATCACTCGATTGTTTTCGGGTGTATGGTCACTCGACTGTCTCTACGACCAAAGACATGTTACTCCCATCGGGAGGGTATCAAAAAAAAATCGACTAAGAGTGTAGGATAAAAAATATTTGAGATTATCCTCCATTGTAAGCAATAAAGCACAATCTCGGGGGCTACTCCCATCGGGAGCGCTGTCGCGCACCCGATAGAATAATGACAAAGTGTCAGTCGACAGAATCATCGGCTCAGTTCATATATATAAAATCATACTCGAAACTTTCCCGAGTTGCATCCGCTATATACAAAATCATACTCGAAACATTCCCGAGTTGCGTCCGCCGCAAATACCTCGGATTCTGCACGCATAGTGCAAAGGTAAGACCCGCCGAACTTTCGAGCTGGGCTAAGGACCGAATCCTTATATTTTCCGTGTCAGCAGACATGATGAAAAATCCTGACGGACGCGTTGGGTACAATTCAAATCTGTACTGCAGATCGACTCAGTAAACCCTCCGCGGACTAGTCGAATCTGACCAGTTTGTTCTAGATTCGAGTCCGGGGACTCGAGAGTTTGATTGAAAGCTAGTAAGGTTTTACCCGAATGTGTAGTTAACCAGTCCCGATCCGTCGAGTGTACTGGGCCTGCTAAGCTATTATCCCTTGATCATCATAAACAAAAACCACGGTCGATGAGATACTCAACATAGCCAGCATGTGCTATTCATACAGAAATTCCAATTATACAATACAAAATACAAAGCATATGACGTGCACTTACGAATGAGTCCATGCCCGATTCTTCGAGTCAGACAAGTACTCGGGGGCTACTGACAAGGGTATACACCTCGGGTACCCTACCGTGATGGTACCTGGTGCACGTGACGACTAAGGCCCAATAAGCGAAGAGCCAACTCGAAGCCCAAGGCAAGAGGCCCAACAAGATGGAGTACCCTCCAAGATTAGACATAGGCATAGTCGGTTTATATTTTCCTTATGTGTAAACTAGGTCGGTTACAAACTCCCGAGACCCAGCCTATTTAAGGCTGGGAGGGGTGCCGATTTAGGACCAAGCCATACTCGAACCACCGAAAGCTCTAGCGAGATCGATACCTCGCAGAGCTCCCCTGTAATCGCATAATCTTGCGCAATCAATACCAGACAAGCAGGAAGTAGGGTCTTTACCTCCACCCGAGGGGCCTGAACCTGGGTAAATCTTTGCCCCTGCTTGTCAGCCGACGAAACTACCAGTACTACCACGTTCTCTCCCCATAATCTCAACCCTATGTCCTTAACCATGGGATTTGATGAGTGTACCCCTCGTCACGTGGACTTCTCGCTGGTCTTGTGGCGCCTCCTGTAGGTCTGGCCCCACATAACATATCTCCCTCCCTTTCCGAACAGCTCGTCCTCGAGCTGGACTGAAGGAAATTGTTTGCTGAATTCCTCCAGCTGCTCCCAGGTTGCATCAGCAGCAGACATGCCTTCCCACTGCACCAGGACCTTCCAGCTATCACGATGCAGGCGGGCTCGAAGCACTGCTAATGGAGCAGGTATTACTTTGCCATGCAGCAGCGGTGGCAAGGGTGGTGGAGCTGCTGGTGGTGCCCCTTCATATGACTTCAGTATGCTCACATGAAACACGTCGTGGATGCGAATGGACGGAGGCAACTCTAGCTTGTAGGCTACGTCATTGATCTAGTCCAAACGGCGTTGTCGTTTGGTCAAGCGCTGCACAATGGGCCCACATACGTGTCACGTCCCATCCATCTCAGCATAGCGTATGCCACCGCGTGTCAGGTTGCGCAGTCGCCATAAAATGTCATCCCTGACGTCATTGCAAGAGATTTGTTCAGAAAAGATTTCGGGTTCGCCCAATGCATATCAATCACTCGATTGTTTTCGGGTGTATGGTCACTCGACTGTCTCTACGACCAAAGACATGTTACTCCCATCGGGAGGGTATCAAAAAAAAATCGACTAAGAGTGTAGGATAAAAAAGATTTGAGATTATCCTCCATTGTTAGCAATAAAGCACAATCTCGGGGGCTACTCCCATCGGGAGCGCTGTCGCGCACCCGATAGAATAATGACAAAGTGTCAGTCGACAGAATCATCGGCTCAGTTCATATATATAAAATCATACTCGAAACATTCCCGAGTTGCGTCCGCTATATACAAAATCATACTCGAAACATTCCCGAGTTGCGTCCGCCGCAAATACCTCGGATTCTGCACGCATAGTGCAAAGGTAAGACCCGCCGAACTTTCGAGCTGGGGTAAGGACCGAATCCTTATATTTTCCGTGTCAGCAGACATGATGAAAAATCCTGACAGACGCGTTGGGTACAATTCAAATCTGTACTGCAGATCGACTCAGTAAGCCCTCCGCGGCCTAGTCGAATCTGACCAGTTTGTTCCAGATTCGAGTCAGGGGACTCGAGAGTTTGATTGAAAGCTAGTAAGGTTTTACCCGAATGTGTAGTTAACCAGTCCCGATCCGTCGAGTGTACTGGGCCTGCTAAGCTATTATCACTTGATCATCATAAACAAAAACCACAGTCGATGAGATACTCAACATAGCCAGCATGTGCTATTCATACAGAAATTCCAATTATACAATACAAAATACAAAGCATATGACGTGCACTTACGAATGAGTCCATGCCTGATTCTTCGAGTCAGACAAGTACTCGGGGGCAACTGACAAGGGTATACACCTCGGGTACCCTACCGTGAGGGTACCTGGTGCACGTGACGACTAAGGCCCAATAAGCGAAGAGCCAACTCGAAGCCCAAGGCAAGAGGCCCAACAAGATGGAGTACCCTCCAAGATTAGACATAGGCATAGTCGGTTTATATTTTCCTTATGTGTAAACTAGGTCGGTTACAAACTCCCGAGACCCAGCCTATTTGAGGGCTGGGAGGGTTGCCGATCTAGGACCAAGCCATACTCGAACCACCGAAAGCTCTAGCGAGATCGATACCTCGCAGAGCTCCCCTGTAATCGCATAATCTCGCGCAATCAATACCAGACAAGCAGGAAGTAGGGTCTTTACCTCCACCCGAGGGGCCTGAACCTGGGTAAATCTTTGCCCCTGCTTGTCAGCCGCCGAAACTACCAGTACTACCACGTTCTCTCCCCATAATCTCAACCCTAGGTCCTTAACCATGGGATTTGATGAGTGTACCCCTCGTCACGTGGACTTCTCGCTGGTCTTGTGGCGCCTCCTGTAGGTCTGGCCCCACATAACATCTCTCCCTCCCTTTCCGAACAGCTCGTCCTCGAGCTGGACTGAAGGAAATTGTTTGCTGAATTCCTCCAGCTGCTCCCAGGTTGCATCAGCTGCAGACATGCCTTCCCACTGCACCAGGACCTTCCAGCTATCACGATGCAGGCGGGCTCGAAGCACTGCTAATGGAGCAGGTATTACTTTGCCATGCAGCAGCGGTGGCAAGGGTGGTGGAGCTGCTGGTGGTGCCCCTTCATATGACTTCAGTAAGCTCACATGAAACACGTCGTGGATGCGACTGGACGGAGGCAACTCTAGCTTGTAGGCTACGTCATTGACCGTGCCAATGACGCGGTACGGACCATAGTAGTGTGGCCCCAATTTTCCTTTGGCTGCTCCCGGGACGGATGCTGCCGCTCGGTGATGGAGTCGGAGCCACACCCAGGCACCCACCTCATACTGGATGTCGCGGTGCGTGGCATTGTAGTAGCGTTTGGCGTATTCTTAAGCTTGGAAGAGACGGTTGCGAACGTCAGCCAGAAATAAGCCATGATCCTGCATCTCACTGTCCACCGCTGTGGTGCGTGCGTCTTTTTGCACATAATCTTGCAGCACTGGGGGGTCCCATCCATAGACCACCCTAAAAGGTGTTGTCTGCAGCGCCGAGTGGTAAGAAGTATTGTAGCAGAATTCTGCCCAGGGCAGCCAACGAACCCATTGGCACGGTCGATCACCCGTCATGCAGCGTAGATACATTGCTATTGTCTTGTTCACAACCTCAGACTGCCCGTTGGACTGAGGGTGGTATGCAGAACTCATGTTCAGGGTTGTACCACACATGGCAAACAGATCCTTCCAAGAATTGGAGGTAAACACCGAATCACGGTCAGAAACGATGGATTCCGGAATGCCATGGAGGCGCTGATGCATGTAAAATGCATACATGAACTTTGCACTTTAATTGCTTATATTCCAATCATATTTGCATCATATAAGGGTTATACCAATGTTTTATAATGATTTTGGGAATACTTCATAGTTTTCCCATTTATTTGCAATTAACCGTGTTTTTCCAAAAAACATCTTTTTTAGTGTTTCAGACTTTCCGGGAGCTCCGGGACTCCAAAAAGGGCAAGGTCAAAGAGCACGGTTCAGAATTTTCGAGACGAACGCAATGGGCTTAAATTGAAGACCAGAAGCCCAACAGGCTGGAAATGGGAGGGTCCCACGTGGCCTAAAGTACATGGCCGCGTGGGCCCAGCTCGTTTCCACCTCAGAGCTCCGTGGCCGTCGATTTTTCGTCCACCGACTCCGTCTTGACCTAAAAACGCCTATAAAAAAGGTCCCCTGGCGTTTCGCGAAAGGAGGCGGCGGAGAAACACAGAACACCGAAACAGGGAGTCAGAAGGCTGCCGCCGGAGAAGATCGGAGGGGGGAAACGCCGCCGGAATCACCTCCGGAGGGCTCCACCCCCCTCCGGCGTGTTAATCATCAACATCTTCATCGCCGTTGCTGCCTCCCATGATGAGGGGGAGTAGTTCTTCATCGGGGCTGAGGGCTCTACCGGTAGCTATGTGGTTCATCTCTCTCTCCCATGATGTGATCTTTATGTGATCATGAGCTTTGTAATCTAATTGAATTCATGGATGTTTCTCCTTCATTGTTTGTGCTACTCAAGTGGTTTTATTAATGTAATTTCCGGAGTCACTTTGTCCCATGGTGTGAAGTTGACAGTGTGCGCACCGTGTGTGACTCTTAGGCTAAAGGTTACAGAAATACTTACCGTGAGTTATTCTTTGTGTTGGATGTCACTATAAAATTGTGGTGTTTGTTTAGTACTATTTTGGGGCACTCATAGTGACCTTGGGGTTCCCTAGATGTGGAAGACAGACTTTAAGGTGTGCTTTTGTAGCCCTACACGATGGTCTTGGTGTTCTATGATATTGTGGTGTTTGTTCACTCAGACTTTAAGGTGTGCTCTTGTAGCCCTACGCAGTAGATTGGTATTTCTATCCAACGGGAGAATAGTTCAGAGTAGCAAAGTGAAGAGAAAATATCTATGTATTCAATTGTTGGGAGTGTCCACTAGTGAAAGTATGATCCCTAGGCCTTATTTCCAAGCATCCTAGAAAACCTTTGTCTTGTCCTCTTGCATTGAAGAGGATTGGGACACTTCCACATTCTTGCCTTGTTACATCAAACTTCCATCCATTAAATCAACCACCTTGTTCCTTAAACTTGTTTAGTGCATAATCAACTAAAACTTGTGACACTTTAGTTGTAGGGAATAGATAACTTTTCCTTCTTGCTCCTGCGGATCGATACCTTACTTCCACATTGAGAGGTGCTACAGTGATCCCTTGCTCTTGGGGGTTATCAAGTACTTTTCTGCCACCGTTGCCGGGGAGCGTAGCGCTTAAGTTTCTATTCTGTGTGCACTAGACTAAGCTTGGGGAGGTTCTTTAACTTGTTTTATATCTTGCAATCATCTAAGCTTGGGGAGGTTCATTTAAACTTGTCTGGGTGTAAGTTCTTCATTACTTTTGCTATGGGTTTTCTGTTTGATTATACACCTGAGGAACTTGCAACATTTACACTTGAGGAACTTGAAATATTACAAGAAGCTGATGATTTCTTTTCTCGAGCAGATGCTATTAAACGTAAAAAGTTAACTCTTGCTGCCATGGAAAGAACTAATATTTTGCAGGAAGAAGATGACAAAAGCTTAAGCTTGGGGATGCCCGTGCTACCCCAAGAAGATGATGAAAAGGATGAACAACTAGAGAATGAAGAGGGGAAGCTTCCACCTTCACCACCTATGGATGAGGGTAACACTCAAGATGTTTTTGATGATACTATGCCTCCAATATATGATGATTACAATCATTGTGATATTTTCAGTCCACCTACTATTGAGGATAAAATTTATGTTGATTATAATATGCCTCCTATATATGATGTTTACAATGATGATTATGATGTTTTCAGTCCATCTACTATTGAGGATAAAATTCACTATGATTATTCTATGCCTCCAATTTATGATGATTACAATGATGGATGTGCTAGTTTTACTCCCACTATTACTAATGAAATTGATTATGCTTGTGTGGAGAGTAATAGTACTGTTATGCTTATGGATCATGATAATAATGCTTTATGTGATAGCTATATTGTTGATTTTATTCATGATGCCGCTGAAAATTATTTTGAGAGAGGAAAGTATGGTTATAGAAATCTTCACGTTACTAAATTTATCCTCTTTATGATGAAGGTTTTGGCCTTTCTCTTGATTTGCTTTTATTTGTTGGGTACTTTAAAACCTACTGGTCCTTATGAGAGAGGGAGACACGGTTTCATATATCTCAAAATATTAAGTCTTCTCTCTTTTTGTTGAAAATTTTGAAGTTGCACTTGCTTTGCCTTCCTATGCTAGTCACTTTGTGCTTTATTGATTTATTTTCTTACAAGATCCCAATGCATAGGAAGTGGGTTAGACTTAAATGTGTTTGATATTTGCTTCTTGATGCTCTTTTATATTCAACTCTTATTCCTATGGGAGCATCATTAAAACTATCAAGCCTAGCTATATGGCTATAAAGAAAGCGCTTTGCGGGAGGCAACCCGGTTATTTTTGTGTGTGATTTTTTTTGTGTCCTCTTGCTGTAACAAGAGATTTTGTGTCTAGTTTAGTTCTGGAGTTTTTAATAAAGTGCCAAGTTTTACCCTTTTTGGTTTGAAAAGTTGCTTATAGCGTTCGGAGATTTTATTCCTGCACAATCAGTGCACGGTATGATTTTTAATTCTTATTCTGTAACTCCGAATGAGCTCATATTTGAACTGTAGTTGCAACTTTTCATCCTCTGTATGCATGAATTTTTTCGGAATTTTTCGAGAAAGTTTGGTAGGGTAGAAAAATACGTTTTGCTGCTGCTGTTTTTCTGGACAGATTCTGTCCCATTTTGTTTGATGCATGCTTTGAGCTTTTAAGTTGAATCTTTTTGATCCAATTGAGTTTATGAGTAGGCATACAACATTATACACTTTCTGGACATGTCATATGAATTTTTGTTCAAGGATTATATGCAGCAAGGAACCTATTTGTTTATCACTATTAATGCACCCCACAGAAAAGAAATGGGAGAAACGGTGTTTTGAAGTTTTTTCACAGGGATTGGAGGAGATGCACCAAGAGCTATCCAAGGATGGTGAAGACCATAAGCTTGGGGATGTGAAGACAACCCCGTGGACCTACACACTCTCGGTTTGCACACGTCCAACTTCTGTTTTTCGATCGAAACACTTTATCGCATAAACTTGGAGCGTCGTTTTTGTTTTTGTTTGAGTCTTGAGAGACCACCACACTATCAATTATATATGAGAGAGCTACTGGAAATATGGGTTGAAATATGTTGGATGCTTTTATAAGATTGGGAAAAGGGATGTTTGACTTGATTTTTAATGATACATATAGTTGCATGATTCATGAGCTTGTTTATGAGTAATAGTTTGCAAATTCTTTTTGTAGAGCTATCACTTATTCATGTTTTGGTGCTGATTGTTATTTTACTTGGTTTAACATGGATTAGTTAGTTCTATGGACACTCATGCATGCATCTAGATGGTCAACTTTCTCCCTTTTGCTAGCCCAAAAACTCCAACAAGCAAAAACTTGTTTCCAACACCTTCAACCAAAGTTATTCCAGTGAGTCCACCATATCTACCTATTGGCTTTATGCTATTCCGAGTATGTTTAACATGTTGTTTGTGTTATCTTACCTCTGAATGAAAATGTTTATGTTATTGATTGCAATGGAAAAAATTGGTTATATAGCTCTCACGAACTTGATGCACAATGTTCTTTTATTTGCATAATAAAACTTGACCCATTGTGATTAAGATTATGATGTTTGTGGCTTGATGAATGTTTTGGGTTGGAAGTTAGCCCATATGTGCTGTCACATGGCAAGCTTTCAACACGCTCTTCATCTCATTTAGTTGATATCATGTGCTTTTGTCTATGGATGCTTATCATGTTGAAATAAATGTGGAAATAGAGTGAGTTTAAATGAGTTTGTGTAAATGGTTAGAGAGACGCCTGGGCCGCTAATCTAAGCCATGCATCATTCATGGTGGAAATTTACTTACATACTATGGTGAACCTTCTGTGATACACCTTGCAATAAAAAACTATTCCAAATGGTAAATAAAAAGGGTGTTGAGATTGTTCATTTTGTTTGTTTGTCTTGTCATTTTGATATGGGCTTGTTCCATATCTTGGGACAAGAGGTACCCCAGTTGACGCTCTTGATGATACTATTATGCTTACAATGATATTTAATTGAACTTGCTTTGTTTCCCAAGTTGAGTAACACATGGTGTAAGTACTTGTATTCAAGGGGCATGAGACATTCAACCCATTCTTTATCAAGCACACTACTCATATTTGCTTTCACTTTAACCTTAATCATTCAAGATGCTATGATAGGGGCAATGAGAGCTTGACACCAATGAATACCTTATTGCAATCATTAACTTAAGTAGAAGAGTTTGGAGTTGGATGAAACTTATGCATGCTTTACCTCTACTCACATATACATCTTTCCAAAGTGTACACCTATCATATTCAGATTTTCATCTACACTCTATGACCATTGTAGGATGTTCTACTTATCATTATGCATACATGTGTTCCATATTACTTGCTACCATGTTACACTTTGTGAACTATCAATGAACATCCTTGTCTTGAATACTTGATATCACTTCATAAACTATTTGCATATTGCTACTCCTTTGAAGAATGAATCATTTGACTATATGTAGCAATAGTAATCATCTTTGATATTCATTGTTAAGTATTAAATTGCAAAGTCCATGTTAGTTTTATCATCTTCATACTCGAGGACGAGCATGGATTAAGCTTGGGGATGTTGATGCATGTAAAATGCATACATGAACTTTGCACTTTAATTGCTTATATTCCAATCATATTTGCATCATATAAGGGTTATATCAATGTTTTATAATGATTTTGGGAATACTTCATAGTTTTCCCATTTATTTGGAATTAACCCTGTTTTTCCAGAAAACGTCTTTTTTAGTGTTTCAGACTTTCCGGGAGCTTCGGGACTCCAAAAAGGGCAAGGTCAAAGAGCACGGTTCAGAATTTTCGAGACGAACGCAATGGGCTTAAATTGAAGACCAGAAGCCCAACAGGCTGGAAATGGGAGGGTCCCACGCGGCCTAAAGTACATGGCCGCGTGGGCCCAGCTCGTTTCCACCTCGGAGCTCCGTGGCCGTCGATTTTCGTCCACCGACTCCGTCTTGACCTAAAAACGCCTATAAAAAAGGTCCCTGGCGTTTCGCGAAAGGAGGCGGCGGAGAAACACAGAACACGAAACAGAGAGTCAGAAGGCTGCCGCCGGAGAAGATCGGAGGGGGGAAACGCCGCCGGAATCGCCTCCGGAGGGCTCCACCCCCCTCCGGCGTGTTCATCATCAACATCTTCATCGCCGTTGCTGCCTCCCATGATGAGGGGGGAGTAGTTCTTCATCGGGGCTGAGGGCTCTACCGGTAGCTATGTGGTTCATCTCTCTCTCCCATGATGTGATCTTTATGTGATCATGAGCTTTGTAATCTAATTGAATTCATGGATGTTTCTCCTTCATTGTTTGTGCTACTCAAGTGGTTTTATTAATGTAATTTCCGGAGTCACCTTTGTCCCATGGTGTGAAGTTGACAGTGTGCGCACCGTGTGTGACTCTTAGGCTAAAGGTTACAGAAATACTTACCATGAGTTATTCTTTGTGTTGGATGTCACTATAAAATTGTGGTGTTTGTTTAGTACTATTTTGGGGCACTCATAGTGACCTTGGGGTTCCCTAGATGTGGAAGACAGACTTTAAGGTGTGCTTTTGTAGCCCTACACGATGGTCTTGGTGTTCTATGATATTGTGGTGTTTGTTCACTCAGACTTTAAGGTGTGCTCTTGTAGCCCTACGCAGTAGATTGGTATTTCTATCCAACGGGAGAATAGTTCAGAGTAGCAAAGTGAAGAGGAAATATCTATGTATTCAATTGTTGGGAGTGTCCACTAGTGAAAGTATGATCCCTAGGCCTTATTTCCAAGCATCCTAGAAAACCTTTGTCTTGTCCTCTTGCATTGAAGAGGATTGGGACACTTCCACATTCTTGCCTTGTTACATCAAACTTCCATCCATTAAATCAACCACCTTGTTCCTTAAACTTGTTTAGTGCATAACAACTAAAACTTGTGACACTTTAGTTGTAGGGAATAGATAACTTTTCCTTCTTGCTCCTGCGGATCGATACCTTACTTCCACATTGAGAGGTGCTACAGTGATCCCTTGCTCTTGGGGGTTATCAGGCGCACAATGTCTGTGAAGAATGCTCATGCTACGGAAGCTGCCGTTTATGGATGAGCAAGGGGGATGAAGTGTGCATACTTGGACAAACGGTCAACAACAGTGAGGATGACAGACTTGCCGCCCACCTTTGGGAGTCCACTACTAGGAAAAGGGTTATAGGGAGGTTGGCATTCTGTGGCGCACCATTAATTGGTGCGCCACAGAATTATTTCTGTGGCGCATGGATGCTCGTGCGCCACAGAAATTTCCGACTTTCTGTGGCGCATCTTTTGCCCATGCGCCACAGAAAGTCAAAATTCTGTGGCGCATGTCCACAGATGCGCCACAGAAAGCCAGACTTCTGTGGCGCATGAGACACCATGCGCCACAGAATTCCTGTGGGTCCCACGTGCAATCATTGGGCCAAGGTCCATCTGGGGAATTCTGTGGCGCACCGTGGCTGGTGCGCCACAGAAACTCAACTTTCTGTGGCGCATGCTGTTGGATGCGCCACAGAAAGTTGGGTTTCTGTGGCGCACCAGCACGGTGCGCCACAGAATGTTCACTTTCTGTGGCGCATCAAACACCATGCGCCACAGAAAGTTGGCCCAGATCTACAAAAAGGTGGCACCACCCTTTCCCCATGCATGTGACCTTCTTCATCCTCCCATCTAGCTCGAGCTCCTCCTCTCTCCCATGCCATTTTGACCATCCTATTCTCCATTATTTGTTATTAAACCTACTTTATTTGATATATAATTGGTGAGGGCTTGGGAGAGCCTCCATATATATTCTCCTCCTCTCTTTTTGTCCACTATTTTCTCTCCATCACCACACACTCTCTCTCATCGATCACGGTCACGTCTCGGCAACGGATCTAGATCTACTAGGTGGGTATTGTTGGATGGATGTTTGTTAAAGGCATGAGAAACTTGTCGGCGGGCGATTGTGTGTGTGGTTTGCATGAAGCAAACTATTGTTGAACGGATCTATGCATGAAACTTGTGTGTGTGGTTTGCATGAATCTTTGCATGTTGTTGCTTGCGCCGGCGTGGTGCATGGATGTTTGCCGAAATGTTGATTCATTTCCATTTCGGTAAATTTTTGCACCACATATGTCCTACTTTTAGGGGAAGTCATGCCGAATTTTTTCGTCGAACATTTCCGACTTTCCGACTTCCCGCATGAGAAGCTTGTATGTGTGTGTGTGCATGTTGCGGTTAATTAATTCTAATTAATAACACATACTCTATATGTATACCGCGTAGGCGACCATGGTCATCAAGATGAGCTCCAATCGAATCAACAACTACAAGGAAGAAGCGAAGGCGGAAATGATCGGTGCAACGGGCGCCAGATACGATGTCCGTGTAGAAGTTGCAAATTTGTGAGATGGATCGACCCTGATTCCGGACAATTGGAGGAACACCTGCTCAGGCGCGGTTTCATGGAAGGCTTCAACCAAGCGCCGACAGCAAATGTTGCGCCTGAAGACGAGGGCGGGCAAGATGATCGTGACGAAGGAGATGCCGACGGACATGGTCATGATGGTGGTGGAGAAGACGCGAACACGCCGCAGAGCTCGCTAATGTCGGCCTTGATGGAGTCTCATGTTCAAGAACTGCTCCTCAAGAACGCGAGCACCGTTAGAGAGAAAGCCAAGCTGGCGCAAATGGAGATAGACGGGAAGACTCCGTTGTATCCTGGGTGCCGGCCACAGGATACGCGCTTGCAAGTAACGCTTGATGCTCTGGAGATGAAGTCGGGAAACAAATGGACCGACGCGAGCTTCAACAAGAACATGCAATTCTTCCACGAGCGTCTTCCCGAGGGGAACACATTGCCAACTAGTATCGAGGAGGCCAAGAAAGTCGTTTGCCCTCTTGACCTACCGCACGTTAAATACCACGCCTGCATCAATGATTGCGCAATTTATCGGGGCGAGTACGAGGACAGAACCACATGTCCGGTGTGCGGCCAAGGACGGTACAAGAGCCGTGGGAAGAAAGTTCCTCGAAAAGTGGTATGGTACTTTCCTATCACTCCCCGTCTGCAGCGGTACTTCGTGGACCCTAAGGAAGCAAAGCTCATGCAATGGCACGCGGAAAGGGAGAAGCCCGAAGAAGATCCGGAGAAGGGCAGGATCCTTACACACCCTTCAGACGCTAGCCAGTGGCAAGAGTTGGACGCCGTCGGAAATTTCGGAGGCGACGCAAGGAACGTCAGGCTCGGTATGAGCACCGATGGACTCAATCCGTTCGGCAACCAGAGTAGCACGCATAGCACCTGGCCCGTGTTTGTATGGCCTTACAACCTTCCCCCGTGGTTGTGCACGAAGCAAAGGTACATACACATGAGTATTCTCATTCAGGGGCCGAAACAAGCAGGTGTCCACATACATCTGTATCTCGCGCTGTTGAAAGAGGAGTTAGCCACGTTGTGGGAGACGCCAGCCCGTACGTGGGATGCCTACACTGGAGATTATTTCGACATGAGAGCCGCGTTGCTCACGACGGTGCAGGACTATCCTGGTTGCTCATATGTATCGGCCCAGGTAGGCCACGGATTCTGCGCATGTGTCAGGTGCATGGATAAGACCCCGCATCTCCAGCTACCAAGGAATCCCGGGTCTTCGAAAACCGTGTACCCAGGGGCTCGAAGGTGGCTTCGCATGGATCACCCGTGGAGAAAACGCGGTGACCTGTTCAATGGTAAGGACGAGATCGAAGAGCCCCGAGCCCGAGGAGCGGCACAGAAATCGACGAGCTGTTGAAAAATTGGGAGGAGTGCCCCGCGCCGGGAAAGAAACGACCGAAGGTAGATCCGCTGCTGGGTGTATGGAAAGCGAGGTCTGTTTTCCACGACTTGGAGTACTGGAAGGTCCTCAAGACGCCACATAGCCTCGATATGATGCACATTACGAAGAATGTCACCGAGGCTCTGCTTGGCACTCTTTCCAACATGCCGGAAAAGACCAAGGATGGGACGAAAGCAAGATACGATCTGAAATGGCTTGGTGTCAGGAAAGATCTTCAGGCCCCGATAGCGATGACGATGATGATGATGATGATGATCACGGAAGGGACTCAAGGTCGCCGCAAAAGGGTAAAGAAGAACACTGTGGTGCTTCCCGCTACGTGCTTCACTATGAGTCCGGAGGAGCTCGAGCAATTCTACATGTGTCTCCTAGGAGTCAAATTTCCTCATGGTTACGCGGGGCAGATAAGCAGATATCTGGACGGAACGAAGAAGAGGTTTAGCGGGATGAAGTCTCACGACTGTCACGTGCTGTTGACGCAGATACTTCCCGTTGCGATTCGAGGGATAATGGACGAGCACGTCCGTGATACGCTGCTTGCCCTTTGCAACTTTTTCGACGTCATCAACAGGAAGTCGATCGGCGTGAAGCAGCTCGACAGGCTAGAGGAAGAGATCGTGCTGATACTATGCGAGCTCGAGATTTACTTCCCGCCAGCATTCTTTGATATCTGCGTGCATCTCCTTCTCCATGTCGTTGATGACATCAGGCAGCTCGGGCCAACGTTCATGCACTACATGATGCCGTTCGAAAGGATGAACGGTGTCATGAAAGGATACGTCCGCAACAGGTCCCATCCAGACGCAAGCATGGCCAAGGGCTTTCTAACCTACGAGTGCATCTCCTTCTGCCAGAATTATCTAAGCACCGAGAACCAGGATGTTGGTCTCCCCACGAGGAAACACTTCGGCAGGCTCAATGGATATGGTCACCGAGAGGGCACCAGCTCAACCTTTGTCAGCATGCAGGGTCGAAAGGACGACTTCGACAGGGCTCACCGGGTCGCGCTACAACACTTACAATTGATCGAAACTTGGGTGGAACAGCACAAATGCTTACTCGAGCAACATTACATCAAACTGGGCCGGCCGAGGAAGAAGGGAGACGTAACCAGAGCGCACAACTCTAGCTTCACGCGTTGGTTCAAGCAAAAGCAACTGGAGCTAGCAAAGAAAAAGCACCATCTACGGAAGATGAAAGACTCATATTCTCCTTATCACGGGGTCCCTCGCACAACGTAAAGACCTATCAGGCGTACGACATCAACGGCTACAGATTCTACACCGAGGAAAAGGACAAGAAGTCGAATATCAAAACTCAGGAGTAACTATGCTATCCTACGGCGATGAGGAGGCTACTGTCAAGGAAAGATACTTCGGAAGGATTGAGGACATATGGGAGCTCAACTACTGTGGAGAGTTGGTGCCAATGTTCCGTGTAAGATGGGCCAAGGACGTCGTCAAAGAAGGCCGGTATTTCACCACCATGGTAATACCCGATGCCAAATCGAAGAACGCCTCCGCGAAAAATGAGCCATGGGTACTCGCTAGCCAAGTTGAGCAATGCTTCTTCATTACCGACCCGTCAAAGCCTAGCCGTGTTGTCGTGAGGAGGGGCAAGAGGAGCATCATCGGAATGGAAGGAGGCGCCACCGAGCAAGACTTGGACAACGAGCCAAAGATCGAGGAGGAATTCGACAAGTTCTTCGACATGCCTACTACTAGTACACAAAGAAGGAAGACCTCCCTACCTACCAAAGGTTGTCCGTTCACGCGAAGAAATCTCAAGGTCACCGGCCTAAAGTTTTCAACCGCGAAGAAGGGAAAGAAGAGAATCTAGCTCGCGGAACCGAGACGAAGAAGAGACTTTTTTGGTGTATTTAATTTGTGTGTGTGTGTGTGAGACAATGCAAGAGTTATGTATTCAATGAACTAAATATGTATGACATTGTGTGTGAGACAATGCAAGAGTTATGTATTCAATGAACTAAATATGTATGAGACATATTGTAAGAAAAAAGTTTAGCAAAAATTGAGACAGCCAGGATTCGAACCTGGCTGTCCATGTTAGTTCAGTACTGTTGAAACCAATAGGATGATTGCTTGCTAGTGTCAAGTAACAGCAGCACTCCCTTTTGACCTGCTAGCCCAGGACATTCTGTGGCGCTCCACTTAGCGGATGCGCCACAGAATCCTAACTTTCTGTGGCGCATCCCTCCCCGGGTGCGCCACAGAAATCTCGGGCCTCTACTTACATGTGGGGCCGCCCCCTGTTAGGCCAGATAATTCTGTGGCGCACCACCTAGCGGATGCGCCACATAATCACAAATTTTTGTGGCGCATCCCTCTAGCGGTGCGCCACAGAATTCTGTGGCTACCACTTACATGTGGCCCCGCGGCCACGACGCGCTCATCAGGCCTCTCTTCTTCGAAAATTTTCTAAGTCCTCTCGACACGCGCGCGAACCGCCATCCTCGACGCCGCCACTACTCCCCGCCGCCATCCTCGACGCCGCCCCCGCCCAAACTCGCCGCCGCGCCATCCCTGCGCCCCCGCCCAACCCCTGCTCCCCATCGCCCTCGACGCCGTCCTCGACGCCGCGCGGAGGACCTCGACGTCGCGGAGGACCTCGACGCCGGCGCGCTCGACACCGCCGTCCTCTCCATCCCCTCCCCGAGGTTGCTGCCCTCCCCCTGCATCTCCCTCCCCTGATCCCAAGCCTACCCTCCCCTCCCCTGCCATGCCTCTCCTCTGCACACTAGGTGCTTGTGTTAATGCCTAGGCTAATTTTTTTGAATTTCAGTACAATGGTTGTTGATTGCTTGCTGCAAATACTTGCTGCAAACACACTAGTTGGTTCTAGTGGTGTTAGGAAAACTTTGGAGACCAATTTTTTTTGAAAATTTTGCTAAGTTAAATTTTGTCACTGTTTTAACATGCCTACAAGAATGCCTTCAATTAAGGTTTTAGATGTATTCAAAAAAAAAATTCTGGGGTTTAGCATGAAGTACTAACTTAGTACAAGAGATCCGTCAAGGTACATTTTAAATATGATAAAGATTTGATAACTTTGTAAGCCTCCAAAGTTGGTACTTTTTAACTGTTTTGAAGATGCATTTTTAGTTGCTGCTAGGTGCTTTTGCTGCTAGCTGCTTTTGTGAAATGTGTGTGGTAGATGCTAAATCATGGTTTTGTTAATTTATTGCAGCACCACGAGGAGCACCTCCACCAAGCCGATCTCGGACCCGAGCCTCCCTTCCCTACCCGAGGTAGTTCCCCTCTCCCTCGATGTGGATGTGGTGATGTATGTGCATGAGGATATGTGTCCACGACCATCGTGTCGTGGTTGTTTGTGCTCCGACCATCGTGTCGTGGAGATGCCGGCCGGAGATGCCGGCCGGCCAAGATGTGGATATTTTTTGTGAAATGTTTGCAGGTACCCCGTGAGGCCCTTGAGATTGCCGGAACGTCGATTAACTTCCGTTCCGGCAAATTCGGGTACTCAAATTTAGCATGACTTTGCTAAAAATAGGACATATGGGGTATTGCGGCTAATGCATGGGCCGGGATATCTTAGTACTAAATTAAGTGATGCTTTTGTTATATTTGTTGTACTAACTTTTTTCCTCTTTTTCAGTGCAGTGTAAACATGTCCTCCGAGGCCGGCCCTTCTAAGCACATGAGCGTCGAAGAACAAGCTAGAGAAAAGAACAAGTCGTTCTGGGAAGTGAACCCGGAGATGGAGGATGCGGAGGCCGCCGAATTGGCTCGTGACGGCGATGGTGACTTTCTGTTAGAGATGGAGATGGAGGATGCGGAGGACACCGATGGAGATGGGGACGCAACCACCACCACCGAGGGTGGCGACCACACGGATGTCGGGGGTGGCGACCACACGGATGGCGGTGGTGGTGGTAACCCGACCGCTAAGAAGCTTAAGAAGCAGAGGAAGGACCGGACACCGCAAGCGGTCGGCAACGTCACCGACACGTTCACTAAGGTCTCGAAAAGTGGCCTACCCCAGGAGCCTAGGAACATCGCAAAAGGGTACGGCATGCAACTAGGGTGCATCCTCCGGGAAACCATGTCGATCAACACGTATGACCTCAGGAGCGCGGAGAATGAGGCTTTGCGCACACAACTCCTCAAGAAGCTTCATGAACGATACATTTTCCCGGATGATGGAAACAAAAAGGTGGAGAGCTTCGCCATCACGAAGATGAACACCGCCTTGACCAGCTGGAGAGGCCGGGTGAAGGCGAAGATTGAAAAGGGTCTTAGCTGGGAAGAGATCAGTGCCAAAGAGTCGTACATCGACATAGAAGAGTTCGAGGCATTGAAGTTGTCCTTGGCATCTCCGGAGGCAGAAAAATGGACCGAGTGGGGGAAGAAAATGCGGGCACTAAACTTAGGTAACCACCATTTGGGAAGCGGCGGTTACGCAGGAAAACAGCCCATTTGGGACAAGGAGGATGCCGAGGTTGCGAGACTTGGGAAAGAGAACATGTGGCATAAAATCACGGACGAGCAAGTTAGGAACTTTGTTCGGTCCCGCTACTATCTGAAGCCGGGGACGGGGGAATTCGTTACCGACTATAAAGATGTGCTGGATTTCGAGAAAACGCTGGTAAGGAACTTAATTACCGCGGATATCTCAAAGTCCATTTGCGTTGATTTCTACATGGGTTCACGTTTATTTCTTTTGTCCACAGGAGGCTGAGTTGAAGGCTGAGGCTGAGGCCGGCCCGTGGGACACGACTTTCAACCGGGCGATGAACGTTTTCAAGGGGAGGGACAAGTCAAAGCCGCCGACGTCAGCTGGCCGTGTGACCGGCTTTGGTACGGCGATGAAGTTCATCGAGTACTACAGCACGGACACCGACAAGAAAAAGGAGAGGAGGAAGCCGGCTAAAGATAGAGCCGAGGTTCTCGAGCTAAGGAAGAAGCTGGAGACACTAGAGAAAGAAAAGGTGGACTCTAGCACGGTGGACAAGCTAGTGGCCGAGAAGGTGAACGAGCAGCTCCGGACGATGTTACCCCCTGGGTTGATGGAGGGGTTAGCTGCCTGGAACGCGAGAGGTCAACAGGGGCCGATACACGTGCCCAGCTTCACCGGCGGTACCTCCAGCAATAACGTGTCGCCGGTCCTGGTGACCCCACCGGTGCTCCCTGTCGTGGATCAACATACACCAAGGCCGGAGAATAATGATAATGCGCACGAGCGGCCGGAGAATGATAGGCCGGCCGCCGGCACCGGCACCCTTGTCTCGACATTAGCCGAGCTCGACGCCATCACCAAGGTAACTAATTAGTTAGTCTGCGACATCTTCTATGACTATATATGCCTTTGATGACTGCCATATCTCATGCATGGTGCCCAACATGTGTTGACTCCCAGGACATGCCTTGCATACTCCTGCATAGGGTGGGGGTCGGCGGCGAGTTGAAGGAAGTCGCAACGGCCAAGATCATACAACCTTTGACCCGCGATATGCACAACACCCGAATGAGCGAGGTCGTGATGAAATTCAATGTGAGCGAGGTACTGCCTGAGTTCCGTGACATCGACCCCCCCACGCAACCTCCAGGAGCCGAGAAACACATGAAGCTTGGCGAATGCGGGAAGTGGATGATGGAATGGCCGAAGACCCAGATTCGTCTTGGGGATGTTCTTCATGGGGTCAGGCGCACCGGCGGCGCCAACTCGAGGCCCCGGCCCCCGGTCATTCGGCCCCCGTCGAGGCGGCCACAAAAAGCTGTTGCGGATGAACCGGCGCCACAAGCAGCCATCGCCACCATCCAGAAGGAACCGCCGGTCGCCGCCACCACCGGCCGGAAGCTACCGCCGGTCGTCGCCGCCACCAACCGCCACAAACAGTTGTTGGGAACATCTTCACCGCAACCGTCCAAGGTTAGTTCTGACTTTCCGAATTCCCCGACTTTCCGACTTTCCCGACTAACGGATGTGCTATTGTTTATGTTTAGGACAAAGCCGTTGCACCTCAACTTGGTGGCAACAACGACAATGAGGAGGAGGAGAATGATGTCAACGTCGATGACTACATCAACACTGGCGCCTGCATGGATGGTATGTACATGCCTCTTGTGGATGAAGAACCCTTCCGCGACCACCGCGGTCAACCTGCTCGTCCCACTTCATGCACACAACGCCTGGCCTTCACCGACATGCCTCCGGATGCCGGCGATCATCAAGCTCAACCGGGTAACATTTTCAGCCCTAACACACTGCAAGAAACTGTTAAAGCGGGGTTCACTTCACCCCCACAATCCCCAGAGATGAAGAACAAGAAGAAGCACAGGAAGAGAAAAGGATCCTCCACCTCTGCGAGCCAGCCAGCTCCTAAGATCCGGGGTCTTGAAGACACGATTCCACCCCGTGCGGATGGCTTCCCCCGAGTTCATGAAGCTGGTAAACCAATCTTGTCTGGGGACTTGCTCCGCCTTGCAGAAGGACCCATGATTGCCTTGCAGGAATCTATCTTGCATCTAGAGGAGCTCCTTCTTAAAGACAAGCAGCCGAGTTACCCGGCGTTCGCGGTCCAGGTGCCAAAGGAGCTGGTGGACTTCGTCCAGGAAGACCCCGCGGATGTGTTCTTCATAGCGTACGAGGACATCTTCAAACTCTTTCACACTCAACGGTTGGACTATAACATGGTCCGCCTATATGCGCTCGATATGGCGATGAAGATCAGGAGAGATGATACCCCGTACGTCGCGATAGTGGATCCCTACTAAATGCGTGACAGCCATCTGGTGGAAGGATCAAAGACACGGGAAACGGCCACGGAGTACCTCGTAAGGGTCATGCTGGCCAACAAGAGGAAGAACGCCCTTCTTCTGCCTTTCTTTTTCGAGTAAGTACACACCGCTCGCCACCGTCGGATCTTATGCCTTCTTGTACATTTCTTCCATCACTGATCCTTTGTCCAACATTCTGTTTCAATTGTGTTGAGCAGGGACAAGTACTGCGCACTCATCTACGTATCCCCGAGGTGGTCCATTGCCACTTATTTGGACTCGGGGAATAAATCCACGCCGAGACGATACACCAGAATAAAGGGTGTTCTCGATGACGCTCTCGAGGCCTATGCCCAAAAGGGCGGCCCCTTCCATAAGAAGTCGGAATTCTTCACGGAGGACAACACACACAAGTTCCAGCATGGGACCGGCTTCCATTGCATCAAGCAACTGGATGGCAGTGTGAAGGAGGCCTACTACGCCCTCCATCACCTTAAAGCGATTGTCCGGGATTACGAGAAAACGAAGATTCCATCTGGTCTCGCAGAATACACCAAAATGGCGGATGCTCTCACCGATGCTGATTACAGAACAGACTTTCATCGCATCCGGCTGCAGTTGTCAACGATCATCCTCGACGATGTCATTCACAAATCAGGGTCCTTCCACTACCCCAGAGGTATTATAGAAGTGCATGTGTAGGGTTATATATTATATATATGCTATGCTATGAAACCCAAATAGGATAGCCATATGATTTCCAACCATGACAATTGATTGATTGTCTTGCCTCTCTACTTAGATGAATAAATTATACTCTATTTATATCACTAACCAATATATATCCCAATCCATCTTCAGGGTTGTGTCAGAGGGATATCGAAGAACGACTAGAGGCACAGAATGACACCAGGGAGTGGAGGACGAAAGAAGGCTTTCTACCGTTCCCGGCGCCGCTCAAGAAGAGGACTTCATGATCATGCATGCTCCCGCGCGCTCTTGCTCACCATCATCGCCGATGTGTACTACATTTGACCATAGTTAGGCGGCGAACACTTGATTTGTAATGTGTAGTGTGAAATGATGAAACATTCGGCACTTTTATGACTATGTGTATATATGTATCTCGATCGGGCACTAAGTAATATGTGTGATGACATATTGATTAATGTGTTTGTCTCTTTATATACCTGTCAAATATACATGTATTTCTGTATAAACCTGTATAAATCCTGTATATACCTGTATTTGTACAGCAAAACGAAAAAATACCAGTATTTCTGTTTCAAATTTCTGTGGCGCACGCTTTTTTTTTGTGGCGCACCACTTTCTTTGGCGCACCAAGGAACAGTGCGCCACAGAATTCCTCTGCATAGGGGTGCTGCCGAGCTATTTCTGTTGCGCACCGCGCTGGGTGCGCCACAGAAATAATTTTTGTGGCGAGAATTCTGTGGCGCACCCAGCAAACCTCCCGGTGCGCCACAGAAAGTCAAAAACGTGCGCCACAGAAAGGCCTTTCTGTGGTAGTGGTCCCTCCACGAAGTCCATCGAAATGTCTGCCCAAATATTGGATGGAATCTCAAGGGGCCGCAAAAGACCAGCAGGATGTAGATGTTCAGTCTTGTTGCGCTGACAGATACCACAAGCCCGAATAAAGTCTTGTACCGTAGCACGATCTTGAAGGACATGGAAGTCACGTCGCAGGCGGTGTTGGGTCTTCTGAATTCCCCCGTGTCCCCCTTCGTGAGCCACTGCCAACACCCTTGGTAGCAGGTCTGATGTTTCCGGTATATGCGCACGGCGGTCAAAGGTGACCACGCCATCCACCAAAGCCCATGGTGCCTCAAGCTCGCCGGTTTCAATGCGTGCCCGCAAGGCAGTCAAGTTGGGGTATGAGGTCGCAGCTTGGCGTAGCTCGTCAAAGAGGCTGAACTGGGGAGCAGAGAGTGCCATGACGACCCCTGGTTCAGCATCACGGCGAGAGAGAGCATCGGTGACAATGTTCTGGTTCCCGGGCTTGAATTCAACTCGAAAATCAAACCCAAGTAGCTTGCTGGCTCAATGATGTTGCGGTATTGTGGACAGACGTTGGTCAAGCAAAAACTTTAAACTGTAATGGTCCGTACGTACCACAAATGTGTGCCCCCATATGTATGGTCGCCAATGTCGCACAGCGTATACAAGGCCAATGAGCTCCCTCTCATAGGCTGCTAACTTGGCATGCTGCGGCGCTATAGTTTTGCTGAAAAACGCCAATGGCCCGGAACCCTGATGCATAACAGCTACGAACCCGCTGCCAGATGCGTCACATTCCACCGTTGTTGGTGGTGGAGTAGCCAGTAGTACGTGAGATGCATGGATGGTGGTGGAGTAGCCAGTAGTACGTGAGATGCATGGATGTAGGTTATTAATGAATGTAATGAATTAAAAGCGATGAATGCATGCATTGGGAATGGCCACTCTTTTTCTTTGACAGGGAAATGGCCACTCTCATAGAAACGGAAGAGACGGAGTAGTAAAAACTCACAGGAAGGAAATAAGTAGCGCACGCGCGAGAATCCCGATCCGCCGCCAGCGAATGAGATCGCTCCATGTAATGCACGCGGATCGGCCATCCCGACCGTCCGCCACCCACCCAGGCCATCCAACGCCTCCGGCAAGCAAAACGCAGTCTCTCATGCGCCCGACCCCGACCCGACGCATCTCCTCCTCCCTCCCAGATCAGATCCCCTTCTCAGCCGCCAGCCGCAGCTCACACCCTCGACTCGATCCACCGCCGTCGACCACCCCTCTCTCGCTGCTCATCTCCCCCACCAGATCCACCTCGCCTCCTCCGCCATGACCTCCTGCTGCACTGGCCTCCCCCAGCTCCTGCTCCTGGGGCCTGACGAGGAGGAGGAGGAGGAGACCTAGCCCGACCTCCCCCATCTCCTGCAACGAGAGGCCGTCCTCCAGATCCGCTGCCGGGCGCCGCAGACATCTCGGACATGGCCGCGGCCCCTCCCCGCGGTCCAACGGCGAGCAGGATCTGGAGCCGCTTGCCCCCCAAGCCCCATCGCGCCGACCTCCACGCCACCTCTATCTTGGACCTCGTCGACGTCCTCACCCACCCAAAGGTCCATCTTTTTTCTTTCTTTGGCCGCGCTCGCTCGAATTGGTCGCTGCGGCTTAATTTCTATACGGGACAGAAAGATGCCCATGCCTGTTTATTTGGTGTCCTGTAATTATTATGAACATTGCGTGAGTGAGATTAATGGATGGAAAATATTTAGATGCGTGGAGAAGTTAATTAAGCAGCTAAGTAGGTGAGCATTTTTACTTTGTTTGTCATGGATGCAATCGCCGGACATAATATCCAGCTCTAGCTAGCACTCTCTGTCTATTTATTCAACGTTTTTTACTTCTTTTTTCTGTAATGTAACATAGATGGCGGTGTCGATTTCATGTGTTGAGAACTGTGAGCTCTATTTTTATTCTGGTGCTGGTATCTATAAGCTATAATAGGTTTGCTTCACCCGGTGAAGAATTCTATTTGCACAAATTGTAGGCTCTCTAAATTGATAGTAACTCAGCAACAATTTTAGCCAAAGTTCAAAAAGGCGCTGGGCGTTTATTATGTGTTTTGCTACCTACTTGCGCCTTGCTAGCTTATGCGCTGCCTAGGCACGCCTAGGCGTTCCGTACAATAGTATACGGACATGACAGAGGACAAACCTGGGAGGAGCAACAAAGAGCAAATTTCTAGCAGTTTACCATCTAAAATTGTAAACAGGGGATATTTTATTGGAACCTGGTGCTCTACATGATGTTGCCCCTCCCTTTGTGTGTTATCCTTTTCCTCCAATGCATTGAGCAGCAGCTACATACATCACAGAGAAGATGTTAGCAACAGAGAGTACTAAATATGTGAAAATAACCTTCATTATGTAGGTATACAAGAAACTTATCTCACTGGCTCATAAGCCTTCTCTCCAATCCCTGCATCTCCAAACTGAATAACATAGTAAGCAATCAAGCAAACAAACAATGCAATAAGTTGATCACAACAACTTCACAAGCAAGCATAATAACCAATCAAGTCTCTAACTTGCTTAGTGCTACGAATCCACAAGACACGGTACTTAATAGTCTTACAAAACAAACAAACAATGAAACCGAAGACACATGCATGATAGCATGAATCCATGATAATTGATGAATCATCATCCTCAAAGTCAATTTCTTCATCCACCTCCATCTCCTCGTCATGATCAGATTCAAACTCCTCCTCGATACAGAGCATACAGAGCATCAACAATTCAGGTTCAGCATAACAGCACGCAAATAGCAGCAACATACAGAGCATACAGAGCATTAACAATTCAGGTTCAGCATACAAAGCAAAGAACACAGCAGGTAGCAAAGCATACAGATACAGACTAGAGATCAATCAGCAACATCCAGCAGCATACAGAGAAGAGAGAACAGGGGAGCTCGAGGGAGGGACCGGGAGAGAAACCATGCTCACCTTCTCGGGGACGCGAGGCAGACAAGCAGCTCGACGTGGCCGGTAGCAGGACGAGGACGAGCTTGAGGTAGCGTCCGCCGGGAGGAGGAGGAGCTCGCGGAAGCTGACTGGCGGCGGGAGGCGAAGGGGTCCGATTGCTGCTGGCGGCACGGGGAGATCTGGCGGCGGCGCAAGGAGACCTGGGAGAGCAGGAGAGGAGCTAAACCTAGCGCGGCTGCTCGATTTGGTCCTTTCCCTCTCTCCTGCCGTCCGTGGGACTCGACCTAGTAAGTTCCCGCTGCTCGATTTTGCCCTTGCCGCCCATGCGACTCGAGTTTTCTGAGTTCCCGCTGCTCCTCTCTTCCCCGTTCTGCGCTGCTTCCGCGCGCCTAGTCTCCCAGTCTGCGCGCCTAATCGCGCAGAGAAGAAAAGGCGCTACGCCTAGGCGCGCCTTGCGCTTTTCCCCTCGCCTATGGCCGAGGCGAGGCGTTTTGCCAGCGCCTCGCGCATCCGCGCGCATAAGCGAGCGCTTCAGCGCGCCTTTTTTAACTTTGATTTTAGCACTCTGCTATAAATAAATCTTTACTATCATGCTAAATTTTCTCTTGTGCTGGGTTGATGGTGCAATTTATTTGTTTTCTGCGGCTGAGGCTGGTTATGTTACATCTGACCAGAAATCTACCTCTCAGGTCGCTCACTCCTTTCCTGTTGTTCGAGTCTACCTGGCAGTGGCCGTGACGATAATGGAGGCCCTGGTGAAGGATCAAGACCTCGTCTCTACCGCCGGTGTAACCGGGAAGGTCGGCTCCCTGCAATGTATCTTGCTCGCGACCATCAGTTAGTCATTCATTCTATTGCTGCATTGACATGAAATTCAATGTGCAGGGAGCTCATCAAGCCCGGTTTCCGAGTCCGAGCCATGCACGGGGGCAAGGAGAGGATGCATTCCATGGCATGTAGTTGCTGGAGCTGGGCGAAGGGTGCAGCGCTGCTGGTCCGAAGCGTGGAAGGTAGTTTTGTCTATCTCCATCCTCTGTCTATGATTTGGAGTGTTCTTGTCAAGAAAGTATGTTTATTTACAGTGCACTAGTGATTTGCAAAATATATACCCTGTTCAGGATCATGGATTATGATTTCTTATCTCCGATTAAGCATGATCTGTTTTTAGTTATGAACTTCTGTTGTGAATGACACTAGTTTCGCTACTACCCTAGTACCCTGAGAGGGCTTTAGCCATGGCTAGGTTCTGGTATTGTCTTCATTTTCGCTAGCTTCTCTGGTTTTGCTTCTCGTGTTCCTCACTGTTGATAACGGGAATATAATTTTGTTCAGTCTTGTCTGCTGGCATCCTAATATTAGATTAGTATGTGCATCATGACATTGTGCTTATCCAAGGTTATTTTTGGCTTGCAGAGAGTAAACCTGACAAAGCTGGGGACATTTACACTATGGAGATACTGGAATCACTACATCTTCAAAACATGTCGACTCTTCCCACCGTCCCGTTAGGAGACTTTGACTTGGACCCGTAGACACATGATGCCACTAGTTCGGTTTCCTTTCATTTTCAGGAATCAGGAGTAGAGTTGGAGTGGTGATAGGGGACGGATGATGTGAATCTTCATCAGATAATCTAAAAATCTGAGTTTAAAGGATCCAAAACTGAGTTTGGGAAAATTCGGTGTGTAGATTATTTAGAGTGATATATGCATGCATCGTCAGGTTTCTTGTGTGCTGAGGAAAGATCAAGACACGTCTTGTGCGTGCTTGTAGACGGCGAGGCGATCGAGCGGCACGAATTGGTTATCTGATTCTAGGCGCAAGAAGGATGCATTCCCTTGACTGGAGTCTGCCGTTCTCGAGGCTCGTTCGATCTCGTATGACTTTGCAGCGTGCGTGTGGTCGTCGCCGCCATTGGCCATGGCCAACCATTGGGCGGTCATCCAACAATCTTACAACAAGTGGCATGAAATTCAAGAGGAGGTCCAAAACCGGCTGTAGAGTGGCGCGAACCATGAGATGGAGGTGAGCTTCTTTCGCCTTGGTTTCCTATTTGTCGTCGGTTTGCTTAATTCGGCCGAATCGCTCATGTAGGTGGTCCGGATGTTCGAGGCATATCGCAACGACAACAAACAACCCGAGTTCAAGTATCTCATGTGTTCATACGGATTGAGGGGTGCGAGAAGTGGGCGCAAATTCGGCATGCTCTTGGCAAGGGGAAGGACTACGTGCCGGATGCGCCGGCGGCTGAGGGATGCCGTGTCCTCGGCTACAATAAAGCCAAGGCGGCGAGAGACGCTGCACCGGCGGCAGCGAGGCTGCAGGCGTCGATCGAGACGTGCATTGCCGACGCCCATAGCCACGCCGTGGCGAGAGAGGAGAAGGCGGACGCCAGGTGGAAGGCGCTCATGGAAAAGGCGGACATCAAGCTCGACCTCCTAAGGACCAACACCGCGGCGAAGAAGATGAACACTGACCTCGCTTTCCTGATGGGCGGCGATCCGGCAGCCATGGATCCCCAGGTCAGGGCGTGGTACATGGCGGAAAGGGTCGCGATCCTGAGCCAGATTCCGTCGGCGACCACTCCACCACCGACGGACGCGGCTCCGAGCTCTCCAGTCATGGCCGACCAGAGCCCCATGGCAACGGCCACACCGAGCACCACCTCTACGACCACGACGTCTCCGAGCGCTGCGCCGACTGCCACTCCGAGTTCCGCCCCAACATCGACGACCACGCCGATCGATTTGGAGGATCCCGCCGAGTCGCCGGCGACCATCTGATCTGCGTATCAGCATGCCGAATGTGGTTGTTTTCATTCGATCGCCAAACTATGTGGCTTGATTCGATTGCCGAACTATGATTTTTTTGTATGATCGCCCAACTGTGTCTGGTTTGATTGCCGAACTGGGGCTTTTTTTTTGGCGGGAATATGAAGTTTCAAATTTGATTGTTTGTTGTTGCGCTGGGGGCGATGCGACTGGAAACTTCGCCCCCCAAGGCCGAAATTAGCGCCGGCGCAAAGCCAAAAAGGCAGCGGCAGAAACGCTGAGGGCGCTACGACTGAAGATGCCCTTATATCTCATTCTAGGCGCAAGAAGGATGCATTCCCTTGACTAGAGTCTGCTGTTCTCGAGGGACTTTTGCAGATCGGGTGTCGTCGCCGTCGTCGGAATCCATCTGGCTGCCGTGGCCGCCCCAAGTCCGTGCTTTGTTTTGACACGGGAAACCAAAAGGCAAAAGGCGAAAAGCAAAGAATATATTCTAGTACGGGTTGTATATTGTGTAGAACAACGGACGGATGCCATTGCCATGCACCGCACGTCCGCACGTATCCGATTCCATTCCATGGCCGCAATCGCACACGACCGCACGAAAGCAAACGTGCGTACGAAAAGCAGGCAAACCGGTTACATGATATATCGGCAAAATCTGCAAATTCCATTATAGTGTGTGAATTTAAAACTAGTACTCCCTCCGTTCGAATTTAATTGACACACATTTTGTTACACATGGATGTATCTAGACATCAAATAAGTATAGATATATCCATATTTGAACAAAACCAAATCAATTAATTTGGAACGGAGGGAGTAGTTGATTCCGTGCGAGCTAAGTATATATTCGCTCGCTGCCGGGGTGTTGAATCAGGGCTTCACTCAGCTGGTCTCCGACTTTTGCAAGCTTCCTGGGTGTCGTCAGAACCCATCCGCCGCCACCAATTAGAGCATCTCCAACCGCACCCCCCAAAATCGGACCACATACTGCGCCCGGACGCATCCGGACGCGTCCGCGGAGGGTGACCGGACAACCCCTAAAAACATGCTTCTACAACCACACACCTCTTTTCTAGTTGCCAAATTACTACAAAGGCATGCAACGTCCGCATTTGCTACACTAGAATGGGGACTTGCAGCCGCCTTGCTACTTCCGGTTGTCCTATCTCCCTACTCGTCATCGGAGAGGACGATGACCGTTGCCGCTGCGCCGGCGGAGCCGCCCCGTCCCGCACTGCCGGCCGGAGCCGGGCAAGAATGTGGGGACCCCAGACCGGCAGTCTGAGACCTCCAGTATGCATACATTCACGATCCCATGATCAGTCAGTCGTGAACAACATACTTAAGTTGGCATTGCAGATACATCATTCATTACATAACGAATACACGTTTCGCAAAAAATCTGGTCACATGACCCAGTCTTAAACAACCGCCACGCAGGGCAGAAAACACATATAGCAGCGGAAAACTTCAAACACAAACGTGGCAAAGCCCAAGTCATGCCTTGACTACCTACAGGCAGCTGACTGGGAAGACGGCCTAGTTCGCAAAGACGTCGACGAACTCTCAATCTTCCGCATACTCCTCATCCTCGACGTAGGTCTTCTAGTTGAGAATCTGGACATTGGAATATCCAGGGCACAGCCATGAGTACAATTATGTACTCGCAAGACATCCCGAATGAAGCTTATAAAATGCAAGCATGCTTATATGGTGGAATAGGTAGGCTGTACTTAGGGTTCACTACCCATGATGGATGAAAAATTCACCATGGTTGATTAACAATTTTATATCTCTGTTGAAAAAGGTACTTCAAAATATTATAGTTTCTCTGGTGGATATTGCATACCCGAGAGATTTTGACAAAGAAGGTTTTAAGAGAAGAAAGATTTTCTTTGCAGAACTTCTTGTAAAACAACCTCCGGTTTTCCATCATCCGTACCTCCCAGGTACAAAGTTCACCTTTCCAGTACCTCCCAGGTACAATTCCTTTTCCCAAAACTTCCTTTTGAAAACATCGACACAATGCTAGACGACATTGCCATTCAGCTGTCCATGACCGCGGACGCGGCTATTCGAATAGTTTTGACTCTGCAGAGTTTGTACACTTTCACCACACCATCCGGTACACCTGCCGTGATCACCACGGACTGTTCGTGACAGTATGCGAACATCAGGTAACCAATCATAACTTCCACTATGCCGATGCTAGTATGCGATTACCTCTTCAGTGGGTTTGTTCTCCCCGGCACCGAGTGAGCTAGCCGTATCGATCCGGTTGCCCCTAGACATCACACCGCCATGGCAGGAGACCCACTGTTGCTTGCCGGTGGCACTCGCAGTCCACACTTTGTATGCCCATATCCAGCATTCGGTTCCGGGGACTCTAACCCCTTCTAGCCAATTGAGGTAAAGTCTCACACTAACACAAACAAGCTTCCATTAAGCCCGTGCCCATTTTGAGTAATGTGGTTGTACTGTAGGGCTGTCCGGACAAGACTAGTCTATGTGTCGTTTTCGAAAACACTTCCAAAAGCAATCTTCTTCACCATTCTCCCGTGGACAAGGTCCCACCTTTCCCGGGTTTTTCTTTTAAAACCTTTGTTTTTCGAAAACACACTTTTCGGGGTGTCCACTTAGGGACTTCAAAATTATTAACTTGTGGTGGTAAATATTCCATATGGTGGCTAAGGGCTTGGTAACACCAAGTTGTAACTAATGGCAATGTAATAATTTATAATAACACTAGTAGTAATGGCCATATCAAAAATAGTTTTGTTTTTCCAAGTTTTTGTAAAACTTCAGAAGTAAATCATGCATGATATAATGATAAGTATAGTAGCAAGCATTTGGGAGCTTGCCTTGGTGCTGGTCAAAGTCTTGTCCCTGAAATAAACAGGATTGACAATAGGCCTCCTCAGCAACAGCTTCTTCCTCGGGTTCTAGCGTCGCAAAAGAAAGTAACCACCAATCAGTACCAACTAGAGGTACATACTAACAACAAGCATCACATACAGCAAGCAAACATTATCACACAACAATCACCTACTTTTCAAAATAGAAATCTACCACACACTTCTAGTTGAAAAAGAAACTAATAGAGCTATGCTCTAGTTTTGAGAATCTTACTCTCAAACCAAAATGCAATGGGATCAGTGGGTGTTCCACTATCAACCCAAGGCATCAAGAGGTCATTTAGCCTCTGGTCATTTACAAAAATCACCTAAACACAAGCTAGATAAAAATCTATTCATACTAGTGAGTCACAAATATTTCTAAAATCTAAAACTAGACAAGCATGCATGGCTAAAGACTAAGTATTGCACAAACAATGGTGACATGCTAACCAACCAGTAGCAACATGGCATGCTACTGATATTCAAACAACAATCTCTAAAATCATGCCCCACAAAGTATTTCATCCACAAATAATTTCCTAAAACTAGGAAAAATCTAGAATAATCCATACTAGTGATTTCATTCCCTAAACAACACATGCAACACTAAAACTTTTCTAACATGCTGTTTAAATAAAGTAACACACTCATATCAGAGAGTATCAAACCTACACATGCTAGAAATCACAAAAAGAACCATAACACAATTTATAAAACTAAAGAAAATTATAAACAATTATTTACAGAAAAGCATAAAATCTAGTTTTGCACACCAAATTTAATCTACAGCTCAATAAATCACACAAAGCTAGGATAAGATACCCCTAAGCATATACAAGCCAAAACAATTGGATTTACCTCAAAGATCATCACCAAATAAATTACAAAAATGCTAGAAGAGCTCACTGGACATTTACAAACAAGCATGCCATTTTATTTGGGTTGATCTTTTGCAAGCAAGGCCAAGTGCTACTGCTAGGTAACACTTAGGGCTTTCCAAAACAGTTGAGCTTGCATCAATAGCTATCATAGAAAAATAGTTATTGAATTTTTGGTGAAAAGCAGCAGTTCTGGCTCACATTTATTTTCTCCAAAACTATTTGCCCAAAAGTGGATCTACCACTTGGAGATGGTTACAAACATGCTAGTGTACTTCCATGATTTTTGGTTTGGGCAGATTTGATGTTTTCATATTTTAAATCGAATTAAACCTAGCAGCAAGTTTTCTGGTAAATAGGAAAAGAATAAAACACCCAGAAAAAAAATGCCCAGCGGGCTGGATCCGGGTGGACCTGGGCCGTGGAGCGCAGTTCGCGGCCCAGCTTCGCGGACGGCGCGCGCGGGGAGGAAAAAAAACATGACCAGATCTGGGCCGTCGATCAGGAATCCAACGGCTGCTGTGCGTCTTCTCCGGGCGTGTCCAGAACGGGGCGACGGCGACGGTGACCGCGGCGGCACGGCGTGGCCGCGACGGCTCCGGCGAACCTGCGAGCAAACTACGATGTCTCAGAGGTAGCCCGCGAGGAGGGGGTTGCAGGGAGGCAAGAATGGCGGGAAATGGTGCACGAAATCACCCACGAGCTTGCTCGACATCCCGGCGGCCGAGGATGAAGAAGACGAAGATGATTCGCTCGATTCACGGCCTCCCGCGTCGATTCCCTGGACTAGGACAGAGAGGACGTCGAGGCGGTTCTTCTGGTGCACATGGATAAGGCCGGGGGAGCTCCAATCGCCGGCGATGCGCGACGGCAACGGCGAGCGGGTTCGGTGTTGTGGAGAAAAATGGAGAGGGAGAGAGTGGGGGAGATGGTGAGGGAGCAGAGGAGTGGCGTGGGGTTCTTATCTCCCCCAGGGCGAGGCGTGGGGCAGGGGCGAGGCGTGGGTGCGCGGCGTCAACGGCGAAGAGAGCACGGCGGCGTGCCGTGTGGTGCTAGTGCTACAGGAGGTCAATGACCATTTTACAGAACGCCCCCTAGATCCTTTTCCCTCTTACCGTTTAGTCCTTTTTTGTTTCTTTCTAAAAACAGAAGCATTTTGGGATTTAAATTGGGGCCTTTAAACAATTTATAAAAATTTGGGAAAATTTAGGTAGTCTCCCACATATATGTAGAAGCTACATAAAAAATTGGTGTTTGCAAATAAAAATGGTTTGAACCATTTTGAACATAGTTTTTAAATAAATCATTTTTTTGGAAATTAGTAATTTGTCCCTAATGTAGCTGCAGTTTTAAAAGCCAAAAACTTTCCAAACATTTTCAACCAAGACATGTGCTTGAAGTACACACTGCCTAGTTTCAAAAACATATTTTTGCTGAATTTAATAAAATGGCTATGGTACTTATGCATGCTGGTTAAAATGGTTGGGGCTCTGTTTTGCTGTTTTTCTCTGTTTTCTGTTTAGAACATGCAAAAAGTTCATGCATTTTTGAAAGTTCAAAATGGCACCAAATCCTTTGATTCAACTTGGGTTTTGAATAACAAGCTAAGTACTTTCATAAAAACATTTTGAATAATTTTAATAAAATATCTAAAACAGAGAAACAAAAGGGTGAAAAGGGTACCAGAATGTTTTTCAGAAAACTGTTTTTAGAAAAATCTGCTAAGTGTTAGAATCTGTTAAAAGATACCAAAAGTTCGTGCTTGGTTCACCTAGCAAATAAAATCCGATTTGAAAACTTCCAACTGATAATTGATCACCAAGTTGAATACTTCCAGGACATATTTTTGAACCATTTTTGGAAAATGCTAAAGTGCAGGGAAACATGCTGAACAGTGGGCTACTCTCTGTTCTTTTTCTGTTTTCTTTTGTAGCCACAAAAACATGCATGCATCTATTGGTTCCAAAACTACAAAATTGAAACTAAGGGCATGGGTTGGTAGTCCACACACCAAAGAACAAGTTAAAACACAAAAACCACTAAATTGGTTATTTTGGCCACATAAAATCATAGGGTGAAAACAGCTAATGGGAGAGGTTTTTAGGGAAAAACCCTAATTGAAATGTTTTTAGAAAAACCCACACAAACCACAATGCACTTTTGAAATCTTGGATGCTACCTTGCTAAATGATGTTTTAAAGTTAAAACCAAGTTGATCCATGGTTTTTGGGTAAAAATCACTCAAGGCACCATATGGGAAAATGAATAAAACAAGAATTTCTTAAAAAGACCTCGAGAGAAAACTAGGGTGATTTTATGAAAAATTTAAATTGGTTTGAAAAGAAAACACTCCTGGCATGGCATAACACAAAATCTTGTTTCTTCCTATAAAACATCAGGTGAATAAAAGTTTTTGTTGGTTCAAAAATTTGGGTCCTACTATCAGTACACAGGGGCAAAATTTTGGGCTGTGACAGATCTTCCCCCCTTAAAATGAATCTCGTCCCCGAGATTCGTGGGGGGTACTAGGGAGTTCGATGGTATGGGTTTTGGAGATACAAGATTTTCCTTTATACAAAATATCTGTGCCACCAGTAATTGGCTCACAGACACAGTGGGACTGGTTTCCGAAAAATTATTTTTGCAAAGGGTAAGGGAAAACGATGGGTACGGTTTCGACTAAAGGATAGAAGAACACGGGGGTTAGCTGCTTACTCACTGACATGTGGGACCGGGGTCTACCTGGCAGTCTCTCCTTCCTTTCTTCTCTTCTTCTTTCTCGCTCTCTCTTCTTCCGCACATATCCGGCTTCAGTGCGCGGAGCACTCATCGGTGGTGGTACTGCTGCGCTGCTGCTATGCAGCGGCCAGCACGGCTTTGGAGATCAAAGATTCGATGATTTCGCGCCAAAGGGCGAGCACTGCTCGTGATTTCTTCACTTTCCCGCGCAAGACGGTGACGAGGGGCGGCACTCGAGCTTGGGCTATAAATCGGAAACCTCCTAGGCTATTCTACTCCTCACATCCACCATGAGCTTCATTCACGCCTTCTTCAGAGCCTACTACGAGATGCTGGAGAGAGCGGGCTTCATTGAGCATGTCCTCATCGTCGTGTTCTTCGGGATCTCGTTGTCGGTGGTGACCGCTCTGCTGTATGCGGCGTTGGTCATTTTGATCCTTAGCTTATGCAGGTGGTGGTCTGACGCTGGTGGAGATGCTGCGGCAGTAGAGCTAGCTGCGCCGGAGGGGCTTGTTGCAGAAGAGGAGCAAGCTGCAGTGGAGGTGCAAGCTGCACCGCCGGTGGCTGAGGTGGCTGTTCTTCCGGCTGGAGGTGAGCAGGCTGCTCGAGCTGTCCGTCGTCGTCGTGGGGCTCGTGACACTGCTTCGGGTGAAGCAGGCTCGTCTTCAGGCAGTGCCGTGGAGCGTGTGAGCGAGTAGGAATTTTCTGGAGTGTTTTGCATATGTACTGGGTTGTTGCAGTGTTCTTCGTTAGGGCCGAGTTTGTATCCTTTGTTTCCTGAAGTTTCTCTTCTGTAGTGACCTCCGGGTTGTATCAATCTTGCCTTCGCTGACGAGCTGGAGCAAGATTTGTATCGTTGAATCCTTCTTGGCTACCCTAACTCTGGTCTTGCAGCATTCACAGATTTGTAGAGGTACGAGCGTTTCAGAGAGGGAAACGGGCTACTGAGAAAATATCTCGCCAGAATTTAGCTGTGCGTGAGGCACATGGTTGATCCCAAAAGGGGAATCAATCTACACACGAGTTTTCCACAAACAACACAAATAACAAAGAACAGACAACACACCTTAAGACTTGTTTCCAAATCAACACCAATAACAAGAGGATCAAAGCACCAAATTTTAACAGAGGCTGATTCGACATCAACCCAACAGCTTACAACAACAAACACAACACCAACAACAAACAAGCAAACAACGTGCCGCTTCTACTAACCCACGAGCGCAGATCAAGCTAACAAAGCACGGGATCTACTCCGCTTGAGGGCCCTGGGTAGATGGTGGAGTACGGCCAAGACGAAGAGTGGTGTCCACCTCTCCATCTTCCGCGGGGTGGGGATCTACAGGCACACCTTCGAGGACTACACCTTGCTCTTGGGGTTGCTGCTGAACTCGGGCTACTGCACCTCGTGCTTCGATGAACTGGTGGACTGGGGTCACTGCTTCTGCTGGGATGGCCTGGAGGCTGGTACCTGACGCAGGGTTCCTTGACTCCTTCAGCTGAAGACTGACTTGGATCAAGGTGCGCCGAGTGGTCACGAGTTCTTCCAGCAGGGAATCACAGAGTGCCGACATTGCAGCTCCGTAGGCGACGCTGCTAATGATGGCGGGATCGACTTCTTTGTCGGTGGAGGTCTGGATCAGCTCTGCACCAGGCTGGGGCCTGGCTGGGAAAAAACGGAACGCTCGACTTTGCGACACCACCGGCTCTGAGTGCCGGAGACGAGCGAGAGCTTCCCAGGCGGCTTCTGGATGGTTTGATACAGAGTAGGCATGTTCCTACCGCGGATCACTTGGGGCTGCTTCGGGCCTGAGGGATATGGACTGAGGTATACATCTGCTCGAAAATCGCCCCCAGGAAATGGGGTTGAACTTTTGAACACCACATAACGAGGGGGAATGTGGCAACCGAGAAGATCACAGACTCTCCTGAGGACCAGTGGAAAGCCGAGGTGCCCATCGGCCATGGTTTCTAGGAGGAAGGTGGGCAGCGCTGGCGATTCACTCGGGGCTTTGGAACTGGAGCAAGCCATGAGGGCAAGGTTTCTCAGCGGGATTCTACTTCAATGGCGAGGGTGGGGATGAATGGCAGATAGAACGGGTCTCATATAGGCTGGGATGTGTCGGTCGCTTCTTAAGGAAGATCCCGGCGAGTCTCTCTCACGCAGGGGGACAAGTCCTACTGCACCTTACGGCGGACCGACGCCTAGCCATGCCGGTTAGGCGGAGATGGGTCAAATCCATCGGGCTCTCCGTAGGGGAACATCAACTGGCAATCCTTTCTCTCTTGCTTGATCTCAAATCTAGCCTTGGGAACATCGTCAGGTATACAAATTTGAATGGAGATGAGGTGACAGAAGAAAATTTTTGGTAAACTTTTGACTAAGAGGGGTAAGGTTTAGAATAATTTGAAAAGATGAGAGGAGAGTAAGCTATACTTAGGCTTCCTCAGATAAAAGATTTTAGGTAGTAATATAATGATACCAAAAAGATTTTTCTTCCTATCTAACGTCCATGCTAACTAAGGTCTCCTACAGTCAGGATGGCTCTGATACCAACTCTGTGGGGACCCCAGACCGGCAGTCTGAGACCTCCAGTATGCATACATTCACGATCCCATGATCAGTCAGTCGTGAACAACATACTTAAGTTGGCATTGCAGATACATCATTCATTACATAACGAATACACGTTTCGCAAAATCTGGTCACATGACCCAGTCTTAAACAACCGCCACGCAGGGCAGAAAACACATATAGCAGCGGAAAACTTCAAACACAAACGTGGCAAAGCCCAAGTCATGCCTTGACTACCTACAGGCAGCTGACTGGGAAGACGGCCTAGTTCGCAAAGACGTCGACGAACTCTCAATCTTCCGCATACTCCTCATCCTCGACGTAGGTCTTCTAGTTGAGAATCTGGACATTGGAATATCCAGGGCACAGCCATGAGTACAATTATGTACTCGCAAGACATCCCGAATGAAGCTTATAAAATGCAAGTATGCTTATATGGTGGAATAGGTAGGCTGTACTTAGGGTTCACTACCCATGATGGATGAAAAATTCATCATGGTTGATTAACAATTTTATATCTCTGTTGAAAAAGATACTTCAAAATATTATAGTTTCTCTGGTGGATATTGCATACCCGAGAGATTTTGACAAAGAAGGTTTTAAGAGAAGAAAGATTTTCTTTGCAGAACTTCTTGTAAAACAACCTCCGGTTTTCCATCATCCGTACCTCCCAGGTACAAAGTTCACCTTTCCAGTACCTCCCAGGTACAATTCCTTTTCCCAAAACTTCCTTTTGAAAACATCGACACAATGCTAGACGACATTGCCATTCAGCTGTCCATGACCGCGGACGCGGCTATTCGAATAGTTTTGACTCTGCAGAGTTTGTACACTTTCACCACACCATCCGGTACACCTGCCGTGATCACCACGGACTGTTCGTGACAGTATGCGAACATCAGGTAACCAATCATAACTTCCACTATGCCGATGCTAGTATGCGATTACCTCTTCAGTGGGTTTGTTCTCCCCGGCACCGAGTGAGCTAGCCGTATCGATCCGGTTGCCCCTAGACATCACACCGCCATGGCAGGAGACCCACTGTTGCTTGCCGGTGGCACTCGCAGTCCACACTTTGTATGCCCATATCCAGCATTCGGTTCCGGGGACTTTAACCCCTTCTAGCCAATTGAGGTAAAGTCTCACACTAACACAAACAAGCTTCCATTAAGCCCGTGCCCATTTTGAGTAATGTGGTTGTACTGTAGGGCTGTCCGGACAAGACTAGTCTATGTGTCGTTTTCGAAAACACTTCCAAAAGCAATCTTCTTCACCATTCTCCCGTGGACAAGGTCCCACCTTTCCCGGGTTTTTCTTTTAAAACCTTTGTTTTTCGAAAACACACTTTTGGGGTGTCCACTTAGGGACTTCAAAATTATTAACTTGTGGTGGTAAATATTCCATATGGTGGCTAAGGGCTTGGTAACACCAAGTTGTAACTAATGGCAATGTAATAATTTATAATAACACTAGTAGTAATGGCCATATCAAAAATAGTTTTGTTTTTCCAAGTTTTTGTAAAACTTCAGAAGTAAATCATGCATGATATAATGATAAGTATAGTAGCAAGCATTTGGGAGCTTGCCTTGGTGCTGGTCAAAGTCTTGTCCCTGAAATAAACAGGATTGACAATAGGCCTCCTCAGCAACAGCTTCTTCCTCGGGTTCTAGCGTCGCAAAAGAAAGTAACCACCAATCAGTACCAACTAGAGGTACATACTAACAACAAGCATCACATACAGCAAGCAAACATTATCACACAACAATCACCTACTTTTCAAAATAGAAATCTACCACACACTTCTAGTTGAAAAAGAAACTAATAGAGCTATGCTCTAGTTTTGAGAATCTTACTCTCAAACCAAAATGCAATGGGATCAGTGGGTGTTCCACTATCAACCCAAGGCATCAAGAGGTCATTTAGCCTCTGGTCATTTACAAAAATCACCTAAACACAAGCTAGATAAAAATCTATTCATACTAGTGAGTCACAAATATTTCTAAAATCTAAAACTAGACAAGCATGCATGGCTAAAGACTAAGTATTGCACAAACAATGGTGACATGCTAACCAACCAGTAGCAACATGGCATGCTACTGATATTCAAACAACAATCTCTAAAATCATGCCCCACAAAGTATTTCATCCACAAATAATTTCCTAAAACTAGGAAAAATCTAGAATAATCCATACTAGTGATTTCATTCCCTAAACAACACATGCAACACTAAAACTTTTCTAACATGCTGTTTAAATAAAGTAACACACTCATATCAGAGAGTATCAAACCTACACATGCTAGAAATCACAAAAAGAACCATAACACAATTTATAAAACTAAAGAAAATTATAAACAATTATTTACAGAAAAGCATAAAATCTAGTTTTGCACACCAAATTTAATCTACAGCTCAATAAATCACACAAAGCTAGGATAAGATACCCTAAGCATATACAAGCCAAAACAATTGGATTTACCTCAAAGATCATCACCAAATAAATTACAAAAATGCTAGAAGAGCTCACTGGACATTTACAAACAAGCATGCCATTTTATTTGGGTTGATCTTTTGCAAGCAAGGCCAAGTGCTACTGCTAGGTAACACTTAGGGCTTTCCAAAACAGTTGAGCTTGCATCAATAGCTATCATAGAAAAATAGTTATTGAATTTTTGGTGAAAAGCAGCAGTTCTGGCTCACATTTATTTTCTCCAAAACTATTTGCCCAAAAGTGGATCTACCACTTGGAGATGGTTACAAACATGCTAGTGTACTTCCATGATTTTTGGTTTGGGCAGATTTGATGTTTTCATATTTTAAATCGAATTAAACCTAGCAGCAAGTTTTCTGGTAAATAGGAAAAGAATAAAACACCCAGAAAAAAAATGCCCAGCGGGCTGGATCCGGGTGGACCTGGGCCGTGGAGCGCAGTTCGCGGCCCAGCTTCGCGGACGGCGCGCGCGGGGAGGAAAAAAAACATGACCAGATCTGGGCCGTCGATCAGGAATCCAACGGCTGCTGTGCGTCTTCTCCGGGCGTGTCCAGAACGGGGCGACGGCGACGGTGACCGCGGCGGCACGGCGTGGCCGCGACGGCTCCGGCGAACCTGCGAGCAAACTACGATGTCTCAGAGGTAGCCCGCGAGGAGGGGGTTGCAGGGAGGCAAGAATGGCGGGAAATGGTGCACGAAATCACCCACGAGCTTGCTCGACATCCCGGCGGCCGAGGATGAAGAAGACGAAGATGATTCGCTCGATTCACGGCCTCCCGCGTCGATTCCCTGGACTAGGACAGAGAGGACGTCGAGGCGGTTCTTCTGGTGCACATGGATAAGGCCGGGGGAGCTCCAATCGCCGGCGATGCGCGACGGCAACGGCGAGCGGGTTCGGTGTTGTGGAGAAAAATGGAGAGGGAGAGAGTGGGGGAGATGGTGAGGGAGCAGAGGAGTGGCGTGGGGTTCTTATCTCCCCCAGGGCGAGGCGTGGGGCAGGGGCGAGGCGTGGGTGCGCGGCGTCAACGGCGAAGAGAGCACGGCGGCGTGCCGTGTGGTGCTAGTGCTACAGGAGGTCAATGACCATTTTACAGAACGCCCCCTAGATCCTTTTCCCTCTTACCGTTTAGTCCTTTTTTGTTTCTTTCTAAAAACAGAAGCATTTTGGGATTTAAATTGGGGCCTTTAAACAATTTATAAAAATTTGGGAAAATTTAGGTAGTCTCCCACATATATGTAGAAGCTACATAAAAAATTGGTGTTTGCAAATAAAAATGGTTTGAACCATTTTGAACATAGTTTTTAAATAAATCATTTTTTTGGAAATTAGTAATTTGTCCCTAATGTAGCTGCAGTTTTAAAAGCCAAAAACTTTCCAAACATTTTCAACCAAGACATGTGCTTGAAGTACACACTGCCTAGTTTCAAAAACATATTTTTGCTGAATTTAATAAAATGGCTATGGTACTTATGCATGCTGGTTAAAATGGTTGGGGCTCTGTTTTGCTGTTTTTCTCTGTTTTCTGTTTAGAACATGCAAAAAGTTCATGCATTTTTGAAAGTTCAAAATGGCACCAAATCCTTTGATTCAACTTGGGTTTTGAATAACAAGCTAAGTACTTTCATAAAAACATTTTGAATAATTTTAATAAAATATCTAAAACAGAGAAACAAAAGGGTGAAAAGGGTACCAGAATGTTTTTCAGAAAACTGTTTTTAGAAAAATCTGCTAAGTGTTAGAATCTGTTAAAAGATACCAAAAGTTCGTGCTTGGTTCACCTAGCAAATAAAATCCGATTTGAAAACTTCCAACTGATAATTGATCACCAAGTTGAATACTTCCAGGACATATTTTTGAACCATTTTTGGAAAATGCTAAAGTGCAGGGAAACATGCTGAACAGTGGGCTACTCTCTGTTCTTTTTCTGTTTTCTTTTGTAGCCACAAAAACATGCATGCATCTATTGGTTCCAAAACTACAAAATTGAAACTAAGGGCATGGGTTGGTAGTCCACACACCAAAGAACAAGTTAAAACACAAAAACCACTAAATTGGTTATTTTGGCCACATAAAATCATAGGGTGAAAACAGCTAATGGGAGAGGTTTTTAGGGAAAAACCCTAATTGAAATGTTTTTAGAAAAACCCACACAAACCACAATGCACTTTTGAAATCTTGGATGCTACCTTGCTAAATGATGTTTTAAAGTTAAAACCAAGTTGATCCATGGTTTTTGGGTAAAAATCACTCAAGGCACCATATGGGAAAATGAATAAAACAAGAATTTCTTAAAAAGACCTCGAGAGAAAACTAGGGTGATTTTATGAAAAATTTAAATTGGTTTGAAAAGAAAACACTCCTGGCATGGCATAACACAAAATCTTGTTTCTTCCTATAAAACATCAGGTGAATAAAAGTTTTTGTTGGTTCAAAAATTTGGGTCCTACTATCAGTACACAGGGGCAAAATTTTGGGCTGTGACAAAGAACCCTGCTCGGAGTCGGAGAAGAACCCGAACGAAGAGGAGGAGGAGGCCCCGGCGTAAGGGCGGCCTTCACGAATCGCCGCCTCCGCCTCGAACTGCTTGTCGAGGAACCCGGAGCGGTTCCTCATCTGCCTCATGAAGAGGCGGTCCGCCACCTCCGCCTTCAGCTGCGCCTCCGCCGCACGGTGCTCCGCCGCATCGTCGTTGCGCAGCGCCTCCTCGCGGATCCGGCCCTCTTCCGCCTCCGCCTGAGCTCTCCACCGCTCCGTCGCAGCGCGTACCCGGGCGCGATGCGCTTCGGCCGCCGCCTCCGCCCGGCTGTGAAGCGCTTCGGCCGCGCAGGCCGCCGCCTGCCGTTCGACCGCCGCCTCCGCCGCCGCGCGTCGGGCTTCGTGCTCCGCCTCCGCGCGGACGCGCATCCTCTCATCCTCAGCCTGGATGAACTCCGAGCCGGTGATGTCGATCTCGGCGTCGTCGGAGACCATGAAGTATCTGACGGCCGACGACTCCGAATCCGCCTCCGCCGCCGCATCCGCCTCAGCCTGAGCTCGGATTTGGGCCTGCTGCCTCAGCTTTTCCGCCGTCATCCTGGCGAAGATGGTGGGGAGGCGGCGAGGCATGGTGGATGTGGATGAACTAGGGTTCCGGCGGCGGATGTGGATGTGGATTAGGGTTCCGGCGTCGCCGGTAGATATAGTGGTGTCCGGACCGCCATGAATGCGGGTAGTTGGGGGTTGGCCGCTGCCCCTGGCCGCTCCGCCATGAATGCCGGCGCCGGTCAAAGGCTAGATCCTCCCCTCCTGTAGGCTCCGGTAGGCTGGTCAAGGGAGGGTCCCACTGTCAGCGAGTGAGGGCGCGGACGCGTCCGGGCGCCCCCAAACCCGCCCCAGTTTTGTGCTGGGTTTGGGGTGTGCCGGACCGTCCGGTCGTTTGGGGCCGCTATAGGGGCCGTCGTTGGGTTGCGGTTTTTGGGCCAAACCCCGTCCAGGCTGTCCGCCCGGACGTTTGGGGTGGATTTGGGGGCTTCGCTTGGAGATGCTCTTAAAACCCGAAATTAAGACATGTTCCAGTCTGCCGTTTGCCATCAAATTGATATCTTTTGGACCCTCATGTCAAGACGAATTTAGTGACATGTCACAAATGTTGATACTTTTCCCAATAAAAGGTCGAAACTTAATAAGGTCCGACTTTGGACAAAATATAGAAGTACATTTTATCACGAACGGAACGACTACATCTTTTTTATTTTGATACCACCTGAAAAAAAGAGTATAATTTTGTCCCGAGATTTACTCTCTTCATTGGTACTCTCTCTGTTCCAAAATAAGAAATGTTTTGGAGCTTTCAGTATAAACTACATATGGATTAAAATGAGTGAATCCATTGACGAATCCAGCCTCATGAATATGTGGAGTCATTGCTATTTTTTTGGATTTTTTTCTTCACAATGTACAGTAAGTGTATAATGTTTTTAGGCTGTTTTGCTCAAAATCCGTGAGGTCGGCTGACCCCACAGCTAACACGTAGCTCCGCCGCTGAGTGAAGCTACATAGGAAAACACGTCTAGACACACACGAATCAGGAAAAAAAAAGTAAAGCATCTTATAATTTGAAACTGAGGGAATACAATTAATATATTTTCGATATTATGTCCATACATGTCCGCACAACATCTTTCAAGGAACTAGGGAAAGGCACTTGTTGTGCTCCACTACTATGCTAGGGTGACTTTTGACTAAGATTGTGGACGATGCCACTTAGAAATGGCTGAATCAACCTAGTTTATTGTAACGTACAGTTTTCCTAGTTTATTGTAGAAATCTTTTTTTTAGAACAGTTTATTGTAGAAATCAGGTTTTATACACCCCACGTATCCAAACAAAAACTGTTGGAAGTTTTTTAACAATTGTGGCCCCTCCTAAAAACCAAAGATATTTGTCCGGTCCCAGGACGTGGTCGGCACCTAGTGGGCCAGGGCCGACTAATCCAAAGTTGAACTTCGTTTTCTTTCCGCTCTCTTTCCTTCACATGGGACGCCGGCTGCCAGGTGTCCACAAGGACATAGATGCAGACCATTCACCATAAAATGTGTTGTGGATGAAAAGATTGTACTCTAATGGACATAGTCATCGATGATTTGTTTGGGCATGTAAATACGTGTACCCAGAACATGCGCCACTTGAGTCAATTTACAGGGCTCGTCACTTGAAAAAGAAAGTGGGAACCCGAAAAGGCCATATACAAGAGAGAGTAAGACATGTTCAATAAGGCGCGGCATCAAACCGATGCCGTTTGGATGGAAACGTATAGGTATGGTCAATTTCCCACCGGAGTTGAGACTAAAAGATGTCTGATTATCTAGATTTTGAACGATGCCGTGATAGTTACATGGGAAAGAACCTGTCGTGTGTGTTGTCCACAAAGTGTGCGCGCACTGTGTATCTATGTTCTCATAAAAATGCATTTTGTTCTACAAGAAAACTAAGAAGAATGCATTTCTTTTACTTTTAAACGTGTACATAATTAAAAGGAAAACATGTCCAACAAACAAAACTAATAATAATAAAAACATGGTGTATGGTATGGCTATATATTTCCAGTTCTCCACACCGTAAACATGGAAAATGAACTGTATTACGAGTGGAGTCAAGACATTGGATGCATGGGTCAGGAAGTACCGTGAAATGGTCAGCGAGTCAACCGTTGGTTGCCACCGTCGCGTTGTGTGGACCTTTGACTAGACTTGCGGACGGTGCCACACATACCAACTCAATTGTTCTCTTTCCTTGAGGAGTAGAAGGCTTAGAATAGAGTAGTAACCTACTCCTACTACTCTAGTAGAGCATTTCTAGCGCTAAAATTGTTCTCTGCCGGTGATGAGGGTGGGGATACGATGGCGACTAGCTTGGTGTCGACATTCAATCAGCTCTCGCCGTCTGAATCCATCCGCCAGACTGACACCAATTTTTCAGACGAGAAATTTGATAGGAAAAGCGGAGCGAAAGTTATTATATTCTACCTAGAGGAACGGACGCCGGCCATTTGACAACTATATAATTCCATAAAGACTTACCAATCACCATCCCAAAGTGGGGTTAGATATACTCACTCTGTTACTATAAGTAAGGCACATAAGCTTTTTTCAAAAGTCAAAAAGTGTAAAGTTTGACCAAATTTTCAGAAAAAATATTGACATCTACAATACCCAACAATACCGTTAGATACACCATGAAATATATTTTCATATGATGTCAACATAGTATTATAGTTGTTAGTCGTTTTTTCTATAAACAATATTTTAACTTTACGTTGTTCGACTTTAAAAAAATTATAGACCCTTACTTTTAGAAAGGCCTTCCCAAATCAAGAGAGATGAACTCCACCTTGCCTAGATGTTCTCTTGTATTTCATTTGAACGATGGACGCGTCGAGTTTGAGTCGGCTTGCATTTTTTTCAAATACTTCTTCATACTTTGTACGTTTATCGCTGGTGTTTCATCTTGTTTGCCTGGCTAGTTATTTCAACCTGTAATCACACCGGTCACATGCTGATAACTATGTTGAATTTTTTCGGTGATAAATGTGCGCACCTCGAAAAATGTCTTTCGT